>CM040913.1:11028629-11456129 GCA_023029165.1 Gobiocypris rarus | reverse complement strand
ATCACCTCCCTTTGCATCCTCTTCTTCATCTTCATCTTCTGATTCTTCCAGCCACTCCTGCGTCTCTAAAATAAGAATTCAGTGCTCTAGTGTGGAAATATCAAAATACTGTTGGCATACTTGTTGCTACTTAACATTTATATGTGAAATTTACATGATATGTGTAATAGTTTGAACAGCAGTCTATGGGAATTTACCATTCTCTGAAAAGTGTGGATATAAAAAGAAGAAAATAGGAAAAACCTAGAAATATACAAAACTATTTTCAATCTGTTTCTTCTCTATTTTCATCACATGGATGGACAGACGGACAGAGCCTTAATATTGTCCTACTGAAGCTGAAGGGAATTCTGGGCTGTCTTTCCACTTACTGGGATCCATTTCACTAAAACGTCCCACTGGTCCATCTTATGCAGGTCCAGGCTGTAGAGATCATTGAGGGTGAATTGTCGATCTCCCACCTCAAACATTCCGCCGCACAAGTACAACTTGCCATGCTTTACTGTTGCCATGGCACTAGAGCGAGACAGGGTTCCACCAGGAAGCCATTGCAGCCGCATCAACCTCTTCATCATCCTCCTCCTCGTCCTCCTCCTCAATGTCCTCCTCTGCCCGTGCGGCTGGAATCACTTCCTGATGGTCATAACCGTTCCGTCCTCGGCAACAATCTCTTTAACAATCTCAGTGGGACCCTGTGCCTCCTCTTTGTCCTCTTCTGTTTCATTCGTCTGTTCTCCCTTCGTCCCACGGCGCTTCTTCTTCTTCTCTGACTTTTTGCCCTGCCAAGAAAAAAATAAAATAAAAATGTATGTATTTATTTAGAGGCTTTATTAAAGCAAAACATCACACCAACCTTTAGCTGTGCAGGAAACCACCGGTTTTTGTTGATATCATAAAAGTAAAGGTCATTAAAGAAGTCTCCTTCCAAAGACTCCTCATCTTCCTCGTCGCAGACACCACCGAAGAGGAGCGCTCGGCCCCCGGGGCCCACAGCCAGCGAGAAGCCAGAACGAGGATGGGGTTTCACTCCTGCAGGGTTCACTCGTGTCCATGTCCACTTTTCTGCAGGACAAGAGCCAAAACACATATGCTAATCTTTTTCAGAAATGGGAAAGTGTATCTTCATAATAAAACCAGAAATGGAGAGAAAAGCAGCCCACGTTAAACAAGCGATCACTGTGGAGGCTCTAATGATGGTACCTTGCTCCTCTTTGCCTTCCCTCCTCAGCAGGAACATGTCAGAATGGATGGTTCCTTTATCCACATCCTTCTTCGCTCTCTGGAAGAGAAAAGCGGCCATTACCACCTACGTCTGTTTACTCTCGTGGGTTTACTCAAGGACAAGCTCTTGGAAATGACACAATACCTTGCTCTCTGTGTAGAGCAGCCTTATTTCTGTGACCATGTTGATTTGCAACTTCAAATTAACATGCTCATGCAAAATGAGGCTAAACATAACACAGGTCTAACAAGTCGCATGTTCTTTAATGGAGGTGTTGAATATCACCATTTAAGCACTTAAAATGAACGGTCTTCAGTTTAATTGTCATATTCATACAGGGAGTGCAGAATTATTAGGCAAGTTGTATTTTTGAGGATTAATTTTATTATTGAACAACAACCATGTTCTCAATGAACACAAAAAATATCAAAGCTGAATATTTTTGTAGTTTATTAGGAAGTAGTTTTTAGTTTTAGCTATTTTAGGGGGATATCTGTGTGTGCAGGTGACTATTACTGTGCATAATTATTAGGCAACTTAACAAAAACTAATTTATACCCATTTCAATTATTTATTTTACCAGTGAAACCAATTTAACATCTCAACATTCACAAATATACATTTCTGACATTCAAAACCAAACAAAAACAAATCAGTGACCAATATAGCCACCTTTCTTTGCAAGGACACTCAAAAGCCTGCCATCCATGGATTCTGTCAGTGTTTTGATCTGTTCACCATCAACATTGCGTGCAGCAGCAACCACAGCCTCCCAGACACTGTTCAGAGAGGTGTACTGTTTTCCCTCCTTGTAAATCGCACATTTGATGATGGACCACAGGTTCTCAATGGGGTTCAGATCAGGTGAACAAGGAGGCCATATCATTAGATTTTCTTCTTTTATACCCTTTCTTGCCAGCCACGCTGTGGAGTACTTGGACGCGTGTGATGGAGCATTGTCCTGCATGAAAATCATGTTTTTCTTCAAGGATGCAGACTTCTTCCTGTACCACTGCTTGAAGAAGGTGTCTTCCAGAAACTGGCAGTAGGACTGGGAGTTGAGCTTGACTCCATCCTCAACCCGAAAAGGCCCCACAAGCTCATCTTTGATGATACCAGCCCAAACCAGTACTCCACCTCCACCTTGCTGGCGTCTGAGTCGGACTGGAGCTCTCTGCCCTTTACCAATCCAGCCACGGCCCCATCCATCTGGCCCATCAAGACTCACTCTCATTTCATCAGTCCATAAATCAGTCTTGAGATATTTCTTGGCCCAGTCTTGACGTTTCAGCTTGTGTGTCTTGTTCAGTGGTGGTCGACTTTCTGCCTTTCTTACCATGGGCCATGTCTCTGAGTATTGCACACCTTGTGCTTTTGGGCACTCCAGTGATGTTGCAGCTCTGAAATATGGCCAAACTGGTGGCAATTGGCATCTTGGCAGCTGCACGCTTGACTTTTCTCAGTTCACAGGCAGTTATTTTGCCTTGGTTTTCCACACGCTTCTTGCGACCCTGTTGACTATTTTGAATGAAACGCTTGATTGTTTGATGATCACGCCCAGAAGCTTGGCTATTTTAAGACTGCTGCATCCTCTGCAATAGATCTCACTATTTTTGACTTTTCTGAGCCTCTCAAGTCCTTCTTTTGACCCATTTTGCCAAAGGAAAGGAATATATACACCTGCACCTGATATAGGGTGTTGATGTCATTAGACCACACCTTTCTCATTACAGAGATGCATCATCACCTAATATGCTTAATTGGTTGTAGGCTTTCCAGCCTATACAGCTTGGAGTAAGACAACATGCATAATGGGTCATCATTTGATACTCATCCTGATTTTCCTGTATTCTGCTGTTATTTTGCAATATGTTTTGCAATAGTGGGATGCACAAAAAAAGGCACTGTAAAATAGCACTGTAAAATAGCTGTGACCGTGTATAATCTAGTAGCAAGTTAAATGTGCCATTATTGATGATGTGTTGACATATTGACATAGTAGTATTACCATACAATAAGTTAGTAGTACTTTACTAGTATAGTACAATACTGTACTATATAGTGTTAATGCCACGTAGATGTGTGTGTGTGTGTGTGTACTCATGTACATTAGATAAGATATACTAGATAATATACTCATGGACATTAGATAACATTAACCCATGGCAAAAACAACATGAAATATTTCATATATTTAAAACCTCAGCTCAGATTTAACCTGCCTTGTATTGCTACAATATCGGTAGTATACATAAAAGAAAGATGTCTACTTATTCTCTGTGTTGCCTAGACTTTGTCAGAATGAATGGAAGCTTTGTGTCATCCGGCAGACTTTTGACAGCTCTCAGGGCTTTCATGAAAACTACAGATTATACTTGAGCATTTTTGAATACCCACCCACAGACATTTGGATGACTCGAGTTTTTTCATTCTCTCTGTATTTACGATTCTTTGCAGCTATGTTTACTCTAGTCACGATAAAAACAATTCCTTTCTAAAAAATAAAAGCCTTTCTAATATATGTTTAGTTTTATTAAAAGCACATTTTGCCAGCATTGAAGAACCCCTTTAAGCGTAAAATCTGAGTAAACAGTTGCAGTGTGCATAATAAATAAAAATCACAGTAATAATCAGAACACATACAGATTTGGAGTATCCGCCATAGATGATGACGCCGTTGCCATCGGGAGTGGGGGTCATTTGACAGGCTGAACGTGGACAGGGGCCAGTTCCTGTGGGCTGGAGACGGCTCCACGTGAATGTGTCCAGGTTAAACGCATGAATATCATTGTAATAGATATAATCCCTGTAGAGCGAAGAACATATGCATCATAAAAAACTTGAACGTGACATTTGAATATTATATTATTATTATTATAAATAATAATAATAATTTTATATATATATATATATATATATATATATATATATATATATATATATATATATATATATATACACACACACATATCCAAATAATTTATATTATTATTTATTAAATAAATTAGATTTATCTGATAGATAGATAAATTCATTCACTGAATATATTAATTCATATTCTTATACACATTTTCTGGAACCTGTAGCTCATTCTAAAAAAACACATTCCTGCTTTAGGGTACAACAAAAAGTAAAAAGTTTACAATACTATACTGATTTTAATAATGAGAAGTTGAAGCTGGGGACGTATGCATCTGCCTGTACCTGGTGCTCTCATGGAAACCTCCAAACACAAGCAGTTGTCGTTTGCTCAGGACCATGCGATGTCCACTCCTGCCAGACGGAGCGCCAGGAGCTCTGAGAGGACAAAGCGGACATATTTCAACAGGTGGTCAGGATGCCAACTCCAAAGTCAATCCTGTTAGTTTAGACCTCTATAACCTCTAGTGACAGCATGACCTATTGGATTTTATTTCAATCAATTTTATTTTTATTTGTGACAAATGTTTTTTTATGGTCTTAGCTTTAGTTTTAGTTAAAGTCACCATAAACTCAAACCTCAATTCTTATATTTTTATTGAATATTGCAGTATTTATTATAGATTTTTTTCTCATTCGAGGAGCCATTTCACTTGTATATATGTCAAAAAGAAAAGACTGTTGAAAATTCAGATTCATACTGACTTTAAAATAGTCATGACATTTTTTTTTTTAATATTTTAATATTCACAATGGTAATCAAGTTTTTTGCTCAAAAAAAAAAAAAGTGGAAAAACTATTATTTTGAGCCCTCATTCTGACCCTCTGTCTAAAATGCTTGCTATTGCACGTGATTAAGGGTTTTGAAAACATTATTCATATAAAACTCATTTACAAACGAAGCATTAGGAATGTGTTTACTTTCTGTTTTTGGTGCAGCTGCTGTCAGGTAACTGACTGATTCATCTGTCAATAAATGTCTTAACGCCATTGTTTACAAAACAATCTGTGGTCAAATTTTCTGAACAAACATTTAATCCTCCGTCGTGATCTAGGGTGCCATTAAAAAAAAACCATCCACTTGTTCTTGACGCTGGTATCATTCTGATGTTTCTACAGAAATTATTAAATGAGCTGTTTAAACAGGGCGCAATAAAGTGAACATTTCGCTTTAATTTACTCTTCCATTTGTCCTGTTTTCGACAGACTTAAGTGTGTGAAGTATGTCCGAAAGTGAACAAGCATCTGTATACTTTATCCAATGAAGACAGTGTCAGTGATTATAATTAGGGCCGGGACTCGATTAAAAAAATTAATCTAATTAATTAGAGGCTTAATTAATTAATTAATTAAGCATTTTAATTGCATATAAATATTTGACCTCATAGTGAGAAGTATTTTTTTCCATGGACTTTAGTATACCATTGAATAATGACATTGAATACATAAGCTTAATCAACAAAATTTTGTTTATTTATTTATGTCCAGCGCTTGCATTGATATTTGAGGTCCATTCCTTCCTTTTTAGCTTACACAACCATGCTCTTTTCGACGCTTCATCCTTTATTTTTTAAAACAAAATTCATTACAAAAGCAGTCTCACTGTGGTTTTTCGCTCATGTTCACTGTGGTTTGTTGTGTTCAGAAGTCAAGAACGTTAGTTGTTGTGTTCCACATTCATTAAAAAAGCGAACTCATTCATAAAAAAACTCTCAAAAAAAAAAAAAGTTAAATATCATTCAATTTTAATTTAATCTTAATTAACGCCGCGTTATCACGCAATCTTAATTAACTAATTAAATGTCTTGCTCTGGAGGCAGGCATATGTAAATTTATTTGCCCATATGACATCACAAATCCAACAATATTCGATTTTAAGCAGAAAAGGCTGTGATATTATTGCTTAATATTATGCTATTATATACACCGATCAGTTGACTATTGACAGGTGAAGTGAATAACACTGATTATCTCTTCATCACGGCACCTTTTAGTGTGTGGAATATATTAGACAGAAAGTGAACATTTTGTCCTCAAAGTTGATGTGTTAGAAGCAGGAAAAATGGGCAAGCGTAAGGATTTGAGCGAGTTTGACAAGGGCCAGATTGTGATGCTAGACGACTGGGTCAGAGCATCTCCAAAACTACAGCTCTTGTGGGGTGTTCCCGGTCTGCAGTGGTCAGTATCTATCAAAAGTGGTCCAAGGGAGGAACAGTGGTGAACCCATTCCATGAAGTTCTTGAACTAATCTGAAGACCACACAAAGTTTGGAGGTCTGTAGCTAATGACTCTGCAGAAACTTCTGCGCACTGTGCGCATCAGCATGTGCTGACCCTGCTCTGTGATTTTAAGTGGCCTACCACTTTGCTACAATACCACTAACAGTTGACTGTGAAATATTTGGTAGTGAGGAAATTACACAAATGGACTTATTGCACAGGTGTAAACCTATCACAGTACCAAAAACAAAACAATACTCACTTGATTTGCTCCCATGTGCGTGTGCCCAGGTGAAGCACCCACAGATCTTTATAGTGATAGAACTGCTCACCGTCAGGGGACGCAAACTCCCCCCCAAATATCCACATCTGCCCCCCGCCCTGGGGAACTACCACTGACTGCCGGGAGATGGAGAGAGAGAAAGAGAAATATGCTTGAGATAAATGCTTATTATGTTAGAACAGTCTGACCCCTCGTGGTGAAGTCTGAAATAACATGTCCAGTATTACCTGCTCCTTTATCTGGCGCATCATGCTTTTTTGTTCATAAATTTTTTTCAGTCAAAACAGATTTTTTAAAAATATTTCAAGTGAGTTAAAGGAGTACTTGTTGAGCGCAGCGTCTTGGAGGAGGGTTTGGGATCTCTGCCTTCACCCAGGTGTTCTTCTTTATGTTGTAGAAGAATAATTCATTGTACAGAAAAGTCTGGAAGAATGGAAACATTGAAGTGACATAGTTGGCACATAGCAATTATCAACCACAGCCTTCAAAGCATCCTTTTAAGTACATAGCTGATCAAAATCTAAATTTACATTGATTTTATTTTTTACTTCATTCTGTTTTTGCAGGGGTTTTCAATCCTTTTGATGCCATAATAACAGCCAAATATGATCATCCTCATGCAAGGGACACCTATCCTAAAACTTAAAAGTCAGTCAACTATATGTTTTCATATATACCTTGAAAAATTAATATAATATGTGAAGTATTATTTGGAAAATATTATATATAATATAATTATGTTTTTTCTTTCTACACACTATAGTACAGTCTTTATTCTATTTAAATATTTTTTTTAATAATTATTTAATCTTAAAATAATTAATTTTATTAAAACTCCAGTTTAAAACCCCCTGTTTTAATTAACAGCTGTGGTATTTGCTATAAACTATGGTTTAATTTACAATGGCAGAGTTTTGTGAGGGATATGAACTGTGCTGGAAAATAAACTGGTAGCTGGTAGCTGGTTTCTAGTTGGTTCCAGCTGAAGCTGGTCATTACCTGGTGGACATCTCGTACCGGCACCAAACCAGCATAAAGGCGGTCAAGATGGTTTGTGGAACATGACAGCTGACTGACCAGCTAGAAACCAGCTCCAAAGCAAAGCTACACATTTGCCAACAGGGGTACCGTGAAATACCTTCTTCCCATTGAAAAATTCCCCTCCGAATAAAACCAGCTCGTCTTTTTCAGGATGCGCACATAGAGAGGCGTTCAACCTGCGGACAAAACGAGCTATCAGTCAAAAGGCACAGTAACAGTCACGTGATTCACACCTGTACACGTGAACGCTCACCTGGGTGACGGAGGAGCACACGCAGTCTCGATCACCTGCGTCTTTTTCGCGTCCAGAGACTGAAATTCTGCTATCAAAGCCTCTAAATCCTCCTATTTCAATAAAACAGAATACAAGTATTCTTTTCTGAGTCTGACATGTATGCTGGTTTAGTGTGTTTGTGTTGGTATAAGTTCCCTCACCTCCTCTCTTTTCGATCGTTTTGACACCTTCTTCTCCATTTTGGCGGCGGTTTTCTCTGCTCCTTTAACTTTCTTTTCTTTTTTACCCTTTTTACCCATTTTGATTGCTTTAAAGAACGCAGGATGAAGTAAGCGTGACAATTACAACCACATGGATATTTAAACGAACTACAAAAAAGATGATATACTTCCGCCAACAACATGCCGCTCGGTGGTTTGTTGTAAACGCTCCTGCGCTACAGCGACACTTGCTGGTGTGGGGGAGCTGCTTGTTTGCACTGATATAACAAATACGAAAAATAATAATTTATATTATAGCTAATATTAGGCTAAATACAGTGTGTATATGTGTGTGTGAGCCTCTCTGGCTCCAGGCTTCCAGTCATATGTCTGCACAACATCAAGCAGCAAACAGCAGGAGGTTTTTGGGCATACAAAGTAGGCCTAAATACATACTAGAATATGACAATACACTTTTCCAGTATGCGTGTGGAAATGTATATGACCAGATGCCCTAGTTTTCCTCACTATCTCTCTTTGTCCATTAAGCTGTCCAGTTTGATGCATCTTAATTTCAAACACTGAGCTGTTGTCTGTTTGAAAAGTGTGTGTTTGAGGGTGCATGTTGTTTTTAGGAGCTCTCAGACTGAAACTAGGCTATTTCTTTTAGATAGAGATTGGTCTCCTCTGTGCTTGCGTAGTTCTCTGAAGCTCAAGTTTATACAAAGAGGTTCTCAAGTTTATACAAAGAGTTTATACAGGCTTTCAGTCTCGTTCTGCGCCTGATTGCCTCAGACCTACAGTCACACACACACACACACACACACACACACACACACACACACACACACACACACACACACACACACACACACACACACACCTACCTCGACTGTCGTGTCATGTGACCTGGTGGCTGGCCTCCATCGATCACACTGATTCACATGAGTTCGCCTTGGGCTGCAATCATTCTTAAACAGCAAACATGTTTTACAAAATTACTCTCACGAAACATTGCCATAAGACAACACTTAAGTAAGGCTATATGGTAGTTAATGCAAGAGCTAACATGAAAAACAATGAAGAGTACTTAATCTAGGTCATTTATTTCTACAATTACGATATAATTGTTTAGAAGTCTCTTATGTTCACTGATCAAAGATACAATAAGAACAGTAATATTATTATATTATTATTACAATTGAAAATTATGGCAAAGCTTACTTTTTCAGTGCCCCATGATCCGTTAGAAATCATTCTGATATGTTGATTTGTTGCCCAGTGAACATTTCAAATGATCATTGTTTATTATTTAATATTTTAGTAATAGTATTATTTTTGTGGAAACTGTGATACATATTTCAGGATTCTTTGATGTATTGAACACTTTATATAAATGGTAATGTTTTTGCTGCATATAAGAATCAATCTTCCTGACTTAAGTCTTACTGACCCCAAACTTTTGAACAGTAGTGTGTATATATAATATAGAGCGATCAGGCATAAGATTATGATCAGCATGAATGAGTTCTAAAGGATCATGCAACACTGAAGACTGGAGTAATGATGCTGAAATTTAACTTTACAACACTGCTCTAGAGCAAAAGGGTTTGCATATATCTTTGCATGACACAAAGATGGATGTTCATGTTTGTGGTCTACAGGCTAAACATGCTAGTTTGTAAAAGCAAGAATATGGAGTTTTTTAAGAAACTAGTTTAAAGAAACTTTTTAGTGAAATATCATTCAGTGTCATCTTTGTTTTTCTTTATTTAAAATAAAAAAATAAAGAAAGAAATACCTACAAATCTCTGGTGAACAAATGTAATGAATCATTTGTCACAAAAGTAGTGAAATGTGACAATCGTGTGTCACTGTGATGCCATTTCAATGTCTTTTCATAGAGGGCAGATGTCAGTGCAGGGCAGACTCAGTGCGTTTACATGACAACGATGTACTAAAAACGTGTTTTGTGTACGGACGACAATGCTGTCAAACCGATCCGTTCACACAGATCCGCGAAAACGACTAAAAACGCTGTACTATGCTGCCAGGCCATGAGTTGGCGATGTCACTGTAAAAAATAATAATAATAAAATACTCGCCCATAGACTGAACACGTAATAGGTATCACGTCACCGATTTCACATTCTCGCATTTTTGTAGTTTACACGGAGTGTATTGTAAAGAGTTAAAAAAAAAATATTATAATAAATAGTCTCATTGGATAAAAACAAGCCACATCAATCCCTAAACTATTTCCCACCAAATACTCTTTTAACTCTTTAAATTTGTCAAATTATGGAGATTAAATGCATTGTGAATATCTCATGTTGTCTTGAAAAGCAAGTTTGATTTTAACATGAACTATGTCAGATGTAAGAATGACACTCAAAGTCAGCCTTAAATGCCTGAATAGTGTTGCAGATTTCATGAATGCCGTTTTAACTCTCTAGAACCATCTTTTTCTCTCACTGTCATGAAGCACACAAGAGGAGAGACACTCACAGATGATCTGCAAGAGCCATTTTGGCTTGGTCTTCCACCAAACGCCGAAGAAATACACGGGAACTCCTGTGGCGATGATTCCGAATCCTATAGCACACTCCGCAGGGGTTTTCCAGATGGACACCACGATGAGGAACATGCAGGCCAGTACGAAGGAAATGGGCAGCAGAATATTGACCTAGTGGACAGAGAGAGGTGGGACAGCTTTGAAAATGTGATCAAAAGTCTATTTAAAGTGCTGTCGGAAAGTATAAAGTATGTTTATTAAATAACATTTATTTCACATATGAAAGACACTGCAGAAATGTACAGCTTAATGTTGCTCTCTTCTCTGACAATCACCATTCTTCTCTGGATGCTCATTCTGGTAGGACATCCTGATCTTTGATGTTTGGGTTGTGTTGTGTTTTCTCCATTTGTATACAATGAGCTTCAGAGAGCTCTAAGAATGGTTCAAAGCAGTTCTTTTTATAGCCTTCTCCTGTCTTTTTTCTCCTTACAATTTCATAACAAAGTTCCCCAGAGGACCTTCTTACTCTTTGTGATAGCTGGACTGGTCTGGTTTTGCAGAATGGTTCACTTACTTCAGCTTGTTTACAGATGACCTGACAGACTCCTCAAGCTCCCTCTGGCCCTGTTTACACCTGGTATTAAGATGCGTTTTGCTGGATCGGATCACAAGAGGAAGACACTAAATACAGGCATAATCGGGGGTCTAAAACGTTTTGAGCTTGTCCACTTTGGACCACTTCCAAAGGTAGTCGAAAATGCATTAGACCGGATTGCTTGCATAGTGTCGCTTAAAGGGATAGTTCACTTTGAAATTAAATTTTGCTATGTTTTAGCTTACCTCATGGGCATCCGAGATGTAGGAGTATTTGTTTCCCCAGTAGTTTCAATTTTGATCATTTTAGGTCAAACCGTTCTTGTCTGTGCCTCACATAATGCAGGTCTATGGTCACCACCTCAAAGAGCATACACAGAGAAGTCTGACATCACCATTTTCTCCTGAGCGGCTGGACATCCGAATCAAATTTTGTTGCATTATTTTCCTGTTTAACACTGAAGCTACTTTGAAACAATCTGCATAGTAAAAGCACTAAATAAACTTGACTTGACTTGATAATCAGTGTTATTCACTTCACCTGTCAGTTGTCATAATTCAGTTTGTTTTGTTTAAACCTTTAAACGAGTTTTGAGAATGGCATATTTTGGTTTTATGCATATATCTTGCTGCGTCTCTGAGTGGTGTAGGAAGTCCTTATATGGACATGTTTGCGTGTTTTATGCGAATTACTAGCTGCAACCACTGCAGTTCGCTCATAACCATTGGGAATAGTAATATCAGATAAATCAATATTAGAATGAGTTAGAACAAATTTAGTGTCTGTAGGTGATACTGGTGTAGTTGTGAATTTTGTCTGAGAACCTTTTCTATGCATAATAATTATTTAAAAAATATTAGTCAGTGGGGCCCAGTTGGTCGATTTATTTCAACACACGGGGGAAACCCACTTTATATAGAATACAATATGACTAAAAATCTGTTGTCTTGACATAACACAACTTTAAATTATCTACAAACTCAAGTTGTGTCAAAGCGTTTGGGTAATAACTTTGAGTATCGGACACTATCCTACTCAGCAGGGAATACTTAACTGTTAAATGTAACATGTAGACACTGACTGACCTCCTTCTAACTGCAGGCCTCATCATGTGAAAGTGTCGTCTGTCAACAACAGAATAGCACCTCTAGTCGACTGACCGGTGTGATGCTTGTCAGATGAGTCAGATCTACTGCAGCTCTATTTTCCATATTTGTTATGAAATGTTGGAGATCCTGTCAGGTAAGAATGGATTAGTGAAACAGTTTAGATGTTAGTTAAATGTAAAATGTAAATATTTTAGTGATAATTTTGGTATTGCATGAAATCTGAGCATTTTTGTAATCAAAATGTTTTAAATCATCTGCTTCCCCTCCTGCTTGGCCAATGAAAGCTGCTATGAAGTCCAGACCTTCTGCCTCAAGTCTGAAGGTCTGGTTAGATGAGACTATGACCACACTAACATTCTGACATTTTAACATGACCATGCACCGACATTTACATATCAACACTTTTTAAGTATTTAGGAAGTTTCTGATAAATGTGAACTGCCGGTATTTGCAAGTTAGCCAATCATATCTATCATTTTACTTAAAGACGTCTTAAAAAGTACTGCTGTTTACTTCTAAGGGTCAATAAGGGGGTGCAAAATGCTCATGTAATGCTACATTTTCTGTTTTTGGTCCAACACTAAGACTTAGATGATAAGTAGATAAAGGTTGAAAAATAAAAGGATACAAAAGTGTACAGCATTTCTCATGAACATATTGGAAATAATCATATCTTTCCTCAGTGACCCTGCATGATGTACACTCAAATACAAGAAATGAAGCAGAAAAATCACTCCTTGCAGGCCTCGTGTCCTTCTGCACCACTTGTTGAACAAAAAAACAACAGGAGGCTGGGACTGGGAAGGGAGGAGGGACAGAGGTCAAAAGGTGTTGGGGTGAGACGTATGACTGGAAGTCTGGAGGCAGAGAGGCTCACACACAGAATTAGAAAAATCTCTCACTGAAAGTCTCAATTCCACCCTCACAATGGCGGTCAGGTGACTGGAAGAACGATTCAAGCTGTCATGTGCTTTGGCAACACAGACTTTTATTTGTCCTTTATGTTAGAAAGATTTGAAAGGAACAATGCACCATATCTACTAACCAAGGCTGTTTTTTTTTACATTGATGGTAAATTCTATGTATAATAAATAAAATTGCTTTTATGAACAAATTTTAGTATGCTTCTTTAGTATGTGCCCTGTGACAGAGTATTGTCATTGTTTTGTTTGTTAGGTCAACACATTATTACACATGTGAATTTCGATGAAATATTGGTTAACCACATATTATTATGGAAACTTCCATAACAGCGAGAGGTGTACAAACCCAAGGCTTTGCACAAGACATGCATTCTAATTAGTGTCATAGTTATGGGTACAGCTTAATGTGGGTCAGGGCCCATAGGAGTGATCCCATGGAAAACGAATGTAAACCTGTTAACATATTCCACATTGTTCAGGGGAATATGGCTTCATGTTCATACATTTGACATTTATATGACCTTTTATCGGTCAGCGAATTAACACTATATATATCCATATAATATATGACCAAAGCCCCCTGCTACTTGCTGCGTGATGTTGTGCAGAACCAGCATTAACTTCTTGAGCAATTTGAGCTACAATAGCTCGTCTGTTTGATCGGAACACACGGACCAGCCTTCGTTCCCCACGTGCATCAATGAGCCTTGGCCACTCATTACGCTGCCGCCGGATCACCACTGTTCCTTCTATAGACCACTTTTGATAGATACTGACCACTGCAGACCAGGGACACCCCACAAGAGCTGCAGTCTTGGAGATGCTTTGACCCAGTCGTCTAGTCATCACAATTTGGCCCTTGTCAAGCTCATTCGAATCCTTACGTTCGCCCATTTTCCCTGCTTCTAACACAAGGGTTTTCAATCTTTTAGATGCCACAGACCCCCAAATATGATCATCCCTGTATGAGGGACGGTCCCCCAACCTAAAATGTATAAGGCATCTGTCTTTTATAAACTATTTTTTTTATTTGTTTTATAAATCTAAAATTAGTATCAGTTACATTATTATATATTTAGTTCTACTCAATTTAGTAATGTATTGCTATGTGTATTATTTATTTCTTGTTCATTTGTTTAATTTTAATCAAATTTGTATTTATTTATATTAAACATTTATTTTATTTATTTTAATCTAATTTAATTTATTTAAATTATAACACACTATATATAGTCTAATATTATCTATAATATCAGTTATTTTTTGCCATTTACATATTTAGAGATACGGTATTTAGTTTTAGACATCGTCAGTGCAATCAAGCAATTTCACAGCAATTCCCCCAGACCAGCAAGCGTCGCTGTAGCGCAAGAGCGATTACAACAAACCAACTCATCTGTCTTGTAGTTAATTTGTCTCAAAGTGGCTGTTCATCCTGCGTTCTTAAAAGCAATTAAAATGGGTAAAACAAAAAAGTGAAAGGAACAGAGAAAACCGCCCAAAATGGAGAAGAAGTGGTGAGGGAACTTATACCAACACAAACACACTAAACCAGCATACATGTCAGACTCAGAAAAGAATACTTGTATTCTGTTTTATTGAAATAGGAGGATTTAGAGGCTTTGATAGCAGAATTTCAGTCTCTGGACGCGAAAAAGACGCAGGTGATCGAGACTGCGTGTGCTCCTCCGTCACCCAGGTGAGCGTTCACGTGTACAGGTGTGAATCACGTGACTGTTACTGTGCCTTTTGACTGATAGCTCGTTTTGTCCGCAGGTTGAACGCCTCTCTATGTGCGTCCTGAAAAGACGAGCTGGTTTTATTCGGAGGAATTTTTCAATGGGAAGAAGGTATTTCACGGTACCCTGTTAGCAAATGTGTAGCTTTGCTTTGGAGCTGGTTTCTAGCTGGTCAGTCAGCTGTCATGTTCCACAAACCATCTTGACCGCCTTTATGCTGGTTTGGTGCCGGTACGAGATGTCCACCAGGTAATGACCAGCTTCAGCTGGAACCAACTAGAAACCAGCTACCAGCTACCAGTTTATTTTCCAGCACAGTTCATATCCCTCACAAAACTCTGCCATTGTAAATTAAACCATAGTTTATAGCAAATGCCACAGTTGTTGGGTTTTCAAACTGGAGTTTGGTGCCTCCCAAGTGTAGAGAAAAACATTTTAAAACGATTTAAAAAAACATTCTGTTAAAACATATTGATTATTATTATTAAACATTAAATATAAAAAACACATCTAACAGGACTGTACTATAGTTTGTAGGAAAAAAATAACATGATTATTTGACATATTAGAAATGAAATGTTTTCCATATAATTTTTCACAGTATAAATGTTGTCTTCATACATGAAAATATTTAGCTGGCTCTTAAGTTTTAGGATAGGTGTCCCTTGCATGAGGATGATCATATTTGGCTGTGATTGTGGCATCAAAAAGATTGAAAACCCCTGCAAAAAAAAAAAAAATCGTTGTAAATTTAGATATGTATAGACTTTGATCAGTTAAGTGCTTAAATGGATGCTGTGGTTGATAATTGCTATGTGCCAACTATGTCACTTCAATGTTTCCATTCTTCCAGACTTTTCTGTACAATGAATTATTCTTCTACAACATAAAGAAGAACACCTGGGTGAAGGCAGAGATCCCAAACCCTCCTCCTCCAAGTACTCCTTTAACTCATTTGAAATATAAAAAAAAAGTATATTTATATATATTTATTTCATGATAGAAATGCACGAAAAGCATGATGCCCCAGATAAAGGAGCAGGTAATACTGAACATGTTATTTCAGACTTCACCACGAGGGGTCAGACTGTTCTAACATAATTATTTATCTCAAGCATATTTCTGTTTCTCTCTCTCCATCTCCCGGCAGTCAGTGGTAGTTCCCCAGGGCGGGGGCTAGATGTGGATTATTTTGAGGGGAGTTTGCGTCCCCTGACGGTGAGCAGTTCTATCACTATAAAGATCTGTGGGTGCTTCACCTGGGCACAGGCACATGGGAGCAAATCAAGTGAGTATTGTTTTGTTTTTGACAATTCACTGTGGACTGTGCAATACTCAACAATGTGTTACAAATGAAAGACAATTTAATCTGAGCTAATATCTAAACAGCATCATCACCATTTGTTTTTGCAAGCCAAAAGCTGTTCAAATGTGCTTAAAGACATGACAGCAAAAAGACCCTATTTACACAAACAAAACAATAAAACAAGCATTTAAAAATATATATATATATACACTATATTGTTAAAAGTTTTGGGAGGCCTGCCTTTACATGCACATAAACTTTAATGACATCCCATTCTTAATCCGTAGGGTTTATGTAGTTAGCCCACCCTTTGCAGCGATAACATCTTCAGTTCTTCTGGAAAGGCTTTCCACAAGGTTTAGGAGTGTGTTTATGGGAATTTTTTAGCATTCTTCTAGAAGCGCATTTGTGAGGTCAGGCACTGATGTTGGGCGAGAAGGCCTGGTTCGCAGTCTCCGCTCTAATTCATCCCAAAGGTGTTCTATTGGGTTGAGGTCAGGACTCTGTGCAGGCCAGTCAAGTTCCTCCACATTAAACTCGCTCATCCATGTCTTTATGGACCTTGTTTTGTGCACTGGTGCGCAGTCATGTTGGAACAGGAAGGGGCCATCCCCAAACTGTTCCCACAAAGTTGGGAGCATGAAATTGTCCAAACTGTCTTGGTATGCTGAAGCAAATAAGAGTTCCTTTCACTGGAGCTAAGGGGCCAAGCCCAACCCCTGATAAACAACTGCCCATTGGTGTTCAGTTGCATAACAGCTAACATTCGCTAATGCCGGATGTTAGCGTTGCGTCAAAAGCAAATGGAGCCTATTATAGTCACTAACACTGTCTACAATGAATAAAGATGCAGATGTCCGTTCACTTTCTGACAATAACTATAGATACAAAGTACAAAAATAAAAAACTATTAAAGAAAATTCTAACACTATCTCAATTAGTAAAATAACACAGAAAAGGACTGTCACAGAAACCGTATTCATTAAGTTGAACCGGAAGTCTAATTGTATTTGCTCGTTATGGAAGCTCAGCAGGCACTTTAAGACGTCTGTCCACTGTTTTGTCGTCATGCTGTCACTAGAGGTTATAGAGGTCTAAACTAACAGGATTGACTTTGGAGTTGGCATCCTGACCACCTGTTGAAATATGTCCGCTTTGTCCTCTCAGAGCTCCTGGCGCTCCGTCTGGCAGGAGTGGACATCGCATGGTCCTGAGCAAACGACAACTGCTTGTGTTTGGAGGTTTCCATGAGAGCACCAGGTACAGGCAGATGCATACGTCCCCAGCTTCAATTTCTCATTATTAAAATCAGTATAATATTGTAAACTTTTTACTTTTTATTTGTACCCTAAAGCGGGAATGTGTTTTTAGAATGAGCTACAGGTTCCAGAAAATGTGTATAAGAATATGAATTAATATATTCAGTGATTGTATTTATCTATCAGATTAGATAACATTGAATTCAATAATTTAATAATAAAAAATATTATTATAGTATGTTAATTTAAATATTGGAAATACCTGTCAAATAACCCCCATTCCTGACGACAACGACGTCATCAATTGATTACTCAGATTTTACGCTTGAAGGGGTTCTTCCCTGCTGGCAAAATGGACTTTCAATAAAACTAGTCTGTTTATACAGTAACAGACATAAATATATATTTTTTAATCTACCTGACCAGAGAAAACTGAGAAAACAACTGTTGTCTTCCCTTTTGCCAAACAGGTAAAAGAACCCATAATGCACTGGGCATGATGATGTCCAAGACCACTCCCACCAGTCTGCTATGGATACGCTTAACAGAGTCAAATACCGCCTTGCTTTAGTAGGCAATACTACTTAGCAAACTTGTAGTCATAATGGTGTCGACTCGAATTGTTCTTGGCGCAATTCATGGAGTACACATTTAGCGGGAGTGAGTTACTTTCGGTTTCCAGTGAAGGATCCAGCACGTCATAGACAGTGTCTAAAGGCTGCAAAGAATCATAAATACGGAGAGAACGCTGCGGAAAATCTGTCAAACCTCTGTGTTTGTAGTCAACATTTCAAAATCTATCTATCTGAGTCATCCAAATGTCTTTGGGTGGGTATTCAAAAATGCGCAAGTATAATCTGTAGTTTTCATGAAAGCCCTGAGAGCTGTCAAAAGTCTGCCGGATAACACAAAGCTTTTGCTGACAAATAAACGTGAATATCTCGGTCTAGGCAATACGGAGAATAAGTAGACATTTTTCCAATGCATAGCTGCTGACCAGTCAGGGTGCCCATGCTGACCTCTATCCACCACCGTAAGCGCCAACAGTGGGCATGTGAGCATCAGAACTGGACCACGGAGCAATGGAACACGGGCAATGGAAGAAGATGGCCTGGTCTGATGAATCACGTTTTCTTTTCCATCACGTGGATGGCAGGGTGCGTGTGTGTTGCTTACTTGGGGAACACATGGCACCAGGATGCACTATGGGAAGAAGGTAAGCCACCGGAGGCAGTGTTATGCTTTGAGCAATGTTCTGCTGGGAAACCTTGGATCCTGCCATACATGTGGATGTTACTTTGACACGTATCACCTACCTAAGCATTGTTGCAGACCATGAACACCCTTTCATGGAAACAGTATTGCCTGGTGGCTGTGGCCTCTTTTGGCAGGATAATGCTGCCACAAAGCAAAAATGGTTCAGGAATGGTTTGAGGAGCACAACAACGAGTTTGAGGTATTGACCAAGTTCCCCAGATCTCAATCAATCGAGCATCTGTGGGATGTGCTGAACAAACAAGTCCGATCCATGGAGTCCCCACCTCGCAACTTACAGGACTTAAAGGATCTGCTGCTAACATCTTGGTGATACCTGCGCCTTCCAGGGTCCTAGTGGAACGTTTTCTCATTTGGCAGCAAGGGGATAACGATAATGGAGCATTGCTTACTTGGGGAACACATGCACCAGGATGTACTATGGAAGAAGGTAAGCCAGCGGAGGCATGTTATGTTATGCCTGATCAGTGCGTGTATATAAGAAAGAAAGAAATGAATACTTTTTTTCACGTATACACATTAAATTGATCAACGATGACAGTCCAGACATTTATAATGTTTCAAATAGGTTTCTAAAAAAAAAAATTGATTAATCGAAGAATCCATAAAAATGCACCATGGTTTCACAATAATATTTAGCAGCACAACTGTTTTCATCATTGATAATAGTAATAAATGTTTCTTGAGCAGCAAATCAGCATTTAAGAATGATTTCTGAAGGATCATGTGACACTAGAGTCTGGAGTAATGATGCTGAGAATTCAGCTTTGATCACAAATAAAATACATTTTAAAATATATTAAAATAGATTACAGTTCTTTTAAATAGTAATATTCTGAAATGTAGTTACAGTTCTTACTGTATTTCTGATCAAATAAGTGCAGCCTTGAGCATAAGAGACTTCTTTCAATCAAAAGTTTTTTTGGCGTGATATGGAAAGTCGAACAGGAAAATGGCAGCAATAGCAAAATAAAATCGGACTTTATTGTTCAATAAATAATTTAAAATGGGTAAACGAGTAAGATTTTCCAGGAAAGTATTTTGTGAAGTTGTTATGGTGAAGATATTGTGATATAGTACAGTATGAATATTCACGTTCTACTGTAGTGGTACTACTAAAGTATAGGGAGTTTTTTGTACATGTAATTACATGGTCACACTATGTCCAATAAATCATGCTAGTAGTTGCTAAGCAACTTGGCACATTATTATAGATTCCTATTGATGTCCGGTCACAAGCTATTTTACAGTGCCTTAATTTGTGCAGCCAACTATTGCAAAATTATGCGACAAAATAGGAATATGACAATTAAACGGTGAAAGTGCTTAAATGGTGATATTCAACACCTCCATTAAAGAACATGCGACTTTTCAGGTTAATTAATTTAAAAGTATGTTTTTGCCTTATTTGTCCATCATTAGGTAAACTGTGTTATGTTTAGCCTCATTTTGCATGAGCATGTTAATTTGAAGTTGCAATCAACATGTTCACGCAAAATGAGGCTGCTCTACACAGAGAGCAAGGTATTGTGTCATTTCCAAGAGCTTGTCCTTGAGTAAACCCACGAGTAAACAGACGTAGGTGGTAATGGCGCTTTTCTCTTCCAGAGAGCGAAGAAGGATGTGGATAAAGGAACCATCCATTCTGACATGTTCCTGCTGAGGAGGGAAGGCAAAGAGGAGCAAGGTACCATCATTAGAGCCTCCACAGTGATCGCTTGTTTAACGTGGGCTGCTTTTCTCTCCATTTCTGGTTTTATTATGAAGATACACTTTCCCATTTCTGAAAAAGATTAGCATATGTGTTTTGGCTCTTGTCCTGCAGAAAAGTGGACATGGACGCGAGTGAACCCTGCAGGAGTGAAACCCCATCCTCGTTCTGGCTTCTCGCTGGCTGTGGGCCCCGGGGGCCGAGCGCTCCTCTTCGGTGGTGTCTGCGACGAGGAAGATGAGGAGTCTTTGGAAGGAGACTTCTTTAATGACCTTTACTTTTATGATATCAACAAAAACCGGTGGTTTCCTGCACAGCTAAAGGTTGGTGTGATGTTTTGCTTTAATAAAGCCTCTAAATAAATACATACATTTTTATTTTATTTTTTTCTTGGCAGGGCAAAGAGTCAGAGAAGAAGAAGAAGCGCCGTGGGACGAAGGGAGAACAGACGAATGAAACAGAAGAGGACAAAGAGGAGGCACAGGGTCCCACTGAGATTGTTAAAGAGATTGTTGCCGAGGACGGAACGGTTATGACCATCAAGGAAGTGATTCCAGCCGCACGAGCAGAGGAGGACATTGAGGACGAGGAGGACGAGGAGGAGGATGATGAAGAGGTTGATGCGGCTGCAATGGCTTCCCTGGTGGAACCCTGTCCTCGCTCTAGTGCCATGGCAACAGTAAAGCACGGCAAGTTGTACTTGTACGGCGGAATGTTTGAGGTGGGAGATCGACAATTCACCCTCAGTGATCTCTACAGCCTGGACCTGCATAAGATGGACCAGTGGGACGTTTTAGTGGAAATGGATCCCAGTAAGTGGAAAGACAGCCCAGAATTCCCTTCAGCTTCAGTAGGACAATATTAAGGCTCTGTCCGTCCGTCCATCCATGTGTTGAAAATAGAGAAGAAACAGATTGAAAATAGTTTTGTATATTTCTAGGTTTTTCCTATTTTCTTCTTTTTATATCCACACTTTTCAGAGAATGGTAAATTCCCATAGACTGCTGTTCAAACTATTACACATATCATGTAAATTTCACATATAAATGTTAAGTAGCAACAAGTATGCCAACAGTATTTTGATATTTCCACACTAGAGCACTGAATTCTTATTTTAGAGACGCAGGAGTGGCTGGAAGAATCAGAAGATGAAGATGAAGAAGAGGATGCAAAGGGAGGTGATGAGGAAGACGATGAGGAAGAGGAGACATCTGAAGAGGAGGGTGAAGGTATGTATTTTGCCACTTAATTTTGAAGTTCATACACATTTATGACAGGGAAAAGTATTTTGATAGTCAGTTTTCTTTCAAACTGTTCAAAATAATCCGTTTCATACCTGTGTGAGAAATTCAAAGTCCATCCTGTGGGCGGGCACATGCATTTTCCTTAATGATCAAGGCCATGATTGATTTGGGTCAGGTCCATGAGGTAGACATGACCAAGGGTTTAGCTGAAAAGACACAGGTCAACATCCACTGATCCTCTTTGACAACCAGAGCTGTGTGTTTTGCTTTGGGGTCCTTCTCGCTTAAATTCATTATTGTTAGATGCCTGTTTCGCCTGTCAGTTGTTATAACGTCACTGATTGTTAGCTTGTGGCTGCCTCGTGGTTGGGTAGTATGCTAAACAAAGAGACTTGTTGCCTCATCATCCTTATCAGGGGTGTTCGAAGTATCTCCATTTCAGTACTTCAGGTCCCAGATTTTACATTGAACATCAAGTGGCAATACCAAAGTTGTTTAGGAGAATATAAAGGTATATTATAGGGATTTTTAAATAAAGCATAAGCAGTATGCTTAAGCAGTATTTTGACACTCTCTCTGTATCTCTCTATTAGATGCGGACCATCCTCCAGTAGAGCCTGGAGAAGCGCTTGCAGATTATCAAATGCGGACTGAGAAGTACTGGCTTGGTCTGGCCCGAGCAAACATGGGTCCTGATGCCAAAGAGAAGAAAGTTCAAAAGGTCGGCCATGCCATGGCCAAGGTGTTCTTTGAGGATCAGGAATGAGATTAAACATGTGAGTGTGTGTGTGCGCTAAGATAATTAAAGGGTTTGTTTGTGAGAAGAATGTATACGTTATCATATGTGTGTGTGAGAAATTGAACAAAAGAGAATGAATAGATGTTTTTAACATTTAAATGCAGCTAAAGCACAACCTTTTATTTTTCCTCACCATTTTGTATTTTTTCTTTGCTTTCTTTGAACAGGGACATTTTTTCTTCATAAATTATAATCAAAATATTTTATTATTTTTGTAACTTAGCATAAGCGAACAGAATTTTTAAAAATTGATTTTGACAGTTTATTTTTAATGCGGAAGCAATTGGCAAATAAAAGGCAAAAATAGATAGTTTGTTAAAAGTAATCCTTCAATATAGTTAGTGATTTGAACCAGAGAAATTGTGAAGATTATTTATAATCTTTCTTTCTTGTCCTGTTTTAAATATCAAAGAGAATTATACTTTTTTTTTTTACTTGGTTAAGTGCCATTATTCCTGACTATGACAATTTTGAATCAATTGTCAAAAAGGGAGTTATCAAAGTGAATATTTCAATAACTTTTTAAAAACTCTTGACATGTGATATGCACAAATTTTGTCAAAGAGATATTAATGTCTACTAAAGGAAAGCTTAGTGTATGTCACTCTCTTTGAAAAACTTTGACATCAACTTTTTACTCCTTATCAGTAGTTTGACTTGAAAACCTTTTTATTATTGTGTAACAATAAAACTTGAGAGCTCTAAAGAAATAATAGGAATGAAATCACAAGAAAAAAAAGATAAATAAATTGACTGCCATAAGGATAAAAGCAGTGTTACTAATATACTACCAGAATATGTGCTAATATTTTAAATTTGCTTTTATTTTTATATTTTCAGGTTTAATTTTAATTTTAAAGTGCGTTTTCATTATTATTAACATGATTTTTATTTAGCTTTATTTTTTTTTCAGTTTAGTTTTAGTAATTTTAGTACTTCAACTTTTCATTCCGTTGAAGGATTTTATTTAAGTTACTTTTTATCTTTATTTAAATTAATCAAAATGATTTGAACAGTTTTAGTTAACAACTACAATGGACAAAAGTTGTTTTTTTAAAGGAAATAATGCAAAATAATCGTTTGCTGCCAGTAAAACAATAGGATGGGCTGGCAAAAAGTACATTTTATAAATGTGAGGGATAATAGCGACAAATATCAGACCAGATGTGTTTTGTGAATGGCAGAAACATCTACTACACTTATAAGTTTCCTCAAGATTTAGAAGCTGAAGAGGATGGCCAACCAGCAATCACAGTTTCCAAATGAAAGGCGCTTCCCACATTGACCTATTTTTTGTTGGCTGTGAAGAATGAACGATGTAGAATGAGAAGCTAATGAATAATAAATGGCGGATAGAGAAATGGATGAGGTTACGATTACGCAGCCAACTGTCTCCTCTCATCTCCCCTCTTTCTCCATCGCTCCATCTTTTTTTAAAATTCTGTATTTCTTTTTTAAAAAGACAGAGTTTATAAATATCTAAAAAGTCACCATTTTTAAAACACTGCTCTGACGTCCTGAAGCACATAAAACTGCTGTCGTCAGAGTCGCGTCAGAAGAGTGTGTGTGTTAGAGAGAAAGACATTTAAATAGGGAGAAACGGGGACAGAATGGCTAGTTCTTTAAGATTTACTATGATGTTTGTAGGTCACATTACTTGATTTAATTCCATTTATTTACCTAGTGGCTGTTCTTATGACCTCATTAGTCTGCTGAACCAATCAGACAGAGAGTTTGATAAAAGATAATGATTCAGAATTGAGGCTTGACTAATTCTATAGCTTGGGGACACTTTTCCTCACATTATCTAATTTGTTTGGATACGGTACTTTTGAAAAGGCTTGTAAATGGAACCATTTAATGATCTTTTTTGTGATCAAAGGTGTAACAATGAAGTTTCAGAAAGCATCCGTGCATTTGAATCTCGCAAAACCCTTGCATAATGTTAAAGGGTACATAACACACACAGTTTCTGCCAATCTTATGTTAATCTTGAGTACCAATAGAGTAGTATTGCATCCTTCATATCTCCAAAGAGTCTTTAGTTTTATCATATTTATAAAAGACAGATACGCTGTACCGGTTCTCTCCGAAAATAACCGAGCTCGTGGAGAGTGCAGTGGGCAGAGCTAAAGAGTCACGAGCACACACACGCACACACACACACACACACACACACAATACAGCATTATCCCTGGATAACTTTCGATTCACTATACGTCCGTGTTGTTGACATTATATGCACTGAATGCCAGCAAAACAGACATTTGATGCAGTTTCACTCACCGCCTGCGGTTCAGACTCATGACCGGGAACAAACAAACACACTTGCATAACTCCTGCTCCGGAAAAGCAAACTGCATCCGCTGTTTCCTTAATGCTGGGTTATTTGGGAAGCTGAACATGGTTATCTTTCCCTCACTTGTTGATATCGTGGTCTAAAAAAGACAGCGCAGCCGGCGGCTTCCATAACCTCAGCAAAGCTCGTTGTCGACGCTCTTGTTCTCGCTCTCCTTTATGACTTCATACAGGGCCATATTTGGAAACAATTTTTCCGAAACTTGTTTGAATCCTGAAGGAGTGTATTTGGCACAGAAATACTCATACGTCCAGCACATTTTGTGAAATTTTGGCCATGTTTGGCATGAGAATCCAACTCTTAACAGTGTAATGAAGTCAGAATGCATGAAATAACATACAGTTAAGAAATTACACTTAGAATAATGACAATCTCTGTAATATGTTTGAGAATAAAGGGAGTTAAACTAAAGCATCTGAACACATCATGTTAGTGAGAACTGAAGCCTATTTTTTAATGAAAATGGTACATTTCAAAAAATGTTATGATCCTAATAATTGGCTTGATTGTCTTTATGCAAAACATATTTAGTTTCTCTCTTTGATTTTGAGGTGACCTGTTAATGTTTGTTTGAGATTTGCCAATACACTGTAAGGGTCATTTTGAGAACACTTCATCTTTCTCTCTTTGTCTCGCACTCTCCTTCTTGACTTCCGTCTTACCAATAGATTTAAAGAAATCACCCATAATCCTCTTGTAGTGCTGGGACAAGGCTGAACTCTACACAGTGATTCTGTTACAGTAATCTCAGACAAAATTGGCTTAACTTCCTAGCAGACGTCCACCGAACAGACAGGCAGGCGGTCAGACGCACAGTAATAGTGGAGGGGAGATTGAGGCAGCCATGTAAAAATGCCACCAATGCCCAGTAGGGTCAAAGGAAGTACGCTGGTGTAATGTAATTCGAATATCCCACCGGTTCTAACTAACCCATACTTGCACCCATGCTGACATTTCAGTATTATATGGCTTATTGGTTAACCTGTAGTCTTAAAGGGATAGTTCACCCAAAAAATGAAAATTAGCCCATGATTTACTCACCCTTAAGCCGTCCTAGGTGTATATGACATTCTTCTTTCAGACGAATACAATCAGAGTTATATAAAAAAATGTCCTGGCTAATCCAAGCTTTATAATGACAGTGAATGGCTGCCCAAAATTTGAAGCTTACAAAAGTGCATCCATCCATTATAAAAGTAATCCACACGGCTCCGGGGGTTAATAAAGTCCATTTGAAGCAACTTAAGAAGAAAAGTGTAATGTCTCTCGCAGTTCAAACCACTTACGCTATGTTCATCATCATTCGTATGCTTTTTTTGTAAGTTGAATAAGGAAGGCGGTCTGGCGAAAGCTAGATATTTTACTTTATAAAGGTTTAAATATGGATATTTTTCTTACACAAACCCATCAATTTACTTCAGAAGGTCTTTATTAAGGAGCCGTGTGGATTACTTTTATAATGGATGGATGCACTTTTTTGGGCTTCAAATTTTGGGCTGCCATTTACTGCCATTGTAAAGCTTGGAAGATCCAGGATATTTTTTATATATAACTCTGATTGTATTCATCTGAAAGAAGAATCTTATATACACCTAGGATCGCTTGGTGAGTAAATCATGGGGTAGTTAGAATTTTTGGGTGAATTATCCCTTTAAGGCCCTTTCACACCAAAAATGATGACTATAACAATTACTATATTAACATTATATTATTCTGTTTATTATAAGCGTGCTGCACTTGTGTTTCGTCTGCCGCTTTAAATGCTCAAGCTCTTTAAAGCAGGAGGGATTCTGATTGGCCGTCAATGTTTTTATAGTTCATCAGCTGGAAAAAAAATTGTCAAAATGATTCCAACGATGTTCCCCTTTGTCATGATCTTTATAGATGTGGTGTGGACTCTGCTATCCTTTTTGGTGTTAATGGGCCTTTATTCTTGTACACAGCTAGCTTGTTCACGTAAAAATCATTAATCTTAAATTTTAGTTTGTAGTTAGCAAATGAGGTTATTAACCACTTTTATGATACTGTTATGGTACATTTTTTTTGTCTTTTTGGAGTTTGACCCAGTCCCCATCCACTTTCATTTATATGGAAAAGAGCAGCCAGAACAGTCATCAAAATATCTTCTTCTTTATGTTCCACAGAAGAAAGAAATGCATGCAGTTTTAGAACGACATGAGAGTGAGTAAATGATGACCAAATTTTCATGTAAACTATTTCTTAAAGATCAAGATATTGCACAGGTGCCATTTAAACCATCTCAAGTCATTTATAGGGATGGATTTTTACGCTTATTTGTAAGCATTCCACATCCGTGATTCAGTGATGTGACAATAGGAGAGATGACATGTGGGCTAGTTTCTGTAGGAGAGGACAAGGATGAAAGTGAGAGAAAGAGACAAAACAAGGACATGAGAGAGACTTTGAAGATAAAATGAATTGACCTTGTGCCCCTGCATATTTTCAGTGCATTTAGATTTTTTTTTAACTCCATCAATCCATCAAGTAGGTACATTTGCATTCATGACAGTCTTGATAGAGGACGTCCTGACCGATACGAACAGTGCTTTTTTTTTCAAAATAAGTAATATGTCAAGTTAGATAGACCACGCCCCTAATTATTGGCCACACCTCTAATATAGAGATGGCACACTCCCACCATGGAAATCTGACTGCATCACCTGCTTGTGTTTTATATATTCAAGAAAAATTTTCTCCTCATTGCCATTTTTTTAATAAATATTATTAATGATTCTCATTACTACAGTTTTAATTTTACTTTATTACTGTAAAAAATTCTGTAATACAGTGATTTTTCTATTAAAATCAAAATAAAGTTTGTACACGCATAATAAAATAATGTATAAATGCTGTACAATTCAAATAATATCAGAAAAATAATAAATTATATTTTATGTAAAGACAATGAAGGCTATTTAATGACCACTATTTATTTTTTGCATAGTTTTCATGATAGTCAAGCACTTTCCCCTAAAATCTTTTTTTTGATAATTCTTACAGTAATTAAATGATTTTCATTGCTGTAGTAGTCACTTTATTTTTATTATTATCAGAGCAAAAAAAAAAAAAAAAAAGAAAAGACTGTTATGACATACTACACTAGTAATACTTATACTTTAATTTAATTTCACATAGTAATGGTGTAAAAGGTGTATGTCTGGGGAGGGTGTATTTATATCTTATTGCCATAAATAATCTCACAGTTAAAAAATATCTTAACAATTTTCATATTGTTTTCATTAACTGTATCCAAATATATAATTGCATTTTATTTTTCTTTCTTTTTGATTTTGGGGTGAAACATGATTGAGATTTTGTCAGCTTGACGAACCCATTTTCTTTCATTTTTTGAGTTCCACAATATCATTCCCATCTCCTGTAAGTGCATCACCACGTGACAGCTTTCTAACAGATAAGGAGAAAAAACCCAGACTCAATAACCACAACACAAGTGCTTACTTTCAAACACTTTCATTATTTTCTCCATATAACTCAAAAAGAAACAGACCCCCAGGAAAAGTAAAGAACTGAATGATAGAGGAAGAGAGAGATAAAAGAACTGGGCATGCTTGGGCATGCTATAGGCGCATAGGGTGACGGATACATCCAGGTCAAACGGTACAAGAGCCGGCAATGCGGGTCAACTGCAGCAACTTCCTGCTTCAAAGACCCTTTGGAATCCCACCATCCCCGTCGCATACAGCCGTTGTGGTATCAAAGTGAGCCAGTCAGCGATTCGCAAACTTCCTGGAACAACCCAAGGACTCGAGGTGAGCAAATGCACAACTCCATACATTTAAGCCCCCAGCTTGCGTTCAGCATAGTTGTCATTTGTACATTTCATTTTTTTTTTTGTATCTTTTTTTTTTCTCGGCTGGATAGAGAAACGGAGAAATATGGGGAAGGAAGGAGGTGGGCGAGAAAGAGGGATAGAGAAAGAGTACACAAACTGTGAATGAATCATTGCCAGGACAGACTCAAGGGGGGAGAGTACAAGCCCATACACACATGCTATAAAAACATCTCAGTCTTTGCGTTCTGTTAGCTGGCTATAAAAAAATAAACAAAACACCTCTCTTTGATTGTTTGTTTCACTCGTTTTAGTTTCTTCTCTGATTTTGGGGTGGAAAGGCCTCTGGATGCCGAGACCAGCACTTGGACCTCAGGTTCATCATTGGCATGCCCGATCAGACCTATTCCACTGTGTATCATGCCGTTGGCCAATAAGGTAAAAGATTTCAACACACTCTTATGACCGTTTGTTGGAGAATTGGTGACAATCTCGTTTGTACATTTCGTAGGGTCTGCTTGCGTTCCTTTAAAGGGATAGTTCACCCAAGAATGAAAATGTTGCCATCATCTACTCACTCTCGTGTTTTCCAAACCTGTATGAGTTTCTTCTTTCTGTTGAACACAAAAGAAGATATTTTAAAGAACGTTGATAACCAGACAGTTGACGGCACCCATTGTTTTGTTTTTTCCTACTATGGAAGTCAATGGGTGGCGTCAACTGTCTGGTTACCAACGTTCTTTAAAATATCATCTTTTGTGTTCAATAGAAGAAAGAAACTTGTACAGGTTTGGAACAACTCGTGGGTGAGTTTGGCAACTTTTTCAAACTAATCATCTGAGTGTTCGTTTTAGGGGTAGTCCTTTATGGTGAAGTTTTACCAACAAATCATACATTTTCTTACGAGTGAGGTCGTTTGAATTCATACAAAATCACCAATTCGTACAATACTCACAAATTTATGAACATTTTGATGTAAGTCCAAATGAAATCGTTTTTTTTTTTACACCTTGTCCAAAACTGCTATCACACTTTTCCGGACGTTTTTTTCCCCAATAAGGTTATCTGTACAAAACTAAAACATACATTAGCATGCAACTTTGTTTTTTTTCTTTTACTTTTAGAAAAACAAGGCAGTCGGCATTTTTCAGACGTCTTGCAAATAGCTAAAAAAGTTTTTTTTTTTTTTTTTATCAATAAATATTTGTTTTTTGAAAGCAGCAGTTGGGAAAAAAACGTTAACAGTCTCTTGAATGTCTGGTTGGGAACACCAGCATCTCGCGCAGCATGGCTTTCAGGTGTGCATGGTGAGGTTGGCAGGTGCTCGCACGTTCTCGTAATTTCATCAAAGAGAGTGTGGGGTGGGAGGTTTATAATGATGACCTCACAGAATGTCATGTGCTAGCCCTCATACAACATTCAAACAATGTTTTAAATAACGCAATGCTGCGGAAAAGATCAAACTTAGGGAAGTGCTTCCAAAGATCAAACCCATGCTACGTTGCGTTGAATGTACACATGCAGGACCTGTTTATGAAAAGATAAACTGTTATGATTTATTCTGCTGGATACATTTTTTTTTCATTTGGAGCAAGATTAATGATGAAGCCCTTTTAGATCGTAGAACTTTTGGATCTGGGAATTTTTCCAAATGCATATGGGTCAGACTCGCCCGAGTGCAAATGTTGCAAATGCAGAAACGCTGGTGGCTTTGTGTCTCTGTAATTACCAGACTTGAACTTTTACTAACCCACTTTGGTGTGGTTGTGCTTGTTTAGCCGATTTCTTTTCGGCATACGCAACATTTTTAAGCAAATTCAAAGGTGTTTAGCCATCAAAAAGCTTTGTAGCTTCAGTTTAGGTCTATTATAATTCAAAACGTGTTTTTAATTCTCATTTCAGGCCCACCATGACATTCTGGGGTCCACTGGTAGTTGACGTACCACACAGAAGGAAAATGAAGGTGTACAGGAAATGATAGGAGCGGTTGGCATGTTATTTCAATGAGTGACAAAAACGAAGACATGGAGAAACATAAGCAATGCTTAGGAGTGGTGCGCGAGGGAGGCGGGTGGTGTTAGACAGGGGCCGTTTCCCATCACTTTGAACCTGTTGACATCATAGCTGTGTAACGCTGCCATCACCCGAAAAGATGTCGATGGTGGTCGCCCTTCATCCTTACGCCACCTTGCACACCCTCCCTCACCAAAGCCACCGTTCAAATGAGTCCAACACCCAAATACAAACCAAAACCGAAAAAAAGCCACCAGCATTGTCAAGAAAAAGGCAAGTAAGAATATGAAATAAAAAAAGAGAAACAAGTATATCAATTTATATCAGCAATAATGAGTGAGTGAATACATAGGATAAAACCAGAAGTTCAAAAGGATGCTTGTAACTATTTCAGATAAAAAATGAGAAAAAAATGAAATTAAGAAATCAAAACGAGCTCTTTGGAGACAGAAAAGCAGATAGAACCACTGAGCCCAGTTTTGTGTTGTTTCCTTCCTCAGTCCTCATAATGACGTGCTGTAACTTCAATAGAAGTACATTGGTCGTTTGTTTAAAAAAATGGGCCGGGACCAGATCAGTCGTGATGATACTAGTATTGATTTGATAATAGTGTAGCTGGACAAGAGGAATTGATAGGCAATGCAGAGTTTAAATAAAAAAATGGACAAACAAAATGGCGACTCCAATGTTGAGCAAAATCACCATGACTACCAGAATAGAGTTGGAGCCCTGTTGAGTGAGAAAGAGAAAAAGAGAAAGGTCAGTATTTGTTTATACAGTGTGGATTTCACTTAGAAGGAATAGTTTTATTTGCATGTTGTCTTACTTTATTCATTAAAAATTATGCGAATCGGGTCACAGCGTTAAAAAATCTGTGCTAAACACAATTTGCCCTGTGGAATTTCACAACAAGGAGCGATTCCATTGGCTGAAAGAGCCTTTAATGGGTACTCTTTTTAGTGCCTCATTAGAAATCCTACAAAATGACATTGTCATAATAATATAGTGCAGACTAAATAAATCAATTACCCCCGGTTTCTCAGACAAGGCTTAAACAAGACCCGGACTAAAATGCATGATTGAGCTGTCTTGATTTAAAGCAACTTGCACTGACATATCTTAAAATATCTCAGTGCCATTGTTTTGTCTCAAGATGCCCACCACAAATGTTTTTCTTTCTTTCTAAGGCATTATTATAAAAGCTGCTTAAATATCCTATTTTAACTAAGGCCTAATCCTGGCTTAATCTAAGCCCTGTCCGTGAAACCAGGCCAACAGAGAGTAAAAATGAAACATTTCAAATTTTTAGTTTTTGTAGTAGGTGAGCTAATCACTCAGTGTATTAGCTTAGCATTCAGCTAGCATTGCCTTTACCCTATGCCAGTCTCTTAAGCTCAAAGTATACTTGAGGTTTGATGAGAACGCTTAACATATGTGTGCAGCCGAAAACATAATTTTTCAAAGTTTACTATTTAATAGCATAAGCGAATGACACATGCCCACAAGTTTCACCCTTGTCCAGTGTCTGCGCTATTTCTCTTCAGAAGTTATGACTGATAAAAATGTCTTTGTACTCTTTTAAACTAGTTGCAGGTATCTTTTAAAGGCTCAATGAAGTGCCTTGAATTCAGTGTTGACGTTATTTCCACTAAAATACAAGGCGGGACGTATTGAATAGGCTCCTCACCCTTTTTTAAATAGCCAATAGCATTTCGTTTAGTTCACAGCTCGTCCAGAGCTGTTGAGCTTGCTAAAGCCTCCGTTTCCTTCTGATCTCTAAATCTTTCTCCTCCTAATCTCCTCAATATTTTTTTTAAATATTAGCCTGGCTCCGGGCTCCTCCGTACTTCAACTCAATTTTCATTTTCCTTCAGTACTCGCGGTATATTCTCTGGTTTTCTCCGTTCAAATTTTTACCGGTCCAATCAGCAGACAGAGGGAGTGGCTGAGAACGATGACGTTGATGTTGTGCGCTTGTTTGAGGTGACATACGTCACGACCAACGTTAGCGATTGGTTATGACAGATCCAATAGTTTTAAACTTGAACAGGAGTACCCGCCTTCAAGAAAGTTAACGCTTATCAATGGAGATTGGCCAGACTCTCTGTACAAATGAAATGTATGAGAGTCAGGTAGGACCTGGCTATTTAAATATAGCATTCTGTGCAGAATTCAAATGGGTTAAATACTTTTTTTGGTCTGCGCCATCTCACGCATATGATCTGCTCTGTTCTATCATGTCTTTAGACCGGTCTCTAGTCTCTAACGTGAATCCAGACTTCATTCGCCCCAATGGAAAGTAGAGAATAGTATATGTGTGAACAAGTGACCGATTTTAGCCACAGCTTCAGGGGGCGGGACACTTTCGATTCTAGAGAGCATTTGATTGGACAGAACAGCTGATGAGAAGTGATGAGTGATGTCATCAAAATCATTGATCCATTTTGCCTAAAGTGAGAGACTGTAAGTTTTGAACGCTTGTATCTTCTAAATGCGCATTCTGTACAACACTTTTGTACCACACTAGCTTATAGATAACATTAAGGCTAACATATTCATACTAAAAGCCAAAAAACTTCCATTTTGATTTAATTTAACCCCACTCACACAAGCGTTAGTCAATGCGGCTGTCTATTGGTATTGAGGTTTTCAGTAGTTTGTTGTCATTGTTCCATCTCATCCTTTTCTTTTTCAACCTTGAAACAACGGGCTGCCACAATGTTGGCACCTTGTGAACAAACTAACTGGTGCAAAAAAAATCAATGGAGTGGTGCAAGCTGAGCTTACAGAGTATGCGTGATTAGAAAAAACAGCCTGCGCATGTACTGTACAGTATGTTAAAATTTACGTCACTCACAAACCATAGTGTATATCCATACAGATTTTTATGAACGTCTATAATCAGAATTGTATAAACCAAAGTGCTATATTGTGGAGTCGGTTCGACATTACAGCATTGTGTTACCACTTCAGTCTAGGCCCCTAAACAAGCTCTTAAAATGCCAAAAGTGCACTTGACTACACTCTGTGTCTAGATCTTAGTTGGCAGTGAGAGTGCTGCAAATAGTTCACATTAGTGCAAATAGTGCTCACTTTTGTGAATACACTGCACTCTATAAACCTAATTGGCATAGAAAGGAAGCATGTTTACACTGAAAAAGAATGACAATGACTGAAAACCTCAAGCTGTTGCGTGAATATCACAGTGAAATTGTGCCAAAATATCACATGCTAAAGTTATGCAACTGTTTAAGTGAATTTCCTCTAGTGTATTAAGCAGTCAACATACTAGAGTCCTAGATTCACTACAAAACACATTTGCACACTACAGTGCGTGTTTAAAGAAAGCCGCATGATTATTCCATTCCCCTCGGCTCACCGGAGAGATACGGTATTATCTCAATGGAAATGAGAGTCTGTACTGCATTGTGCCAGCTCTCGTAAGGACGAACATATTTGCAAAGAGCCGGGTTTGTCAAGCGCGCTTTTTAATTGATGGGCTCATGTAAGCGTATCGTGGACAATGTTTACAGCCGTTGAGCGGAGGGACACGCGCGCTGCACATGCAAGACACATGTGAGGCATGAAATTAGGCTGTGACAAGCGAACCGGACACAGTACTGTTAAGAAGACGCCGTGAGCACTGATTTTGCACAATGAATTAGGACAAGCGTATCTCGCACAGTCACATTTAGTGCATCTTCCTCTTGAGCAACCACATTTTGCCTCCACAGTTGTTTTATTGTACAGTCAGACAGTTGTGCCCTGTTTAGGACCTGTTCTTCTTCCTGCTGTGCTAAGCTAATCAGTTGTTTAGATATCTCTGGAATGTATAAATGTTGTTAAAAGCATTGACAGTGTTTGTTAATTCCTGAACCAGGGCTAGCTATTGTGCCGATGTGTTTCTGTTTCATGTTAACCTGTCTTACACAAGTCTGCTGCATTGCTTGCCTCTCTGCAGCTACAAACATAAACCCTCCTTACTAGAACTCACTCTTGTCATTTGATTGGCCACAACCCGAGCAAGGCATAAGCTGTTCCCTAGCAACAGAGTGTGGGACAGCCAATGCAGGGCTGCGTTGTGGAAGGAGCCACTTTGCCAATTTGCTGTTACTAAGGTGTTCTTAGTGCAGCAAGATATCGTGCCGTTTGGCAGTGGAAGGGGACAGTTTGAAGTTTGGATATGAGTGCAGGTTGTGTGTCTTGGGCTGTTGTCGTCTCCAAACCCCTACACTATGTTTGTGGAGGTTATTCTTTCTACCCATGCGTTCTCAGACACTGATGCATACTAAAATACATACTTTAAAATTGGATAACTGCATTTTATGATTCAATATTCAAATGTTTTATTGGACAAATATTAAGATTCTGTTGTCATTTACTCACCCTCATATTGTTCCCAAACCCGTATGACTTACTTTCTTCCATGAAATACAAAAAGAAACATTCTGAAGACTGCGCTTGTCACTTTTGTCCCTGCAAATACAATGAATGAATACAAAAACACCATAAAATTGGCACGTCCAATCCTGGTCCTGGAGGGCAACAATCCTGGAAAGCTTAGACCCGGTTTAAACTTAGTATTAAGATGCGTTTTACGATCGGATCACAAGTAGACGAGGGAGACACCTTGCTGTTTATACCTGGTGTTTTAATCCATCTCTTTTGTCCACTTCCAACCACTTCTGTCCTGATTTTTTTCGAGGGGAGGGTCTACTACGGGTGGGTAAATGTATGGGGCTTTTTAGATCTTTCAATCTAATGAATGAAATAAGCTCCCACAATTTACATACATACGACTGGAGATGACATAGAAACGAAAGCTGATGCTCTCCATATGTTTTTGTTCTGACAGCTGCAAGACCACGCTGAACGCTTTGAGTGTGTGTTAGAAATCAGGAATGCTGAAAGAACATTGTGCTTTGTTAGTTTTTCGTCTTCAAACCGGACTTGGGTCTCCAGCTGACAAAGTTTAAATCCTGTCTGGCTAGCGCACTTCCCATAATGTTAACGTATTAGGTCATTTGTGGCTGTTTGAACACATTCGACCAAATGAGTGTTTACACTACGGATGCAATCCGGTTGAATTGGTTTTCGACTACCTCTGGAAGTGCCCAAAAGTGGACAAGCTCAAAACGTTTTAGACCCTGTTTACACTTGTATTTAGCATCATCTTGTGACTTCTTAATACCAGGTATAAACAGGGCCTTATATAGAGTCATAATGAAGCACACCTGAACCATGTCTTCATGGTTTAAATGTCCAGGCAAGTGAGTTGAGCAAGGTTGGAACTAAACACTGCATGATATTGGCTCTTCAGGAGCAGGATTGGACACCCCTACCATAAAAGTCTCTGTCATCTGTTTCTCACTCAGGGCTTACAAGGGCCACTTTTACCATACTTTTATGGTGTTTAGCACTTTTAGCCTTTTTAAATCTTGAGAGCTTCTGTCCTCATTTATTGTAAATTCAAGTCAACAACAATGTCACCTTTTGTGTTGCTCAGAAGAAAGTCAGATTTGGACCGATATGAGGGTGAGTAAATTATACCAGAACTTCAATTTTGGGTAAACTTTCCCTTAAACTGTGTTCAGTGATGTGCATCTTTACTTACCGAGTTCACTTTGAGCTGAGACTGATTCTCGTCTTCGTGCTCTAGTGCAATAGGTGGGGATTTCTGTGGGGGTGAGAGCGTGAGGTCCCTACGGAGGGGCCGTGCCTCTAACTTTTCCCCCACTCGTAGACTGTCCAACTTTTGCACTGAGTCTGGAGCCGGCCCCTCCCGGGCATCCCTGGGCCCTGAGGCATCCCTGACGTCCCGCTCCCGATCGCGATTTTTACTCCGTCGCTGTAGTGTATGTGCTCGGGGCTCCGAGTGACCATGCCACTCCTCCCCATGCCCATAGGGCTTCTGGGAGTTATGGGAGTCCATTGGCTGTAACGGCCTCATCTCCATTTCGTAATTGCTCAGTTTTTCCTCGTCCTGCTCCAGGAGACGGGAGTGAGCCAAACTGTCCCCGTGTACCCGCTGAGACGTCCAGGAAGCCGAGGGTCCGTCTGGCCTCCTTTCCCGTGGCGTTTTGTGATTGGAGGAGCTGTGGTCTCGAGGCTTATGATTGGAGGCGTGCTTGTGGCCGTTGGCCCGCGCCGCCCCAACCCGCACCTCGTCCTGTACTGAAGGGGTTGTAGAGCGGCTGCTGCCATGACTACCACCTCTACTACTGCCCCCACGAGAGGCACGCTTGTCCTCACCCCAGCTGTTAGCCCTAAGGTACTCTCCACCTCCTCCCGAACCACCACCACCTCTCCCTTCCATCAGCACCTGGATCTCTTATGCCCACGCTCCTCATACTGCAGTCTGTCGCAGAAAGCGGGCATTTTTGGTGCGGTGGGAAGATTTGGTGGTCGGGCTTCTGGGAGGTGTGGAGGGCCTGCTGGGAGTAGGGCTCATCTCTGGGGTTAGGTCCGGGGGTGTGGAGCCCTTCATATAGAGCTCAGTGCTGTCCGCAGTCCCACTGGAGATCACTTCCACATCGTTCTCGCTCGAGTTCTGCTGTTTGGGTCGCTGGCACTCAACTCCTACACAGAGATATAGAAACAAATCTAAGTTTTAATTTTGAAACATGTAGTCATGCCACATGCTTGAAATGTACTGAAAAGGGGGTGTATGGGATAGGAACATGCCCTTGCAGAACCTTCCATCTGTCTTAAGCAAATTAAATAAATGTGTACGGAGTTTAGATAAAACAGAAATAGTTTGGTACAGACCTGAATCAAATTCTTATTTGTCTACACATCATTTCAGAATTTAAAATCTTTTTAGTGAAACATATTCTAAGACTAGTCCTAAGGATAGTCGTATTTGTCGTTATTAAATGAAAATTAAAAATTAAACTTACTTTGAAAAGTAATATATAAAAAATTTACTAACTGCGTTACTTAGTTACTTTTCAAGAAAAGTAATGTTACATTACTTTTGCGTTACTTTTTTTCACCTGGGTTGGGCTTGTTTTTTTTTTATAACAAAATTATTTTATAGAACTTTTGAGCAAATGTTAAGACCGTTTCACACTAAAAGTGAAATAATAAGCCTCTGGCTGTAGGAAATGCAAATTCACGTGTGTACAGTAGAAGGCGCAGCTCAAACAAACCTTTCAGCTTTGCTGCCATTCTGGAGAATGGAACAATAGGATACAGGAAAAAAAAAAAAAAAAAAATATATATATATATATATATATATATATATATATATATAATCTTTTTAATTTTTTTAAATCTAAATTTATTTTTGCTTATGGTTTAACTGGATCATCAGAGGTCAGCAACAAGTACATTGGTCAATAAAGTGAAATTCAATCGCATAAAAATATGTTTTATTTAACCTATTTAATTATTGGAGGTTTGCATAGTATTCAGATTTTGCATTTCACTGATTTTGTTCATTTTAAGAAATACTGAATCTTTTTTGTGCACATGAGATTAGTAAATGCAATTTCACATTTAGTCTAGAACTACAATAATCATCATGAAACACAATGCCTCTGCACTCATTTTTTTCCAATATTGGGACAAGAGAGCTGTCAGTCAATAAATGGGAAAACAAAGTAACTTGTGTTACTTATTTGAAAAAGTACTACGTTACTTTACTAGTTACTTGAAAAGTTATCTGATTACGTAACTCAAGTTACTTGTAATGAGTTCCACCCAACGCTGGTCTGTAATAATTTGGGCTTACATTCAAAATTAAAATTGGGGCGTTGCTTTCTAAAGCTCATTTAAAGTTAATATTTTAAAAGCACTGCATTGTTAAATGTAATGAATATTAGTTATATTACAGTACATAATAACTGTTGTGATGCCTAAATTCACTTTTAGCATTTAAAAAGATTATGAGTGTTTTATTTTATTTTATTCAGACAAAATGGTTAGAATTTTAATATCTACTATTTATCAGTTAACGGCTAAAACAGCTTATCATATCAGCCAGAATTGTAATATTGGTGCATCCTTTATGTTTTATGGTCTATTTGGTGTTTTATATAAGCAGTAGATATATGAGAAAGAACTGCAAGAAGATTGTTCGGTAGTTCTCCTTTGTGTTCCACAGAAAAATAACAGCTTGGTTGGTGTGTTTGGAACAGCATAAGGGTGAGTAAATCATGACAGAATTTTTTTTTTGGGGGGTGAGTTATTCCTGTACACTTGATTGCTTGAAGCACATGGACCATTCCTGCTAATACAGTGTAACTTATCAAAGCTTTCCAGAGTCAGCACCATGGCTGCTCTAATCAGCTCGCAAATTAGAACAAAGATTTTCAAGTCTGTTATGCGTTACAGGCGCACATCCCTATGCGCCTGTAAGTACATAACTTAACTTAACTTCATAAAGGCTTGTATTCCAACTGTAAACTGTCATTTACAAATCTGTTGCAAGTCAGCACATCTCAGCCAAGTTTCTCCTAACATTTCTAAGGTCATCACATGACGTAACTTTATCATTTAGAAATATCAACCGTTCCAGGAGGTCGCATACACTGATCCGGCACAGCGTGTGCTTATAGTTCTCCTGTAAAGGGGTGTTTTGTGATGGGATGGGATCTGAGAGTGTATAAATTCTGCCAATGTGTGGGGGTGTGACAGCGACTGAAAGTGTGACTGCGTATACAGTATGTGTGTTTATGTATGTGGGTGGTGTGAATGTGTGTGTGCATGCATAAATTTCATTGTGTATGTCGGCTAGCTTCGCGTGGGCTTGTCGGAAAGGTCAGCGCTGACCTCCCCTTATCTTCTTATTGCCTCTTCTATCACTCATTCCCCCCGCACGGCACGGTAGGGGCATTGACCCCTACAGCCCTGAACCCATCCGGCACCTACACGTACACACACGGACGCTTTCACCGTCACTCTGTTGTTCTCATCCTGAGCTATTACTAACATGTACATCTACCTCTTGCTGCTAGCGTTTGCAAGCAAAAAATTATCAGCACTAAATTGTAAATCATCTAGAGAATCGATGAATAATATTTGCCGCTTTCAAATCACGCTGGAAGTGTGTTTTCAAAATTAACTTATTGGCATATTTAGCATTCACAGCTAACTGGAAAGCTTAGTCGTGCTGTCAAACAGTTTGAAGTCCTGGTTATTTTTAGTCTCCAGACTCGGCTGGTTGCACTCACTGTTTCCTCTGTGCTGGAAAGAAGGAGAAAACTCTTTGGCGGTGATCCGGGCCAGCCTGCACTCTTCCTGGGCTTTCTGCGCTGCCGTTGTCGCGGCATCGGCTTTCCCTCTGGCGTGAGCTGTCCTGTGGATGTAGCGGTCCGGCAGAGGCAGTTAAGATGTAGAGAGAAAGACGGGGTTAGAAAAGGACAGGGCTGGTGGTCTTGCATTTAAGGTGAAGTGTGTAATTTGTGAACCACTAGGGTCACCAAAATGATTTTTAACACTGAAACAATTACACACTTCAGCTATAAACTCAAATATTGACAACTTAAGACACAAACACACATGTTGTTGCACCTCACATTATGAGGACATTCCATAGGCGTAATGGTTTTTATACTGTACAAATTGTATATTAACCCCCTTGCACTACCCCTACCCCTAGGGTTGCAAAATAGAATCTTTATCCGGAAACTATTTCAGATATCTTTGAGGCAAAATGTTAAGGCTAAACATTTAAAGTAAATAAGCAAAAATGAATACATTTTATTCTACGCAATACAATGTAGGGACATTTAATCATTTTTTATCTTTAAAGTCAAAATTTTGCTTGCAAGTTCCCGATGTTATTGTGAATGAATCACAGATGCTCATTATTACAATTAAAAAACATGCTATATAAAGTATATGTTGTCAAATTGATTAGTCGCATCTAACATAAATGTTTGTCTCCGGTCTAATTCATCCCAAAGGTGTTCTATTGGGTTGAGGTCAGGCCAGACAAGTTTCTCCACACTAAACTCGCTCATCCATCTCTTTATGGACCTTGCTTTGTGCAATGGTGCTCAGTCATGTTGGAACAGGAAGGGGTTATTCCTAAACTGTTCCCACAAAGTTGGGAGCATGAAATTATGCTTCATGATACCAAGACATTTTGGACAAAGAGTTCCTTTCACTGGGCCAAGCCCAATCCCTGAAAAACAACCCCACACCATAATCCCCCCTCCACCAAACTTTACACCTGGCACAGTGCAGTCAGGCAAGCACTGTACTCCTGGCAACAGCCAAACCCAGACTTTTTCATCAGATTGACAGACAGAGAAGCGTGATTTGTCACCCCAGAGAACACGTCTCCAATGCTCTAGAGTCCACTGGCGAAGTGCTTTACACCACTGCATCCAACGCTTTGCGTAGCACTTGGTGATGTAAGGCTTGGATGCAGCTGCTCGGCCATGGAAACGCATTCCATGAAGCTCTCAACACACTGTTCTTGAGCTAATCTGAAGGCCACACGAAGCTTGGAGTCTGTAGCTATTGACTCTGCAGAAAGTTGGCGACTTCAGCGCACTGTGCGCCTCAGCATGTGCTGACCCCACTCTGTGATTTTACGTGGCCTACCACTTCGTGGCTGAGCTGCTGTTGTTCCCAATTGCTTCCCCTCTGTTATAATACCACTAACAGTTGACCGTGAAATAATTAGTAGTGAGGAAATTTCACGAATTGACTTATTGCACAGGTGGCAACCTATCACGGTACCACGCTTGAATTCACTGAGCTCCTAAGAGCGACCCATTCTTTCACAAATGTTTGTAGAAGCATCTGCATGCCTAGGTGCTTGATATATATATTCTTGTGGAATAGGTCTTTCTTGTTTCATTTAAAGATATGTTTAACTCTGAAATTTCCGTAATCCTATAGCAAAAGTATTATCTATCATGTTTTATGTATGGTTTTTAGTTGTTTGCTTTGGGGAAAACCTTGCTCTATGAGGCAGACCACAGCAAAATGCACATACGAACATAGTTTTGCCAGGGAATGATCTGGTCATTAAGTTTATAAGGCACATGCTTCAGTGCCTACCGGGATCTTGACACTCTGATTATCCAAGGGTTGACGATAAATACAGGCTGAAGGCAAACAATTACACAGCAGTCACACACCCTCACTCTGAGAGACACTCTCGGGAATTCACAGAGTCATGCCTTTCTGACACTGTAATTCTAACTTGTTTTAACTCTGTGAACTTGCCAAGACTCTATTTCATGATCTGTAAAAACATTTTTACTGCAGTTTAAATAACCATGTTAGAATGTAAATATCACATGGTGTTAAATGGTTGCAGAATACTCCAGGAACTGTTTTTAATGATGTTTGAGGAAAAGCTTAAGGCTAAACATTTTCTGAACAAATAAGCAAAAACACCCTAAAATGTTACAATTATCCTCTATAACACACAAGTACTGTTCACTAATTCCCATCTGGACCTCTAAGAACAGGCAACAGTGCTTGCTTCGGCTGCTAAATAATTCACTGAGGAAATCAATGTGCTCTGTGTCTAAGAGAATAAAAGACAGCTAGCGTTCACAACCTCGCCTTTTAATGTGTGATTCCCATTCATCACAGCCACAGTCTGTTTTACCTGTGTGCGATCGAGACTTTGCACGATGATGACACACGGCATAGTGCTGACATGTTGGATTGTGTAAAAAAAATCATTTCTTAATCAGTATTTGTGTCTTGTTTTCCAGTGAATATAAAATTAGATCAACTGATTTGAGTGGAAAAATTGTGTGTGATAGGAAATTATTACTTGGACAAATTACTGGCAAAATAATATTGGTAACACTTTACAATAAGATCACATTTGTTAACGTTAGTTTATGTATTAACTAACAGGAACTAACATTGAGCAATACATTTGTAACAGTATTGATTAATCTTTGTTCATTTTAGTTAATAAAAATACACAAATGTATTAACAAATACAACTTTTGATTTTAATAATGTTTTAGTAAATGTTGAAATTAACATTAACTAAGATTCATAAATTCTGTAGAAGTATTGTTCATTCTTTGTTCATGTTAACTAATTAAACCTTATTGTAAAGTGTTACCCTAATATTTTTTAATGTATTAATAATACATTTTTCATTTAGCTTTAAATAGTTTATTAAAAGTAGTTTTAGTTAGTCATTTAATTTGAATTGTATTCATTAAAGTTATTTATTTTTTAAATGATTAATAAAATATATTTTATTTTACTGAGTACATTTTAAAATTAATGTATTAATAATTACATTTTAGTTAGTTTGAAATAGTTTGTTAGTAATAGTTAATTTAATAATTGAATTAAAGTTGTATTAATCAGAGTTATTATAGTTAACTAAAACCAGAAAAAATGTCCCTTACTTGAAATAAATCAAATGTAAACTGAAATAATATAAAATCTATGAAGCTTAAACTTTTCACATTTTCATTTAGTTTAACTTGATGTACTAAAATAACTAAAACTGAAATAAAAATGAGTAAAAACTATACACAAAAAATAACTGAAACTTGAACTAAAATGAAAATTATTCAAAATATTAATAAAAACTATAAAAGTATCTCAATTATACAAAATAACACTGGTATTAACTAAAAGTATACATTTAATCAATACAAATATTATTAGGCAGTTTTTAAATAGTTCGAAAATGATTATATGCTATTGAATAATTATTGAAATATAATACTTTTGCTGGAAAATAAAGCAAAAATACTCAATTGCACTTTTTTTCTGATTTTTAATGAACATTTGTTCTTTCCATAGACTTAAAGTTTTAAATTCTACCACTGACGGATTATTCATGTGAATGGAGCACACAGGTATGAAGATGCTCTCCCTTTCTCACTGAACTTTTCCCCCTGTCTCATTCTCTACTTGTTTGTGCAGTGGCTGTCTTGGTGCAGTATTGCATGTCGATGCTCATCGATTGCACCCTCTTCCTCTCTGCTCTAGGCTGTCTTCACCCAGCCAGCCAAACCAAGTGCATGTTTGTGTGTGTGTGTGTGTGTGTATGTATGTATGCAAGCGTTTTTAACATGTGAGAGTTTAAATGGGGTTATAGCATGTGGTGTGGTCAGAACATGTGGGCGCGAGAGCATTCGAGTGTGTGACAGTGAGCTACGGCGAGGTAGGTCGGAAGAAGAGATCTTAGGATTGCATTCACCCCGTGCCTTGCCGGTTGTCCTAGCAACGGCAGAGGAGAGAAAGTGAGGGAGAGGATAAGATGGCGTGGGGTATAAAAAGGACAAACAATTAGATAACAGAGGAGAATGAGAGGAGGATTGTGGGATGCTTCTGGAGGTGTTGAGAGTACAGTCAGAGAGTGAGGGATGGATGTGAAAAACGTCCATTCACTAATAGAGGGCTTCTAAATGGTGTGTGTATGGTCTCACACACATGCGCACACACATTAGATTCTGATCCATAGGCGCTGTGAGTCTGGGTCGAGCTGTGCTGGTTGCCATTCTATTTATATACTGCTGAACAGTAGCAATGTTTCTACACACTTTCTGATGGAAACAGAGACTAAACGTTGTTTCACAGCATGTCCTGAACTCACACTCTCACAAAATTAAAGGGATTATTCAGCAAAAAGGAAAATTCTGTCATTTATTCACCCTTGTGTTAGAACACAAATCTTGTTTTCTAGTTAAAATATCTTAAAACATTAAAGAATTAACTTAAGAAGCAAAAAAGTCTTGTTTTCAGGGAATTGTCTGTTTGTTTTGAAAGACTATTTTTGAATTAGAGTTAAACAGTTAAGATTTACCGTTTTCGAATCCATTCAGCCGATCGGTAGCACTTTTAGCATAGCTTAGCATAGATCATTGAATCTGATTAGACCGTTATTAACATGTGAGGGTTTAAATGGGGTTATAGCATGTGGTGTGGTCAGAACATGTGGGCGCGAGAGATGCATCTCACTCAATAATGACCAATATTTAAAACTTGACTCTTCTGTAGTTACATCGTGTACTAAGACCGACGTAAAATGGCTATGAACTATACGCTCATTAGTGCATAATAATCCAGGAACTTTGCTGCCATACCATGGGTGAAGCAGGCGCAGTGATATTACGCAGTTATATTTTTATTTATTGAATTGTAAATTATTAGATAGTCAATTATTAGATTGTCAATTTTTTTAAACACAACAACAATACAAATTCATCCATTGTAGTTTTTTTAATCTCCAATCCCAATTCATGTTGTCATTATATTGAAGGGGGAATAAAGTAGCCAAGATATAAATAAATAAACGACTCTGTGTTCCACTCAAGAAGGTAAATCATACAGATCTGAACCAACATTTGGAATCAAATGAGTTTTCATTTTTGTACTATCCCTTTAAACATATATTTAACACTCATCCACGTGTAAACTCGCACCCATCTCTGACGCTAACACAGATTCTCACTCTTTTTTTCTTCCGTCCTTCCTCTCAACACTCAGACACGTGCAGGCACCTCCCATCGCTTCTTTCACTCTTTCATACACACGCAGTCTTTTTTTTCTAAAGCCCTGCCTCTCATTCACATTCTCCTACTCGTGTGACTTTACTAAATGATCGGAACACCCTGTCTTATTTTTTAGGATCACATTCACATATCCACAACCTACAGTGCAACTAGGCCATCAATTTAAAAAGACGGATCTTCTAGTCAACTTAAAGTGCGTTTATAATGGTAAACATTTTGACATGAAAAGATAATACATGCTGATATTCACAATGCAAAGTTCTCACCCCAGTCCATCCTGATGGTGATTAATTTAGAATCAATGTTTACGATGTCAAAACCACAAACACATTAACATACTATATATGACCATCCAGGTTTAAGCATCAATGCCAATGAAGATATTTTTGTGTTCATTTTTGTGTTCTGATTACACAAATAAAACATTTTCTCCACCAGAAAAACAAATTTGTTCAGTTTACTTAATTCAATTGTGATAACTTGTTGCCTTAATTCAATCAAGTAAGCATAACTTAATTGCATCAATTTCTTCTTACTTAAACCGTTTAAGTTTTGTCAACTTAATTTTATCTGTGATCTCTGAGGAAGTGTACTCCCAGAGTGCATTGCGGCATGAATAAATGAATTGCTTTGGTTTACTATTTTGGGCTTTATTTGAACATTTTATTTGTTGTCTTTTGTCAGTATAACCCCAATAACAACAGCATATAAAATTGTAATGGTCTTTTTAATAAAAATAAATAAATAGATAAAAAATTGTTACCATTGTTGTGTTTTGCATGCTGAATGTTGAAATCTGTGACTGACTCAAGCATGGTTAATTGCAAGATGCTGTCACAAATATAGAGGGATTATATAAACCCAATTAAAAGTTTATGCAAGCAATAAAATGTTAACAGATAATTTTTTGACATAAAATATATATAATATTTTATTATAACATTTATTACTTCCCTTCCTTTGAAATCAGATGTGATTTCTTGTTGCATTGCTGCATCAATAGGAAGAAAATTACAATAATATGAATGAAGTTCCAAGTGCCCAACCAAACGGAACACTAATCACCATAATGGTGATAGGAAGTGGAGGAAATGAGTGAAAAGTCTATTAAAAATTGTCCCGCCTCAAAAACCTTTTGCCCGCCGGTTTCTTTTTCTTTTTTTTCTTTGGCAAAATGGTACTCAAACCAGTCAAGTAATGTTTACTTGGGTTTTCAAGGCATTCCATGCGAACAGTACAGATTACTCAATTGTTTTAAGTAAGTTTAACAAATTATTGGACAGTAAGTAAAGTTAACTAAAAAAAATTTGGAAAACTGTTGGATTTTCATGATCTCTGTGATCACATTTCTAAAATATTGTATTTAATAATTTTAGGCAATGACTTGCAGTCGAGTAAATTATTTTGTATAAAAATGTTTTTGTTGATTCTGTTACATCATTTGAAATGATTCATTGGATGATAAGTTTATTTGTTCATAATGACTTAAAGGGATAGTTCACCCAAAAATAATTTACTCACCCTCAAGTCATCCTAGGTGTATATGACATTCTTCTTTCAGATGAATACAAGCAGGCTCTTCCAAGCATTATAATGGCAGTGAATGGGAGCCCAAAATTTGAAGCCCAAAAAAAGCATCCACTTTATAAAGCATCCACATTTTACACAAACCCATCGATTCACTTCTGAAGGCCTTTATTAACCCCCTGGGAGCTGTGTGGAATACTTTTATAATGGATGGATGCAGTTTTTTTTCTTACATTATTAAGAAAGATGTTATGTCGTGACGATTTAGAGCTGATTGAATGAATTTAAGGTTTAGATAATTTGTGTATTTTTATTTTATTTTATTTGTACATATATGTTACAAAAATGAATGGGAACAACACCAGAACCAGAGCCTCTGAAAAAGTGGGTGCTCACCTTATAATGATACATTTGTAACAAAGTCCAAAGATGGACGTCTTGTAATAACAGAGCACTAATCTCTATGGATGACCCAAATAAGCCACCCTGTGACCACCAGAACAAAGCTTTAAGTTGCAGATGAGTCACGGTTGCTTCCGGTGTTAGTGCCTCAGCGCAGGTCTACTGTAGTCAGTACTTTGACCATGTTGACCCTAGAGAGCTAATCAGATTAAGTCTTATATGATATTCTCAGTTGTTTAGATCTCCAGTAGTCTCCTGCATCCTGTTTGTGTATTGTGTCTGCGTATGTATGTCCGGGTTCAACTTAAGGATTTGTATATTTTTGAATTGTATGGCAAATCTTGATTGACCTGCTCTAGTAGACTACCCTCTTTAAATGTATAAAAGTGTTGTTTAAAAGGGCCATGTTTTTTGTGTAATCTTTTGGACTGAAAGAATCAATGTACTTCTTCAAAAGTTTGAAGTTGCAAAAACGGTTCTACACTAACAGCTGATAACCGGCCATAAACGTCAATGTTCAACCGGCCATAAACGCCTATTCAGTGTAAAGAAACCAAAGCACTGTTTCTCATTTCACAAAGAGGGAATTTACATAGAAAGAAAAAAAAACAGCCTATTTGTAGGGTCAAAGAGATGGTGGGAAAATTAAAAGCTAAATCATGACTTTTTGCTTGATTTTAAATGGATCTTATGTGAAAAAAAGCATATTTAAAAATACATGCATGACTTTGGACAAATGATGGTTTGAGAGGGTTTTTGAGAATAACAATGTATTAAAGTAAACTTAATGGTTGAGAATCCATTAGCAATCCTTCCTCCTAAAACTATTACTCCCTTTAGAGCAATTAGGCTTTCCTCGAAATGATCTTTTCTTGTTTTCTTTTCCTTAGGTCACCCAGCGAATCCCGAGGAATGGTTCATTCAGGGTAAAGGTTTTCAGGTATGGTTAAAAATATAGAATCCACCCTCTCCATCAACAAACACAATTGTACAAGTTTAATATGAATGTATTTTATTTATTTATTTCAACTCATATCAAACGTTTGGGATCTGTACATTTCTTTATGTTTTTAAGTCTCTTAGACTATTTTTATTTGATTAAAAATACAAAAGAAACAGTAATATTATGAAATATTATTACAATTTAAAATAACTGTTTTGTATTTGAATACATTTTAAAATGCTATGTATTCCTGTGATGGCAAAGCTGGATTTTCAGCATCATTACATTACGTAACATGATCCTTCAGAAATCATTCTAATATGATGATTTGCTGCTCAAGAAACATTTCTGATTATTATCATTATTTCTGATTATTATGTTGAAAACAGTTTTTTCAGGATTCTTTGATGATCAGAAAGTTCAAAAGAACAGCAAATAGAATCTTTTGTAACTTTATAAATGTCCTTACTGTCACTTTTGATCAATTTAATGTATCCCTGCTGAATAAAATATTATAAAATATTAATTCACGCCCCCCAACCCCAAAACAAAAAAAAATCTTACTGAGCCAAAACTATGTAACGGTAGTAATGTTACAAAAGCTTTCTATTTCAGAATAATGATGTTCTTTTGAACTTTTTTCAATATTGATAATAATAATAATTGTTTCTTGAGCAGCAAATCAGCATGAATGATTTCTGAAGGATTGTGTGACATTGAAGATTGGAGTAATGATGCCATCACAGGAATAAATTACATTTGAAAATATATTAAAAAAGACAACAGATATTTTAAATTGTAATATGTTTTTTTTAGTTATTGGTTAGCTAAATAGCTGTTTGGATATATTATCTTGCACTGCAAGGTCTTGATTTCAGTGGAAAAGGATTTTGATTCATTTTTTTTACATTTTTGAATTACAAACCAATAATTAATTTACAATAAAGACCAGGAGCATGCATTAAGAAATAATGGGGTCAATTTGTAGTTTGTCATTTTTGTTAACTAAAACTAAAACAATGAAAAATCGTTTTTGGTTAAAAAACCCAAAAAACTGTAAAGTAAAATATAAATTAAAAACAAAAATGAGAAATGTTACTGTGGCAACAAACTAAAATAAAATAAGTATGAAGTACTTAACTAACTAAAACTGAAATAATATTAAATATAAATATAGATATTAAAAATAATTAAGGTAATGAAGGCGCGTAACAAAATTACATAAAAATAAAAAATCTAATCAAATTCAAAATATTCATAATTACTTGTCTATAAATAAAACTAAAATAACACTGGTTCATTTCCAATTTAACATGTTAAATAGATGTTTTTTCACTAAGAGCTTGCAAATGCTCTTAATGAAAATGTGTAACTCATTGAATGGTTTATTTTTCATTTCTACTTGCTGCTAGAGCGCTGTGTATATGTGTGTTGGCAGGGGCAGTGCTAAGCTGTAGTGATAGCATTGCTGAGAATATAATGAGGTCAGTGGGATTTGTGGGGTGAGTGACGCTCTTAATATAGCACATGCATACCTATGCACGTTTGTATACACAAACATATGTAAGTGCCGTCAATGGGCTGGCGCAAGCATATAAACTCACATATGTGCTTACACACACGTTTCCTAACATGTATGTGCCGGTCACATGGATGCGCAAACACAGCGCGTGTTCGTAACGTGTGAGGCATCAAGCTACTGTGATTTTGTGAGGGGTTGGGAGTGTTTGAAATAGAGAGAGATTAAAAAATAGGCAAACTGGCTCAGTTCCAACTCTGCCTGCCTGGTCTATCTCCGGCTAGTCTCCAGCACTCTTGGCATAATGCGGAAATCTTTGATTCTCTGTGTTACTCTCGTTTTCTCCTGGTTTCTCTGGTTCTCAATCTCCTTTTTCTTCTGCTGACCTATGAGTCACCTAAACAACCCGATTCCCATCCAGGGGCGCGCAGCCTACTCCACACTGTTCTTGGAAAGATTTTGATTTAGCTTTTTTTGCCTAAAAAGATTTGACTTAATGACAGATTTCTCTTTTCTAGGTGAATGTCACTATCCTATCCTCATGTCATTCCAAACTGGTATTACTTTATTTCTTTTGTGGATTTCCATGCAATTACAATGAATGGGGAACACAAGAGCACCATAAAAGTATTAAACGTGCTCCACGTATATTATACTACTACATATATTATAGTATTTATGGTCACAATTTAGATTAGGGTCCAATTCTCACTTTTAACTAAATAACTACGACTTTTACCTTAAACTCCATTACTGCGTATTAATAGTGAGGTATACTAATAAATAAAAGAAAAGAATAGTTATATAAACAGCCAATATCCTAGTAATATTCATGCTAATAAGCAACTTGTTAATAGTGAGAATTGAACCCTGAACTAAAGTGTTACCATATTTATTCATATTTTGAATTGGCTTCTGTTTATATATATTTATTTATATTTATTTATTTATATATATTATATAGCAGCTTTCTGTAAAGCTGCTTTGAAACAATGTGTGGTGAAAGCGCTATACAAATATATTTGAATTGAATATATATATATATATATATATATATATATATATATATATATATATATATATATATATATATATTCAATTCAAATATATTTGTATATAGCCTTTTCACAATACAATACAATACAATACAATATTTTTTTTTAAGTTTAGTTTAGTTTTAGTACTTCAACGTCAACTTATTTTATTTAAGTTAGTTGCTAATACAACTATGCAAATGTTGAAGTTGTTAATCTAATATTAAAATTTGATTTCGTTTTAGTCTCAGTTATCTATGGAAGCTTGTTTCCGACACAGAATAAAATATTCTGTGTCGGAATTGAAAGTTTATATCTTGCAGTTTGTACATTTTAACACAAAATTGTGAGTTATAAAGTCAGAATTGTGAGATAAAGGGCCCTATTTTAACGATCTGAATGCGTGGTCTAAAGCGCACGGCGCAGGTGCACTTAGGGCGTGTCCGAATCCACTTTTGCTTTTATTTAACGGCGGAAAAAAGTTCAGCGAATGGTCCAAAAGGGTTGTACCTAGTCTCTCAATGAGTAATGGGTATGTTTTGGCCATAACGTGCAATAAACCAATCAGAGTCTCATCTCCTATTCCCTTTAAAAGCCAGTTGCGCTCGCACCATGGCGGATTCGCTATTTACATGGTGGAATTTGTGAGCGGAGAGAATGAACGCTTCTCCAGAGAGGAATCCTTTTATTTTTTATAAATAAAAATCCAGTGTACGCGCGTTGTGCACCCGCCTATAGGCGCACATTACTAACCCTTTAAATAACAAAAAATACTGCACTATTGACTTTTGACCAGGTTTTAGTTGGTCAATGGCTCAGTCGTTTTCAGTTGTCTCAAAATAGCAACACACCAACAATGCGCCTGAACACACCTTGTTTTCAGACCAGCACGCCCATGGGCGAACTGATGGGTGCGAGTGCATTTACTATTTAAACAATGTGGCGCTGGACGTGAAAATAATTTCAAATTATCATTGCACCGGCTGTATGATAGGGCCCATAAATTCTCAATTCTTTTTTTGAGAGTTTATAAAAACAAACAAAAACAGAATTGTGAGATAAAGAGTTGCAATTATCTTTTTAAAGTTTTATTCTGTGGTGGAAACAAGCTGTTTTGGATTAACTATTCCTTCAATATTAGAGTTACCCGAATGTATTACAGTAATTTTTCTTTCTCCCCCTTTAAAGGTAATTCAGTGTTTTGGTGTCAGTGATGGAGCGTTTGTTCTGACTTTAGTGCTACCTAAGACAACAAAGGTTGGAAAACACTTCTCAGGACAACATCAACAATCAAGACATTGCAGACAACAAGGTGAAGAATGCTTCCATTTTTCAATTAGCATTCGATATTCAAGCCAACTGTATACGGTTAATAAACACAAACACAAACACGCACACACACAGACACGCCTTAACAGCGTCAGGCAATTTATGACTGTGGCATTCCACATGTCCATGTTATTGATTGTGCCACTGTTGCTCTGCATCAATAAAGACATCAGTCAGTCTGCTGATACACCCAGAATCTACATGACTCTCATTAAGTGAATCCAGACTTATGTATTCTCTCTCCATGCTGACACCGACACAAATCATTCAGGTTTCCTTAGCAACCACACCACATAGCGGCACCATCAAGGCCTATTTAACAGGTCCCAAGCAACCGCTAAGAATATGGCCTTCATTTGGATGCTGTGTAAAGAAAGCGATAGGATACATGTTGTAGAACGATACACTAATGTCAATAAGCACTTGTGTAGTCCAAGCAAATGTTTGTTTGAGTGTGCGTGCTAATGCTAAGGGACACGCCGTGCACTTTATTGAACTCCATTAATTCAAGAAGAGTTTTGGTTACTTTTAGTCCATGTTTGTTAGCTCTGAAGCCATATTTTTGCTAGCGTACTACAAAGTGAGCTTTTAGCACAAATACTAATTTCATGTTTACAGTATTTCTCATATTGCTCATGCACCTTGAATTTTTTATGTATTTATTCATTGTTTTTATGTATTAATTTGTTTCACAGTGAAAAAAAAGAGGATACAACAACTTTTTACATAATTTCAAACTTTTGACTTTCATGGCTAAACTAAAGCTTAATGGCTTTATTTAGTTTATTTTTTTGAGGATCCCTTCTGATTGTCCTGCTTAAACTTTCCATTTCAATAAAATATGTCACTGCATGTGACATCCATTTGTTACATCCTGTCCATGAATCCAAGTTCTCTGCAGACCGGAGATCTCCAAAATTGTGTGTGAACTCCAAAAGAGGGCGGGGTCTTAAAGTGGCTTCATCCAATTGTCATTGGCTTACATTTCAAAAGAAATGTTCGTAAATTAAACATAGTTTCTAGTTGATATTAGAACAAAAACAGTTGCTATATAAATAAATATGCCTATATAAATATATAATCGCTGCATTCTAAGCAATGAGAGTGTCCTGGGGCTTGAGATTCGCAGGATAGGAGGGGGTAGTGATGCTGGGTGCAACTAAAAATGTGCCACTGTCCAGGGAGGTCCGATTGGGAAGTTACGGGCGGCCTGGCTCAGCGATCTCATATCTTATTACCGCTTTATCCCCTGAGCTGACATTTTCTTCAGCACGCTATTCAGCGCAAATCACACCTTGCCGTCAATTTCACTGGTTAAGGTTAGGGCATAGGCGTCGGAAGCAAAGAAAATGTGGACGGGTGATCCCTCCAAAAATTTTACCTTCAAAAATGAAGAAAATAATAGAAAAGTGGAAATAAAACATCTAACGTGTGTTTAATAATAAAGTGTTTATCGATTAGGGGTATGTGAACAGACGAGCTGAATTAGAGACGGTAAAAGTGTGGGTCTAATATCAGTGGTCCTAAAAAGTGGGTGGGTCTTGTCCCTCCCACATACAATGGTTCCGACGCCCAAAGGTTAGGTTTTAGAGTAGGTTTAGGGGTTAGAATTGGTTGTAGCATAGCATTGTATGAAATCAGCCCTGTAATTGACGTGACTAAGGAATTATTTTGAATCGGCTGCTGGGTGGAGTTTGCGTGTCATGTGCCTGTCTGTCAATGGGAGGAAGCCATGCCCTATTTTGGAGTTCTCACCCCATTTGGAGATCTCCAGGCTGCAGCTATACCCTTCTCAAGTACTTGATAGTCAGTTGGTATTACGGAGGAAGGACATACTTATTACAAAGCATCTAATTGGACAAAAATTTTGTCAAGTTGGTCATTGAACCATTTAGGAGCCAGTCCATAAAAATAGTTAAAAGCATTATTTTCACCCAAAAATTAGGATATGGCTTTGAGAATGTATGTTAGCATTAGGTCAGTCAAGTGCTTTTTGAGGACAAGCAGCAAGCAAAGATATTCAGCGCGAGACCTTGCGTCTTACCTTGAGAGCGCTATCTCTGCCTTCTGCTTTGCAATGTCAGCGGCCTTGTCTGCCGCTTCAACCGCTCTGTCCACTTTCTCGCGGATCTTGCTGGCACGTAGCGGGATGAGGTTCTTGCGTTTGCCACTGACAAGCATGTTCTGTTTGTATTTGCCCTCCTCTTTGGTGCCGTCGGGAAAGGTGGTGCATCCGTAGCCATGCCTCTTGTTGCCCAACCACTCGCCCTGGTAGTGCAGTCCGTCCGAACGCCGGCTCACCCCACAGCCCGTCCTCTTGTCGTTTTTCCATTCGCCGGAGTAACTCTCGGTGGTGGTGGCATCTACGTCGTCCTCGCCCACCGGCAGCTCGCCCTCCCCTTCCCCAAGGCTGATGGTTGAGTTTATGTCGGATGCAGCGGAGCTCACCGTACTCATTCCGGCCTCACTGCGGAAGGAACTCTGCTTGCTCCGCTGGCTGGCTAATGAGCTCTTGGATTCGGATTTTCGCAGCTTGAGGCCACTCAGGAGTGAGCGACGGAACAGGCCCTTCTTTTTGTTCTTTAACAGCTCTGCCTCACTATGGGCCGTCAGAACGAAACCTCCGCGGGACACGGCCGGGCTGCTCGCTGATAGGCCGCCGCCCCCAACGCCAGCCACAGTCGCCCGATCGCCAGTCAGCAGAGCTGTGCCATTGCTGTGCTCGGAGCGTAGAGAGTTTATGGAGGTACGCAGAGGTGAACGGATGACGGCCGCCATGCCGTACGGAACGCTCTGCCGTACACCATATCCATGTCGCATTCCGCCCACCCATTGTCCCTGGTATGTACCTGCACGAAAAGACAGGAGGTAAATGTAGACATGTATGCAATGAATAAACAATTTAATTCAGAATGAAGATAGCTGTCTGTTGCAGGATTTTGAAGAACTGCAGCAGATGCGAAACCCAGGGTTCCCCTGCTGAGTCTGCTGCCCTTAGGTTTCTCCAGTTTGGAGAGTTGCCTTATGTTTTCAGCTCTGATAGTCTTCACAATCGCCCTGTGACTATGCTGAGAATAGCATCGTATGAAGAAAATAGAATGAAAAGGCAGCAGTGCTAATAAGGATGAATTCTGGTCAAAGAAATCTTCTCTAATGGTTTCGGGTGACTAGAAAAAGTTCCTAAACAGCTAATTGCACAATAGTGTCACACTTTTGTCAAACTCAGGAACAAGTTTACGGTTTAATAATAATAATTTGTTGCATTTATATAGTGCTTTTCTGGGTACTCAAAATGCTTTACATAGAAGGGGGAGGGGGGATCTCCTCAACCACCACCAATGTGCAGCATTCACCTGGATGATGCGACGGCAGCCAATTAGGCCAATCAGAATATGGGGATTATTAGGAGGCCATGATGGACAAAGGCCAATGGGCAAATTTGTCCAGGATGCCGGGGTTACACCCCTACTCTTTTTCCGAAGGACATCTTGGGATTTTTAATGACCACGGAGAGTCAGGACCTCGATTTAACATCTCATCCGAAGGACGGTGCTTGTTACAGTATAGTGTCCCCATCACTATACTGGGGCATTAGGACCCACACAGACCACAGGGTGAGCACCCCCTGCTGGCCTCACTAACACCTCTTCCAGCAGCTACCTAGTTTTTCCCAGGAGGTCTCCCATCCAGGTACTGACCAGGCTCAGCCATGCTTAGCTTCAGTGGGAAACCAGCCATGGCCTACAGAGTGAAATGGCTGCTGTTTAGACTTACAACCTTAATAAACTCGTAATTTACTGCTTATTAATAGTAAGGTTGTTTTTGTAGTGTTTAGGTATTGGGTAGGATTAAGGGATGTAGAATAAACTCATGCAGAATAATATGTGCTTTTTAAGTACTAATAAACAGCCAATATCCTAGTAATATGCATGCTAATAAGCAACTAGTTAATAGCCTAAAATAAAGTGTTACCGACAAAATATGATGATCCAGGAACATTTACTTGGCAAAGTCACAGTGACAGAGATGATACTGCAATTCTCATCTCTGTAAAATGTTTGTGCTTTTTGAGTAACTCGATACAGTTGGGTGAGGATTTTAGTGCATGTTACTTCAGGTACAAACAGTAATAATCCTTGTGAGCTCAATAAAATGCTTCTCTCAATGCTTTTGTGCCACGCAATGAGGGCAAATAACAAATTAATGAAAAAAGAATGAAATTTCGCAGGGCAGTGCATAAAAAAAGACTTTTAAAAGGTGCTTCATACTTCAATCTAGCAATTGCATGTTTAAATAGAGTGCAAGAATTGAATACCACCTGAGGAGTTAGACCAAGAAGTTCATCAGATTTTTAAGAATGTGGATTGTAAATGCTTCTGCTTTTAACACATATTATACTGTACTTATATAAATTGTCTCATTTCATTTAGGGCACCGATGCACACCATGATTACAGTTTTGATCACTTGTACCATCATCAGCATGACCAACCTCATCAATGGCAAGCACAGGAAGTGCCATAATGGCAACAGTGGAAGAGTGTTTTTGGCAGCCATGATCTCCAGACCTGGCTCCATTACTTCATTTATTGTGATGGTGCCCCAGAGGACCAAGTGTTCATCTCATCGATCTTAATCTCCATAAGGTATCACAATGTCCATCAATTTAGCCGCCAGCAGTGTTATTTATTGGTGAATGTGCCAACAAAATAATGGAATGTTGCGTTCTGTAAAATTTCCTTTATGGCGCTGGCAGCCTGATCTTTCTGTCAGGAGTCTTGATGGATCACCATCTTGGAAATTTCATTAAGTGACATGGGTAACCAATAACACTAAAGTTCTTGCAGGTGATAAGAACAGCGCTGATGGATCTTAATCTGAAAATGTTGTCACTGGAGAAAGAAAAAGAGCATTTTAATTCCTAAAGTTGTTGTTTCAGTACTGGTGCTTAATTACTTGCAACTATTGCCATATATCAATAGGGGAGAGTGGGGTAAGATGAGACATGTTTTACTTAGGTGATCCTCAAGATAAGAGAAAAAAAAGGCAGAAGTACAATGAAAGTATCTAATGGCGCTTTTCCACTACACAGTACCAGCTCTACTTGACTAGAATTTGTTTGGTTTGGTTTTCCACTGTGTAAAAGAAGATTACGTCACGACAGTTTCCTTGCTCGTCGCTATGATGACCAGGTACTATTGTGGAGGTACTATCTGCAATGGAAAACAGAGCGTGAACAGAGGATGAGTCGAGTTGAGCTGGTACTGGTAATGCAAAAGCGCCATAAAGTAATTTCCTATCATTTTAAGTGATTAGAATACATCTATGACAAAGGGTTCTAAAATATGGCTTCTTTTTTTAAAAAAGTGTTCGTGTGGCTTAATTTACCCCAGGTGAGGGGTAAGTTGATCCGAGTCAGTGGGTAAATTACACCATCTGGGTGTAAACGGACCATCTAACTTGATCTGAATCAAACTCAGGTCAAATTGTAAAGAAAATTTACTTTTTACAAATAGTCATAATTCTTTACTTATAAGTTAAAATTTTACTTATCTACAGTGCCTTATGGTGGGCAAAGTTACAACGCTGGCTCAATTTACCCCACAGCATTTGGCTCACTTTGCCCCAGAGATGCCACTTTGGACAAAACTAGCTAGCTTACCAATTCAGGCTAGTATTTAGCTAAATGATTTGCATGGTTTTATACATTTCTAAATCACCAATCATCATTAATATTTCATACCTGGACAAATTTTACTTCGACAAGCCAAAAACAGTTTGCAAAGTATGAGCATGAGCTTCTCCTTTTCAAAGTCTGGCAGAAATGTTGGGTGGTTCAAAAATATATGGTCACATGACAATAAAAGTGTACAGTTGCAGGTGTACTGGGAATGGGTAAATCTGGATCATCTTACCCCACTCCCCCTTTCTGCTGAAAAAAGCCCTAAAACGACGATAAAAATGTGAAATGTATTTTCATATCAGCTAAACAATGTCTTTAAGATACCATGTCATGTTACTATACTGGTAGTTTAAATGTAAATGTTCATTTTTATTGTGTTAATTTGTTATCACACTAAATGAATGGATTAAATTGACTGACCTACTTGTTTCTAAAATAACTGATTTGTAAGTTTTTGTCCATTTAAGCTAGTCAAATCAACAAATGAAGCAAATAGACATAGCTTAAAATATGATTCCAGACTAATTCTCTAATCCATACGTTGTGTTTGTCTCTCTCTAGGTTTTCTTTCTGTAAATCCAGTTACAGAGTTGCTCTCTCCATGGTGCTTAAATCTGGGGTAACACAGACATGTTTAAAGGGAAGTTCACCACAAAATGAAAATTGTCATCATTTACTCTCACAAAATAGAATATCCTGGCCTTATATTGTAAGAGAATAAGGACTGGAACTGTCAAGCTCTAAAAGTGAAAAAAGTGGTTTGTATAACTTGTAAATTATATTTAAAAAGTGATTAAATGTATTTAAAAATATTGTCCATATGAAAATATACTTTTTGTTCTCCACACAATAAAGTTGTGGGATTTTTGAACAATGTGAGGGAAACCATTTCTGGGTGAACTATCCCTTTAATAGTTTGCACTCATGTTGTATTGATCTTTTATACTGGAGCGTGTACATTCACGATCCACCTGATCTGTCCTGTACTTCTCGCACTCTATGAGATCACCTCTGATGTAACCACTATCCCTACATGCTGATGATTCATCCTGGCCAACATTCTAGAACATGCTGGCACTATTACTGTGGCAGTCACACACACACACACACAGCTCACTGTGCTACTTCCGTTATCTCACCATCTCTCCCACCTCTTATTCGTTCTCACCCTTTTGTCTTTACATTATCAGCTTTCTCATCCTGTTAGCTACATGCATACACATTCAGCCATATGAACGCCCCCATTCCCTGTGCCTGTATTGATCTCTGTGGGTTGGCATGTCAGCGAGGGCTGCTGGATGGCTCAATGGGGCTGGAGCTGCGTTTGGTGGATTTTCCCAGCCCCCACTTCAATATACATACTTTCCTGCCTCACAAACAGCTCTGCCACAGAGCTTCCTCTTTACATCTCTCTATCTCTCTATCTATCTATCTATCTATCTATCTATCTATCTATCTATCTATCTATCTATCTATCTATCTATCTATCTATCTATCTATCTATCTATCTATCTATCTATCTATCTGTCTGTCTGTCTGTCTGTCTGTCTGTCTGTCGTTTTATCGTTCTGTCTGTAGTCTATCTATAGTTCATTTGTCCCTCTTTTCATCTGTCTGTCTGTCTGTCTGTCTGTCTATCTGTCTGTCTGTCTGTCTGACTATCTATCGATCTATATATGTCTGTCTGTCTGTTGTTTTATTGTTCTGTCTGTCGTTCTATCTATAGTTAATTTGTCCCTCCTTTCATCTATATATATATCTATCTATCTATCTGTCTGTCTGCCTGTCTGTCATTCTATATGTCTGTCTGTCTGTCTGTCATTCTATCTATCGTTCATTTATCCCTTTTTTCTGTCTGTCTGTCTGTCTGTCTTTCTACTTATCTATCTGTCTGTCATTTTATCATTCTATCTATTGTTCATTTGTCCCTCCTTTCGTCTATCTATCTATCTGTCTGTCTGTCTGTCATTCTATCTACCGTTCATTTATCCCTTTTGTCTGTCTGTCTATCTGTCTGTCTGTCTTTCTACTTATCTATCTGTCTGTCATTTTATCGTTCTATCTATCATCCATTTGTCCCTCATTTCGTCTGACTACCTGTCTGTCTAACCATCTATCTGTCATTCTATCTATCGTTCATTTGTTCCTCCTTTTGTCTGTCTGTCTGTCTAACCATCTGTATGTCAATCTATCCGTCATTATATCTATATATCTGTTGTTCATTTGTTCCTCTTTTCGTCTGTCTGTCTGTCATTTTATCGATCTATCTGTCGTTTTATCGTTCTGTCATTCTATCTATCTATCGTTCATTTGGTCCTCCTTTCGTCTGTCTGTCTATCAGTCTAACCATATATCTGTCTGTCTGTCATTTTATCGATCTATTTGTCTATCTATCTGTAACTTTTTTACATTATCAAATTGGTGGCAAATTTGTATGAATTCATGATATGAGATTCTTTTTTTTTATACCATTTGCTTAAGGGTAAGGTTTACCCTAGGGTTTGGGGTGGACCTTCACGTGAAACAGTTCATACAAAGTCATTCCAAATCGGCAACTCATAAAATAGTTAATTTTCTCATGAGATCAGGGTGGTAGACCCTTTTAAGATTTGATAATTACATGAGAAAAAAGGATACTTGCAGGCAGAATGTGTGTATGAAAGAGTGAAAGCAAGTACAGCAACTGAAGTGAGAACAGGAAACTGACACACTGTCACAGGCCTGCGCTGTTGTCATTCTGATGCTGCATTCCGCGGACTGGCCGACAGTTGGCCAGCATCTTGCTGATGCTTTCTTCATATTGTCGGGCAGCAGCTGCGTGCTGTGTGATATGTAGATCAAACAAAGACCTAAAGTGATGGGATTAGCTCAGGAAGTTCCCACACGCACTGACACATAGAAAGAGGTGGCATGAGTTCACACCTCCCAAACAATCACAGTGTAGTTCTTCCGCACAAACACACACACATACACACAATCTTTCATTCATTATCTACGGCACACTTTTGCTCGCTTCTGATTTAACCCTAACAACTAAAATAAATCAAGATTTTGAGATAACAATAGCTAAATATCTTCATCATACCAATATTATTGTAACTTCTACAAGCCACAAATGAAAGAATCTGATTTCTGTTCTCATTTTTCACAATTATACATCTCTACAGACCTGTATAGCAAACCAATTTTGTGGATAATCAGTAACATCATTAGCATCCATGAAACAGAAGCAAATCTAATAGATAGTTCAATGGATTATAGACGAGAGAGGATTTTTGATTATGATGCATTGGCAGGCCTTCCAGAGTAAAGGCTGCCTGACAGTGATGTAAAACTGCTGACGTCCGTAGTGCTCTGATTGATGGGCACAGCGTTAGCCCAGACACGAAACTAAGCATCCGACTCCGAGTCTGGCGGTCAGAGGACAAGATACGCCCACCGGCTGAAATGGTTTTGGACATTACGTCTTCCCGTTTGAGGTATGTGGAGGGGGAACTTATCCTTGATTAGCCTTTGAACTGCTTTGTGTTCCTTGAAGGCCTCGGGCAGAGACCCAAGTCACAGTGGCTGAAATTAAGATGCAATCTTCACTGATTTTAACAGGATATGCAAAAAGAGCAAAAGATTAATGACTCTTTGCATCATATTTATGGACTCTGATATTAAAGGTGCTGTGTGTAAGTTTTTCACTTTACTAAAGCATAAAAATACCATATGATATTTAGGAAACATGCTAAATTCACCTACTTGTTTCACAGAAAAACAATGCTACAGCCAGTTATTCTATACTTTGAAATGTGCATTCCGTGTCGGAATGTTTTTTTTTTTGTGTGTGTGTGTGCAACACTGCACTTTGCCAGTTCTCCCAATAGTATTTCAAGACCCCATGTTGCCAGTTGGCGGAAAACACAGCGTATTGCAGCCATGGAAGCCAGCAAACAAACTGGGTCAGAGATCGCAGATTCTAACCAACCTAAAACCCTCGTCATCCATCTAACAATCTCTATGGATGAGAGCATATTAAAACTCGGATAAATCAACTCATCAACTTACAGTGTAGCTTTCAGTGTCAATTGCGCTCGCCCATTGCGTGTCCTCAAACTGGCAACCCAGGTGAGCTTCGAGTCTGAAGGGGAGGGGTCGGGGGAAACAACAATCTCAAATATTTAGAATTTGGACTGCAGTATGTATTTCAACCACTAGCTGTCATTCCTACATACTGCACCTTTAATTTAATTAAATACAAAAGTATTTTACAGTGTGTTTACAAGCGGCTTCACAAAACAATGAAACATTAAGTAGGCTACATGTTGTTTGTTAGTATTCAGTTCTTACAGTTATGCTCATAATTTGTGTACTTTTCTTTACCCAGATGTTAATATTAAAAATTTAATATAAATATATTGATATAGACGGATTAATAACTTAATTTAGTATAATTACCATGTGTAAAGATTCCTCGGATGACAGCTAGTGGTTGAAATAGGTACTGCAGTCTAAATTAGAAATTTTGGAGATCATAGTTTCCCCCGCCCCCTCCTCCTCAACGCTCACTTGGGTTGCCAGTTTGAGGACAAGCAACAGGAGCGAGAGAAATTGACAATGAAATCCACACTGTAAGTTGACGAGTTGATTTATCCGCATTTTAATATGCTCTCAATCATAGAGATTTTTAGATGGATGACGAGGCTTTTTGGCTTTTTTTTTCAGGTAGAATCTGCGATCTCTGACCCAGTTTGTTTGCTGGATTGCATGGCTGCAATACACTCTGTTGTTTTCCGAAATATCTGCAAACATATTGTGGTATTTTATGCTTTAGTAAAGTGAAAAAGTTACATATAGCACCTTTAAATATATGTTTTTTAATATTGTGTTGATTCCTCATGCATTGATAGCTTCCTTTTTTTTTGCAGACGTTTATGGTAGTTATGAGTCGCAAATATGGATCCCAACATCATATAGCCACTGCAGCCATTCCGAGCATGCTGGGAAACATTTGGACATCTTCACTGTTCAGAGACTCACTCAAGGATGCAAGATACAAAATAGCCATGGGTATGAAAACTTTAGATAGAATAATTTGCAAAAATTCAGTTATTGTCCGGAGATTTTCAAAATACTGTTTGCCAACATTCTTCTCTGGTACTGACCCATAACTATTTTTTTCCATTATGAAACAGGAACAGTCAGGATAAAAACTACTATTTGCACTGTAAAAGAAAAAAAGTGGACATTTGTTACTCTAATGAAGTTCTTTCGATTTCACACTTTGACGTTCAGAAAATGTTATTGTCGGTCAAAGCGAATTGCTAAAAGGTCCCTTATGTACGTTTTCCCAGTGAGGTCAGGCAAGGGAGTGAAAGTGAGATCTCTTGTGGTACAAACACACGCAATCTACCAGCCCTTTGATAATTCTGCTGGTAGTCATAGGAACTTCTCATTAAAAGAGGCGGCTAAAGAGGTGTTATAAGTAAACAGCATGACAGGTAGGCCTAATGAAGAAAATTTGTTAGATAATCGTTGTACTCTTCTCTTGTATTACTATGATATCGTGGGAAAGCTCCTCTCAGGGAGAGAGAGATAGAGGGAGAACAGTCACGACACCGGCGCGCTGCTGGCGCTCTCCGTGGTTCTGAAGATAGAGTGGGTGTTTAGCCTGCCTGTTTCAGTTGAGTTTTATATCCTCCCAAGATTCAGCAATTCATTTTTGTTCACTGTAGTGGACATAAGTTGTTTGCTAATATCTCTTAGACCATACATAAGTGTTTCATATATAACATGAAAAGGACCTTTTTCATATTCAATATTATGATGATATGATATTGTTATGTAAAGCTATTTATAATATAATATATTTTACAGGGACACAAACAGCAGGGGAAAAGACAATCCTAGATGCAATTAATGAACTGAAATGAATAAACGAACCATAAACCATGCTTAGTTAATATAGAAAATTATTCCCATATCATTTGTTTTTGCTGTTTACGTATTTGATCAAACTGTTCGGTATTTCAATCGTACATCTGTTTTTTCCGCACAAACTCATCTGTCTCTTGTTAGAGGAAATAATCGAAATAACCTCCTGAGACCCAGCAAACAAACAAACACAGGTTTTGTTAAGATGTTCAAATATCCAATACAACGCATTCCTTCTGTGAGGTAGATGTCAGATCTCTTGCTTTGTTATATCTAACAAGTCTGTTTGAACAAACCAAGTGTGAATATGCAATATAGAGAGCGGGCGCTCTCTGAGGATGCAGACGTTAGTATTAATCAGAGGAACATCTAATTGAATCACTGCACAGCAGTGAAAACAGCAATACAAATGAAAACGCAGTAGTGGATCTGTCATTAGATTGCTGACTTACTGACAACAGTAGCCTTGTATGAGCACGGGACATCCCACATGGGTCACATGGTTATGTGATTAGTGGTCCTGTATTGGCTTTCTATGAGTCCTGCAACTCACATGTCAAAACTAATTCGCTTGCGTTTCTGCCGGAGGCCTATGAGATGCATTGTGCAACAGCGCAGGGCAAACAGAACGGAAACGGTTAATGCGGAAAGATCAAAGACGCGGAAACATCACAGGACAGATTTAATCACGCGCCTTCCCCCGGGTTGAATTTATAATCGTTTCTTTAACAATGCACGCTATTCTGTCTCGAGGTTGAATACTTGTTGTTTTTTTCTTTCTATGTGTCGTGATCAGGGAAGTGTCTGTCTGTCTAAAGAAATGATGGCAAGGTGGCTCACTTGGCCTAAATATCTCCCATACAATACTAATTAGAATTCATACTAGGAAAAGGCAGACTCCCGCAAAGCAGGCAGAAAGTCTGTTTGGATCGGCTCTTCCATGAATTATTAATCTCGTCTTTTTCACAAAATCAGCAATTGCACCTCGGAGTAATTGTTGTGTGCGTGTGGTTGCGGGCCAAACTCTCGCAGAGTACACATCTGTCGGCCATGCTCATCTCTATTGGCCTTAAATCCAGGACAGTGCACTTCTTAGAATGAAACAGGTGTTTGTATCCATAGATGGAATACAGAGATGATCTCTTATCCGTAACCTACTCTAAGATAAACCATCCATTGGGCATTTATCATAGCTTTGGAAATAACAGGTGCTTCACAAGGCCAGGCCAAAGTGACTTTTCTCATATGCAAACCACACACTTTTATAGCATTGTCAATCTTACAAAAACAATGCCATAAAAGTGTTGTTTATTCAGGCAATGTGTTTTGTATATGGGACAATGGTACTGTGACAACGCTTCACAATACAAAATAAAGCTACACTTAAAACCAAATCTCTCTGTAAGCCTACATAGACTAGCAGGCTGTTATCCGTTTAAGGGGATTTCAGTTTGACTTTTTTTTCAATGTTATGTAGGTGATGTTTTTGAGAAGTGGAATAGTCCCTTTTTAGGATTATGAACAATATGAAATAATCCTGAATGTATTTGAACCACAAAACTGATATGTATGCTTTCTTTTGTCGCCAGTTGTAGGTATTTCGATTTGCTTTTTAGCAATGCAGAACGGCACTTTTCAGAGGCCAAATTGATCAGCATTTGAGTTTTAGTCATGCAAGAGTGCTGGGAATTGCTGTGTATAAGCCACATAGTGGACATGATGACACTGTTTGCCTCAAGCAACACAGAGGTCCTCATCGATGTATGTAAGTACTTTACTCCCTGACTTCTGAATAATCATTGGGGTTACATCAGACACTGAAATCAGAGAGGCGTAAAAGCAAAAATCGTCCATATCCCGTACAATGCTATTCTCTGTAGACAAGTAATCCCTAAGGGGCTGACTGAGGGATAAAACATGACAAGACATGTTATTGAATCAAAGATTAATGCATGTGATGTAACGTTAATAGTTTTGAAATATAACATAAAGGGATATATTCACAGCAAGCCTAGAAATGTCAGTTTATATTTATAACAAAGATGTGTAATATTGCATACCATGAGTCTCTTCTCCAGCAGTAGAAGCCAATGGAAACTAGTTTGCCCTCTTCAAACCTATCCTCTTTAGAGTGATGGGGGAATTCAGGTCATAATGTGAACAGATGCTTTCGTGTGTGGCAGCTGTAGTGTACTCAGACAGCACTGAGAGCTGATAATGCCGCTGTAACCTCTTCGTGGCCCTATTAACCTCCCCCTGTATTGTTTCTCCCTTCTTTGGCTCATTTTCTTTCTTTCTTTTTCTTCTCAATCTCTGTCTTCTCTGACTGCTTACTGTGGTTGTGATTAAGTGGCCCAGATTAGTACCAAAGTAAGCAAACACCATTAGCGAGTCAGCCAGCCAATCAGAGTGGCGAGCACTGAGTCTCCAGTGACACGCTGACCTGCTGCCAGAGTCTGTGTGCGTTTCCACAGCAACTTGGTGTAAAAGACTCATAGGCAACACTTCCATAATGCAAGAAGATTGAGAGAATGAAACAAAGAGAGAGAGGTTATGCTGATCTGAAAATAGACTGTTGATATAAGTATATGCCTCATTCACCAGAAATGACACTTAAAACAGCCAAAGGGGTGCTGATTTTACTCTTCACGCTCTCTGCGAGTGTGAAGATGCATACTTGGATATGTTTCTCCACATCTATACATTCAGTTACCTTTAGATCTGAGAAAAAAAATCAATATATGAGTATGTCATAGCCACTTGAGTCTCTATATACACTCCTACTCTACCTATTTACTTAAAGGAACAGTTCACCCAAAAAGGAAAATTCTTTCGTTATTTAGTCATGTCATTCCAAACCTGTTTGACTTTGGGGTTTTTTATGTGAAACACAGTGGGGTTTTTTTTGTCCATACAATTAAAGGCAGTGTGGTCCAATATAGGTTTGGACCCCCACTGACTTTCAATATATGTACAAATACATTTGAAACAATCGTTTGTCTTCTACAAAACAAAGTACTAGAGGTTGGGAATGTAATGAGGGTGAGACATTTTTATGGGTGAACTATCCCTTTAATAGTTGGCAATACATTATCTTCCTATTATGTATTAATATTGCACCTTACTAACAAAGACACTAAAGGTGATGAAATGGGAGATTTAATTTACAAAAAAGGGACAGAAGTGAGAGTTCAGCTCTTTATCTAGGCCAGTTAGAGATTGCACAAGTGTAATGTCAAGTTATGCTACAGTGGTGGTTTTGCTTGTTTCAAGTAAATGCGCCTATTGTCTAAATGTTACTTTCATGGCCATTGGTCTGTCACTTATCTGGCCTTTATATCATCTTGACTTTTGTTCTTAGTTTGTACTGTCTCCAGAACAGTAAAACAGAAACTTTGTTTCAGCTCAAATAGGGTGTTCCGGTATTTTGTCAGGGGCTTTTGCAAGACTTGTAGGCGGAATGGAGTCTTACTCTAGATCTTTCTCTAGATGTCCAATTGACCTTAATTTGAGCCTCCAAATTGATCTCCTCAGCAGCTTGTGGGGGATGGAGGAATTTGCTTGCCCAAATGATGAGTATAGGAGAATTAAAAAAATTCTGACTACAAGTTAAAAAAAAGTGACGAGTGGTGCAAAAAAATGGAAATTACAAGGTATTCTAGAAATATCTCTTTGCTGCAACAGTGTGTTTGTGTAATTGATTAAAGGGACAGTTCACACAAAAGTCCCATCAACATTTACTCACCGTCATGTTGTTTTAAACCGGTATGACTTTCTTCTGTTTAATACACAAGAAAATACTTTAACAAACACTAGGGTCCAACGTTAGGGTGTTCCACAGAAAAAAATCATATGGGTTTGTAATGACGAGGGATTCAATTTGGAGTGAACTATCCCTTATGCAGAGATGTCAGCATTTTGTGGTGTCATTTAGTTGGAAGACTTTTAAAACCTTCATTAGACTCTTACCTCCATCAGAGTACGTCTCTGTTCCATATCCGTCCTGTAGGCCGTTGTTCCATGTACCCTCGTACTTGCCACTGGTTCCTGTGCTTTCCCGAACGCCATAGCGTCCCTTAAATCCATGTGTCCATTCACCTTTATAAACCCACTTGCCCTTGTTTTCAATACCAATGCCATGGCGCTTACCTTGCGCCCATGTCCCCTGATAGGTGTTCCCACTGGGCCATGTATAGATGCCCACCACCTCAAAGCCGTGGCTCCAGGAGCCTGCATACTCGCCTTGGCCCTTAGGTCCTGTGCAGATGCCATGGCCATGGGCCTTTCCCTCTTCCCACCCTCCACAGTATGATCCCCCATCATCAAAGTTGAACCTGCCCCCAGTGGACATGCATGAAATAGGTTTTGGCAAATACCCCAAATCTCAAAAAGAAAAGAAAAAGAAGTAAGACCCAAACAAAATCAGATTTGGAAATGGGGCCAGGGTGTTGGTGGAAAGCTTGGGAATAAAAAAACCCTGTAAACGCTCCCTTGATTGGCCTTAAAAAACAATGCAAAAAGTTAAAAGAAAGAAAGAGGAGCCCTCCTGGGCAGTAGTCCCCTCCTGTCAAACTAGGCAGGAGCAGCTTGAGCCCTTTCAGACCATCCTCTTCCAGGAGTGGAGCTTTTTATTCACAAGTTGCTTTCCTGCAGTTGTTTCTTAGTGATGAAAGTGGGCCCACGCCAGCCATGCGCCTTGTTCTAACGTTACCAGCGCAGCAACAATTCTCTCGGTTCTGGTGCTCTGGCCCCCTCCTCGTTCCTGCCTCCACAGAGGGACCCTGTGCCAGCACACACCTACCCTCACTCCCGCTCTCCCTCTCTGGGGCTTTGAGCTGTTTCACTTCCCCTCCCAGTTGCTGAGACCACCAGGCTCCACCTAGAAACCTGTGAGTCCTCAGAGTGACGGCCGATAGATGAAGCAAGCAGGTAGCATTTACAAATGTATCCCTCTGCCAGGAGCTCACTTACTGTTGTACCAAATCCACCCGACATGCTGATGCCACACAGGGAGACAGAGTGCAAGAGAAACAAGAAAAAAAGAGAGCGAAGGATTTTGCAAGCTTTAGTCTCTGTCAGCTAGCAGCAATGCAGTCTCTATCCACACACGATCGCATGCATATATACGCACGCTCTCGCCAGCACTGGATGAGCACACAGCTTGATCGTAAACAAACTGATGTGATTAATTCCTTATCTGGGCAGTGTTTGTCGCTGTCGCTGCTTTCCTCTCTGATCTCTTTTCAGGTCTGTATCAAAATCCTGTGATCCGGTTTGCTTGCAGGTGGGAAAACCAGATTAATTCTTCCAGATTTATCTTCTACTGTTCTTCCTTGACTCAATCACGTTGTTGGAATGATTTTCATGTGACGCTGATGGTCTTTTTCTCCGTCGTCATCTTATTCCCCCATATGCTTGGATGTCTCTCTCTCTCTTACACTGGTGTCTCTCAAATCTGCTCATTAGAGGCGGACTGTTCCAACGCAGCCAACTCCCCCTCCCCCTCCCCCTTGCACATGCTCTCTCTCCCTTGCTCTCCCTTCATTTAAAGAGACATGTACTGCGTTAATACTTACTGCTCTCTCTCTCTCTCTCTCTCTCTCTCTCTCTCTCTCTCTCTCTCTCTCTCTCTCTCTCTCTCTCTTTATCCACCTCAGGGAGCAAAGATTGCTTTTCCTAATTGCCCGGCTTAGTCCTCCCCCTACCCTCCCACTAAATCTCCATTGCTCTGCCCTCATAGAATAATTAGAGCATTTGTCAGTTAATGATATGGCTTGCGATGGTGCATTAAATCTCTTTGTTACAGGTGATATAATATAAAATCTGCTCTGTTGACCTTGGCTCTTGATCATCCTGACTATTCTTTACTGGATTCAATGGAATCTGTAAGGCACAAGGGTTTCTTTTACTGTGGTGACAATTCATAAACAAAAGTATGTCATGATTGAAGACAAATCCGAGTTTCAGATTACTGAGAACACCATGCAACACAGTATTTCTCCTTCTTCCTTTTTAAGCAACTTTTCCTGTAATGAAAAAAAGCACATGAGAATTCAAGGGGATACAGGGAGACGTACTTCAAAATACAGTATGTAGATTTGTTTATACACGAAAACAATGGACTTACATATTATCATACCATTAGATTTAAATTGCAATTGTGTGTAACAGTCTGTTCGTAAAGAGGAGGAGGGATATTTATCCTCTCAATTACAGGGGATCAACTCTGACGGAGCTGGGTAAAAATACTCTGACATGCTGTTTTGGCTCAGCAGGTACCGAGAACCAGGTTCCATGCAGTAAACAGGTCACCTACAGTTTGAATCAAGAAGATTCATGTATTTGAATCATTACACTACATGTTTGACTGAACAATGCTAACTCATTGCTTCTGGTGGTTTAGCTTATCAGGCTACTTTAGTGATGGCCCGTGTTGGCTTGATTAGCATTAGAGAAGGAGAGGGAGATCTTATGAAGTGGGATCAGCAGGCAGAGTGTGGGAGTGTGTGTAGGTAAGAAAATAGAGATTGCAGTGGAAGTGTGTACATTCTTCTCAGATTGACAAGATTTTTGCAGGGTTGGTCTTACAAACAACTACGCCCTTTCTTGAAAAACCTACGAGAAGGAAATCATTTGACAATTAGACATCAAAAGCCAAACAATATTGACATGTTAACCATTCAAATAATATTTTTGACCAAAAACAAACATGGATATGAATTATAACCCATTACCTGTAATTGCACTGGCATTATCCCGTTCTGATCCACAAATCCTACATATTGAAAATGTAATTTTGTATAGTTTCTGCTTTACTATGGAGGATTTGATGCAGACACACTATGGCTGTGGAGGGTTGAGGCCTGAGGAGCATTACCATGAGTTTAAGCCCCAAGACACAACATCACTCAGACTTGTTAGCAAAACAGGCCGTGATGACTCACGCACCCCTGCAGCACAACTGGAAAAAAAATCAAGGCTGTTATTGAAAATTTGGAGAGTTATTAAATTAGCTTCTCTTACTTGTTTAACCACAGGGCAGCGATAGCAGAAACAGGGACATTTGCTAACTCCGGTTTTTTAGGGGTTTGTATGAGGAATGAGCATGTTTAATCAACTCAAATGATTTGATTGTGAATCAGACAAACATCTTTGGCATCCCATTCACTGGCCAACTCAATGGGGGAGACAACTCAGAAACCGTGTCTCTTTGCTTTTCCTGCTGATTACCGTAATTATCTTGATGAATAGTGCACCACTATTTTCGTCTCGGCTAGCTTGACCTTGTGTAATTTTGGAGAAAATTGATAAATTGGTCCACAAAGTACCACTGAAAATGATACCATGACACTAAATTATAAATGCCACCCCTATTTGACATGTTTATGTACAACTTTAAATTCATTAAAAGTTACGTCACACAGTCTCGATAGCCAGACCTTCAGACTGACGGCAGAAGGTATGGACTTTTTCACAGGTATCATTGGCCAAAGACTGCACAAAAGGACGTTTGACTAATAACGTCTAATAACAAAAATCCAGCATTTAGTTGATCCTGGTAAGCGCTTATTGTCACAGTTGTAAACACGATGGCGTTTGGCGTCACGGCAATTATTTCCAGGCAGACCATTAAAGAACCCAACATACACGTCTCGCGGACATCCTGTAGAATTCAAGCAATCGGATGACTACTTCGAAACTCCTGAAGTGTTTCCAGATAAGTGTGCCATACGTATCAGATATTTAGTCAATAGTCCTTGGGCATGACGTCTGAGGCTGAGACTACGTCACTCATGATTTCATGACAGTTACTTGAGTACTCGTGCCATCTTTGTTATATTAGGTTCATTTTTACATCAAAGTAAACAAAATGTGTTTTATTAATTTTATTTTTCTGTACCCAACCAATTGGTCTAGTACTGAATTCATATATTTCCAAAGCTTTAAATTTGACCACCTATCACCTTTTCTTGAGCACAGAAAAAGCTTTAAAATTTCAGTCACAAAGTGAGAGCCAACTGCTCCCTCTAGTGTTCATTTATGATCAGCAACAGTTTCTTTTGCCAGCAGTGTACATTTATTAGGTTATACTAAAGTTTACTCATCTTCTACATTTGTATTTGATTGTAAAAGATTACCAGTAGGGTGTTCTCATCCAGTGAATGTCAATACTGTGTTTACATTTTAATCATGCATGCACTGAATAATTTCGGAGCAGTAAAACAATAACATGATATAAACACAAAGAGTACCAAAAAAAAGTACAAAAACACTGGATACCGTGTAATATCTATTTGCAATCCATTGAACGCTAGTCCGAGATGCATCATATCGTTTGCCAGCGATGAAGATCTTTAAAATCAACAACTTCATATGCAATTTATGAATGACTTGGAGATTATATTCTTCAAAAAGTAGTTTCATGTTAATGTCTTTTATAGATGTTTTATCTTGACAGTATCTGGTAAAAAATGTTTTAAAGCATAAATGTAGAAAATGTTTGTCATGTAGCATGTAGCGCAATTAGCTATTTTCACTGAAACTATTTTTTGAGTATAGCTTGTCCAAAACTGTCCAAAGTTTTGTTTTCCAATCCTTTTCCTGGAGGCCCGACAACAAATACACATTTTGAGGTTCTCCCTTGACTTAAACTCTTACAGTTATTTGTCCTATGACGACATTTTATGACTATGTGGTATATTTAAAATAAAAATGACAACATTATGAATCGAAATGTGTTTTCTAGATATTACAAATCACCCAACACTTATTTGGCCACTCTACTTGTCAAACCAGAGTTGCATCACTGCATTTAAAACATTTTCTCTAGAGTATGAATTATGAAGTTGTTTTAATTTTTACATTATTTAAATACAAAATCATTTATTTTTTGGAACCTTTCCAACCTTTGTTAACTCACTGAGGAAATATAGAATCCGCTAGATTGAGTAAGGATATTTATACGACTTGGTACTTGAGCCCTGGGATAATTGGCGCCATCTTCGGGAAAAATGACATCATTAAATGACAAAACCAGAGATTTCCCAATTATACCTATTGGCTAGACCAGAGCCAAAGGCATACTTCAGAAAAGGAGTTTTCCTGTACTAAGACCACCACATGAATAATGCATAGCATTTCATAAAATTGAAATACTTTTACCTAATGTCTAAAATTCAGTTAAGAATGTTTGTTAAGTGAATGTACCCTATCTCTTTAAATTACACCGTATTTTACTGTCCAGATCAAATATGACTGCAGGCGCTTGAAAGATATACAAGAATGGCGTTTTGGCCAATCACGGTGCAGCATGTGATTATTGACAAGCTGCTCGTCCAATAAAAATCAGCCGTGGGCAGGGTTTGCGTAAAGTTCGGGATAGTGAACTACACTCAGTTTTCCTTACTCGACTTCAAGACAGGATAATGATAGGCAACGAAACCGTTGATTAATTCACTCGCGTGAAGTGCAAACAAAAGCAGCGGGTAAAGTGTCACGTTTTTAAAAAAACATAACAAACGCTACTTCATCGTCCGACAAAGGAATATACGGATATATTGACGTCCATTCGAACAGTCAAACTGTTAAAATTTGGGGAGTTTTCCACACACAATGTTTATTGCCCGACGACGGTTCCTTTGCTCGTGCACAGCAATGCCGATCATTTCAACTGGAAAAATCGGTCTAACGGATACTATAAGATCTGAAAGAAAGGTGCTTGTTTTATAATGTGTCCTGGAGTCTATTGAATAACTGGCTGACGTGGGGATCACGTAGGGGGGGCTTGCCGAAAAAGGAGAGACACGGGCGGGCAGAGGGGCTGCGCCGCCGCGCGTCTGGGATTACAGTAAACAATTTGTTTCTTCAATAACTTGATAGGCTTTGACGAGATAATGCAATCGCTGGCATATAAAACACGAAGGAAACCATGTAGCATGTCTTGTTGTAGGGGTTCTGAGGCGCTCAGACTGACCACTACCCATAAGTTCATGGATGTTTACGCCAGTGAATGATTGGGAAGTTTGTAAAGTTCGTAAAGACCATCGACCACTGCTGTATAAACTTTGTTTTTAATATCTGAAGCATTTTTATGAGTGCTGTCTAAGATGGTTGAGAACAGATGCTTTGTTCAGAGAGAGGAGGTTTACCGCTGGTTCTCCGTGTTGAGTTCGGCGCAGAGGGCTGAGTTCTTCTGCGGCCTTTTGGACCTATGCGTTCCCATTGAGCTGCGCTTCCTCGGTTCGTGTTTGGAAGACCTTGCCCGGAAGGACTACCACTCTCTGAGGGATGCAGAAATCAAAGCTAACAACCCGACTGACCTCGCCAACCTGACCAACATAACGGATGAGGTCGTGAGGAGCAAGTTGCTCGTCTCGCTCGCGCTCCTCAGCTCGGACAACCGCGTAGCGGCCGGAGTTTTGTTTCGCACCCTCACTCACATAGACACCGTCATTAATAACTACGGGCTTCAGCTTAACGATGGCCAGACCGGAGAGCAGTTTCTGCTCCTCTTCACCATGGCTTCGAACCATCCCGCCTTTAGTTTTCACCAAAAGCAGGTGCTGAGGCAAGAGTTGACACAGATCCAGGAGATCCTACAGGTGACAGTTGGTGAGGCATCGTCGACGTCACACGGGGGCGGGGCCTGCGCTGCTGCACTCCCAAACGTTAGCGCGACCCCGACCCCGACCTTCTCTTCCTACATCACCGCATCCACCTTCAACTCCTGCCAGGCTGGATGTCCGTGCTGCAAGGTGGGAAGCATTTAAAGTTTGCATGTAATGAAATTCGCCCTGCATATTTTCTTTTAATGCATTTTATAGATCTTGCTGTTAACCATTCATTCATGCAAATGTTTCATTTTAGTTTAAAAAAGGAAAGTTGAATCGAAATGTCAACTGCGTCTTTCAGTGAAAATGACAGAATTCCGTCTGGTGACATATCTGGGACTTCTCCCATCATTTAGCCCTGCAAGCTCACGTTCATCTGCCATCACTTTTGTGTACAAAGCCAATCCAAATCCAATCAACAACCTATGCATAGAAATAATTCCCCACCCTACATTTTTCTTTTTTAATACTTTTTTACACGTATGTCACAATGTGGAAGAAAAGATCTGCCACTATTCTGTTTCATTGCGACTTCCAAAACTGTGTAACTGACTTTCATTCATAAAACAAAAAAGGAGATATTATGCTGAATGTCAAAGAAGGTGAATAGGTCACATGGTTAACTTATTGATTATTACCAATCTAAATGAATTATTAATATTTTGAATTCTCAGAAAAGATCTTTAAATTTGAGATCCACATTCATTCAATAATAGCTTATACTGTCAAACCAATATTTATTCAGACACCTTCAACATTTTCTCACATTATCACAGTTTATTCGCTATAGTTTAGAACATGGTAATAAGATATGACAAGAATTCAGAGTTAAACTGTCGGAACAAATTAATCTTGATAATGTCAGATAACTTTGATAGTAAGGTATGTAATGGATTACTATCAGCTGTTAAAGTTCACCATTAGATAATATCAATTTAGATCAACCAATGACCAAGCAATGCTTCATTTTGTTGAGTCTGTGGTATAAAAGGTTAGCCTGGATGCCAGCCGAATGTAGCCCCTCCCACAAATTCTGTCTGGACTCTATCCATAGAGGAGTAATTATGCCTGAACAGAAACTTTTCGGACCAATGAATTTGTCAGGGCGGGCTTTAGACGACGATGGACAGATGATAAACAGTAACGTAATCATCCACGTCATCGAAGGCGCTTGGGTTGAATTTGCTCTTATTCTAAACGGAGAACTTGTTCGTATATGCATTCACCTTCACTATTTCTCTCAGAAATGATGATCGTGTTGGTAAGTACTCTGTGTATCCTTAAATTATTTTATTACAACAATGACAAAGATCGTTTACACTCATCTTTTTTTTCTAATGTTACTTAATCAAGCGTGCGTGCAGACATGGTTGCCAAGTTTTTTTTTGCAATGTCGCGCAATTGCTACTCAAAACTATATCCCAAAACAATAGCTTTCCGGGGGGTTCTCCAGGAAAAAAATGGCGTTTGGTTGGCAAAATATGTTATTTTGGCAAGGTTGCCTGCTAAAATTTGCATTCCTGGGTCTAAATATCACATAATTGGGGTCGCTTCAACCCGCGGACATGGAGAAAAACACGGACTTGGCAACACAGTGCAGTTGAGTTCTGTTGACATTTTACAACTAAAGTTACGCGTAGCTCCATTGCTCTGATTGGTTGTAGGTCTATCCAATTGAGGTCTTTCCTGGTTCGGTTGAAACACGCCCCATAATCAAAGCCCAATGGAGCGGTATCAGGGTGTACTCACACTAGGCACGTTTGCCATGAACCGGGCCCGAGTACGATTGACTCCTCTGGCCTGCACTCACATAGGGTTTCAGCATTCGTGCCGGAGCACGCTTACGTCATTATGGTGTGACGGTTTCGGGATAAACAGGAAGAGCGTCATGAGCATCATGATATCCATGACGAAGAAGATAGTCGCGGATTTTTCTAAATATGAGTTTTTATACGTTTTGTCCAGCTGTTCTTGTATGCTCTCATCTGCCCAAATTTCCAACAAGCATTGCACCTCTGCCGTAGACCAAAGTGACCCTTTCCCCGCCATGTTGGTTTTGGAGCGTCGCAAAACCGTGACGTCACGCGTCCTGTTCCGTGCTTCAGCACGGTTAGCGCTCACACTGCATGCGAACCGTGCCCGAGTCCAACTGAACCGTGCTCTTGCCCACCTCTTCCAAGCGGGCCAGGGCCGGCTAATGGTAGACAAATGGCAAAACATGGTAGGTCTATGTGTCTGAATAATTTTGGTACCAAACTTTTATCAATTTTACTGGTAGTCCACTGTTTGAAGAATTTTTAGGTATAATATGTCAGTTTACTTTTGCTGAATCAAATAAAAAATAAAAAAATCTGGATGAATTATCCCTTTAAGAGTTTGTGAATGTATGCTAAATAATATTAGTGTGTTTAATTTAGCCTATTACTAATTTCTTAAAGGACAGACATTTTTATATCCAAAGCAACATGGACTGTCCCCTTAGAGCAACCTGGAGTTAAGTGTCTCAATTCAACAATACTGATGGTTCATAGAACCCCTGTTGGGGTTTGAACCTGCAACCTTTTGCTTACTAGCCTCATTTTTTTAGCACTAGGCCATACACCCCAAGATATACACATCAGACCTGATTTATTCAACAGTATCTATGGGGAACACCAAGAGCAACAATAATGAACTGGGGTCATCTGGCAAAGAGGAACAACTCAGCCATGAGATCTCACGACCAAGGAGTGTTTACTGTCTTAAATCTTTTCCATCGTTCCTATGGGTTCCAAGTGCAGAAGTGATCTCAACGAGTCAATTCCTTTACTATGACATAAGACTCACACTTACACTTTCTTAGACCCAGCGCGTAATGTCATATTGCGAATGTATAATTATGTTGTAACTCAAAAATGTTAGCTTGGTGAGTCAACAAACAGGCTTTGAAAACAGTGACAGAAGCAGCAAAACCCTTTCATTATAAAATATGATATTATACAACAGTTACGAACCAGAATAAATAGATGTAAAAATGACATTATATAATATGCTGACATGAAGCACACACCGTTCTGAAGAATATTCCATAGCATCTGCTGTGGAATACACCGATCAGGCATAACATTATGACAGGTGAAGTGAAGAACACTGATTATCTCTTCATCACGGCACCTGTTAGTGAGTGGGATATATTAGGCAGCAAGAGAACATTTTGTCCTCAGAGTTGGGCAAGCGTAAGGATTTGAGTGAGTTTGACAAGGGCCAAATTGTGATGGCTAGACGACTGAGTCAGAGCATCTCCAAAACTGCAGCTCCTGTGGGGTGTTCCCGGTCTGCAGTGGTCAGTGTCTATCAAAAGTGGTCCAAGGAAGGAACAGTGGTGATCCGGCGGCAGGGTCATGGGCGGCCAAGGCTCATTGATGCACGAGGGGTCCGTGTGTTCCGATCAAACAGACGAGCTACTGTAGCTCAAATTGCTCAAGAAGTTAAAGGGGTACTTCAGCGCTGGGAAGATGAATCTGTATTTAAACTGGGTCATTAATGTAGTAGAAATGTGAAATTATTTTTGAATTTGGTGCCTTCTAGACTGAGAAAACACAGAAAATGTATTTTTGTCTCATGGCGATGAAAGGCAACAATTTCCAGAATGCACTTCGCTGCCCTCCTACTCTAGGCATGGCTAGTCGGCTACAGGATAACTGGATCACTTGCCTACCACGTTAATTTCCAGAAAATCAGTTGAGTTAGAGACACTACAATTAAAAACTGAACGTGTCTGTTCGATATAATGCGAGTGAGCCGTTTGAGTGTCACGGCACAAACGCAGCAGGATCGAATTACATTCATTACATGAGCGGAGGTAATGGCGGGATTTGGGGTTGCGGCTGCATTCACAGCCCGTGATCAGTCTGGCGCATTTTCAGATCATGTCTTTGGAAGCTTAACTTTCATAGGAATTCATTTGAAAAGTTGAAACACTCACTTTGCTCTCCACCGCTCCGTTTACATGAATCTCAGCAGCTCCGCAAGCCGAGTGCTGTGAGTGCGATGTTGAAAACATCTGAAAATAGCGCCCTCTGCTGGCTGTAGTCTTTAGCCTCTGGACAAAAACTCCTCCGATGACGCAAAATGACAATATTTGCATCATCGGAGGAATTTTTTCAGAAATAAAATACACAATTCTCTTGTCTCGGGAAAGTATGATAATTTGAATATACTCCCGGGTTTCTACTGATACAAAGCTTAATGCTAATCGGTGAAGTAACCCTTTAATGCTGGTTCTGATAAAAAGGTGTCAGAAAACACAGTGCATCGCAGATTGTTGTGTATGGGGCTGCATAGCCTCAGAACCAGTCAGGGTGCCCATGCTGACCCCTGTCCACCGCCAAAAGCGCCAACAGTGAGCACGTGAGCATCAGAACACGGAGCAATGGAAGAAGGTGGCCTGGTCTGATGAATCACATTTTCTTTTACATCGCGTGGGTAGCCAGGTACGTGTGCGTAGCTTACCTGGGGAACACATGGCACCAGGATGCACTATGGGAAGAAGGCAAGCACTGTGATGCTTTGGGTAATGTTCTTCTGGGAAACCTTGGGTCCTGCCATACATGTGGATGTTACTTTGACACATACCACCGACCTAAACATTGTACACCCTTTCATGGAAATGGTATTCCCTGGTGGCTGTGGCCTCTTTCAGCAAGATAATGCGCCCGGCACAAAGCAAAAATGGTTCAGGAATGGTTTGAGGAGCGCAACAATGAGTTTGAGGAGTTGAAATTTCCCACAAATTACAGGACTTATCAAAAGTACAGGACTTAAAGATCTGCTGCTAACATCTTGGTGCCGGATACCACAGTACACCTTCAGGGGTATTGTGGAGTCCATGCCTCGACGGGTCAGGGCTGTTTTGGCAGCAAAAGAGGGACCAATACAATATTAGGAAGGTGGTCATAATGTTATGCCTGATCAATGTATGAGTCACATATTTGAGTTAACTACATTCTCGCCTACGAACTGTCAAAACTACATTTCGTGAAACAATAGTAGTATTCTTAAAACTTATGGTGGATTTGCTTGACCGCCATGAGAGTCGCTGCAAGCGGAGTGAAGCGGTTTGAGTGCCGATACTGTGTGACTATCACACGGCTGGAAAAGGCTCTCAGCCAATCATATTCGAGAACCAGAAAGCATTGGGGTTTTTTTCTGTTTTTTTTTTTGCTCTTAGCTGGTGTTATTAAAACCACTCCACAAGACTCTCTTTTTAACATCTTGAATTCATGTCTTCTTGTTCATGACATGTCTAAACAGAGATTGAAATGCCTCCACAGCTAAGCATTTCTTGGTTGTCTTTGCAATTTTGGCAGGAGCATTGTCTTGTTGGAAAATAACCTTTCTTTAGATACCAGCTTTTCATTTGTGGGAACCAAGCCATTTCTGCAATATTCTCATGTGCTCCATAGCATTAAAAAAAGTCTCCCCACACAATAACACCCCTTCCTCCATGCTTCACTGAGGTAGAGAAGCATTTATTATTATATATCTCAGCAGATTTTCAAAGACAACACACTGGAGCATCACCATGCGACTCATGTTTCATTGTGATTTATCACTCCACACACAACATACCATATTCTGCCAAAAACTTCATTCAGTCTTTGATGTTTTTCTCAGACAGCAATTGCTTTTTAAGTCGTGCCTTTGCTTAAATTTTGCTAATTTCCTGACCAATAATTTGTGGTCATGACAATTAAGGCTTAGTGTTTAGCTATTTTGGGCGTGGCTCATTTTTTTAGGAGTGTATTCACTAACATTGCTGGTCAAAAGTTTGAAATAATTACGATTGTATAATGTTTTTATAATGTCTTTATCTAATTGAATGGATTTTGAAGAGTAATATTGCGATGTCAAAGCTGAATTTTCAGCAGCCATTTCTTCAGTGTTTAGTGTCCTTCAGAAATCAGGTAGTATATGTATTTTGTGATTTTGTGATTTAAAATACAAACTTTGTTGTAATGTTATATTGGTTTTTACAGTGAAGGATCACTGTGCAGTTAAAACTGTAAAAACGCACGTTGACAAAATGTGATAAAACCCTTCCTGATGTATGTTGAGACTTTTATTGGGGTATCCCAGTTTTGTTAGATCTAAATATCTCCGGTGGAGTGTTGTCTGTACTAACATGGGCTCATGAGACACACATGCTGTCGAAACCTGTGCTTCAGCGGGCGTAGTAGGAAAGTACCCTGTGAAGGCAGAGAAGGCGGTTCTATTTAGTGATTTGTTGGTTTTGGCTTTCATGAACTGAAGCTCAGCACATTTCTCAATGCTTAAATCAGCCCTCTGTGTAACTCTCCTGTGATTCATCAGGAAGCACCGACTGCTCGCTTGTTCAAGAGGCCTTTATACTAGCCTAAACATCAACAAAAACACATGCTCTTTGTCTCAAGAACCTTGTTTGTGATACATTGACTATAATCGCCCAAATCTATTTGAATTACATTTCTGATAGCACTGTTTAAAGGCAACAAAAGACCTTAGTTAGGTCAGCAACATATATAATGTTTGACAGGAATGAAAACGAGGCTGTGAGGGATAGAAGGACAGTCTGTTCAATGGAATGTATTGGAGTTTAAAAGAACACTCCACTGTTTTTAGAAATAGGGCTTATTCAACTTCTTTCCTACATTTAGATATGTGGGCAAATGCCTTTTTGTCTCAGTGCATGTATTGTTTTAGTTTGGGAGGGTCGCCGCTAGCTTAGCTTAGAATAATGAATGGAATCCTATGTTGCCAGCTAGCATGTCCCGAGTAAAAATGATAAAAAATTAAAAAAAAACCCTCCTAATTACTTCTTGTGGCCTGCGTATTCACAACGAATACAAATAGCGATGCAGATTAAGACTAGGCGATTTCCTAGGCAGATATTAACTTGGGACTATATTATGGGGAAGCACAGGCAAAGCACTGCTACTTGGGCGCAGAGATATCACGCAACACATGAAATCCCCAAACTTCTGTCAACATACCGGCATATGTTGTGCATGTGGTCTGTGATATCTCTGCGCCCAAGTAGCAGTGCTTCGCTTTTTTTTTTTTATTTGATCACTTTTACACGGGACATGCTAGCTGGCAACATAGGACTCCATTCATTATGCTAAGCTAAGCTAGTGGCAACCCTGCCAAACTAAAACAATGCATGCACTGAGACAAAAATGCGTTTGCCCACATATCTTACTGTAGGAAAGAAATTGAATAAGCCCTATTTCTAAAAACGGAAATTTATACTTTTTATTCTCTAAAAGTGACAGAAAAGATTTTTGAATTGTTACGAAAGGTTTCTATGTCAAATACTTGCTATTCATGAAAGAATCCTTAAAAAAAAAAAGAAAAATGTTTAAGCAGCACAACTGTTTTGGAGCACCAAAGCAGCATGATCATGTGACACTGGAGTAATGGAGACAATTCAGCTTTGCCATCAAAAGAATAAATTACATTTGAAATATATTAAAATAGAAACCAGTTTTAAATAGTAAAATAATCCACAATATTTCTGTTTTTACTAGTGGTTGAGTGATATTAGCTGTTTGATTGGCCAATGCCAATATACGTAATATCATGCTATTACATTTAAATATAGTATAAAAATGCACAACAACTGCTGAAATTAAAGGGGTACTTCAGCGCTGGGAAGATGAATCTGTATTTAAACTGGGTCATTAATGTAGTAGAAATGTGAAATTATTTTTGAATTTGGTGCCTTCTAGACTGAGAAAACAGAAAATGTATTTTTGTCTCATGGGGATGAAAGACAACAATTCCCAGAATGCACTGCTTCACTGCCCTACTCTAGGCACGGCTAGTCGATTACTGGATCACTTGCCCACCACGTTCATTTTCTGAAAATCAGTTGAGTTAGAGACACTACAATTAAAAAATTAACGTGTCTGTTCGATATAATGCGAGTGAGCCGATTGAGTGTCACGGCACAAACGCAGCAGGATCGGATTACATTCATCACATGAGCTGAGGTAATGGCGGGATTCACGGCTGCGGCTGCGGCTGCATTCACAGCGCGTGATCAGTCTGCGCGTGTTCAGGTCATGTTTTTAACTTTCATAGGAAGTTAATTTGAAAAGTTGAAACACTCACTTTGGTCTCCACTGCTCTGTTTACATGAATCTCCGCAGCTCCGAGAGCCGAGTGCTGTGAGTGATGTTGAAAACATGTGGAAATAGCGCTCCTGCTGGCTGTAGTCTTTCAGCCTCTGGCCAAAAACTCCTCTGATGATGCAAAATGGCGATATTTGCGTCATCGGAGAATTTTTCCAGAAATAAAATACATAATTCTCTCGTCTCAAGGTCATAAGAGGGGGGAAAGTACGATAATTTGAATATACTCCCGGGTTTCTACTGATACAAAGCTTAATGCTAATCGCTGAAGTAACCCTTTAACTTTATATTTAAGTTAAAAGATAGCAAATATCACCAATATTTTTACCATGGTAAACATCAGATTTCTTAAGAAAACTTAGAAAGTCTTTCTGATCCCAAACTTTTGAATGGTAGTATATGTTCATATTCATGATTTAAACCAAGTGGCAACCTCCCTCAGTTCCTCTTGAAGCCAATACGGAATGACTTAAACTGCAATTCATCGACTGGCCACTAGAGACAGGCTCCAGAAGGGAGCAGAATCTCATTGAGCTCCATGTTAAAATGCCCAAATTTACAGCAGAAAAAAAAACATGTTTACAGCCTGGTTCAAATTGTGGTTTTGGTCTATATATCTAATTTTGCCCCTCATGACAACTGTGAGGGAGGTGATTTTTTTTATATAACTCATTCGTTTACATTATATAAAACCTTATTCAAACACAGCCATTCAAATAATTGGCCATTCCTTTTTGTCTATCGCCTTGCTCTTCTTTGTCTGCTACGAACAGATTTACTCAGCTGTACTTTTCCAAGGACCTCTTTCCTTTGTGTTATGATCCACACTTCAGCTGAGTCTTCAACAGAAGGGCATGTTTTTCAAAGAGAGGAAGAGAAGAACAGAGATTTGGCAGCGTGGGATGTGGATATGGCAGCAGTGGACTGTACGGCAGTCCTAATTGGTTTCAGAGCTGGCTTTTACTAGCTGCTGTGCTTAGCATATGTGGTACCGGCCTCCTTTTGCTCCTACTCTACTTTACCAAGCTGGAAGATGTAACCTCAGAGCAGAAAGGGAGAGGGGCTGAAATACTGAACTATTGACTCTGCCAATCAGAATGGTTTGTGGAATTTGTAATCTGATTATTTGATTGTAATCTGATAAAGCAAAGCTAAAATGGGAGACATTTCACAGCCATGTCTGTGAAACTGGGGGTTAATGTTTTATATGTGCATGACATAATGGCACATGTGCATTGAGTTGGCTTGATTTCCAGGATGACTAATTATAGAACAGTCATATACTACCAGGAAGTCCATGACTCACTTTTTAGTCAGTTTGTTTCATTGAACATGATGTTAGCCAAATAGCCAACAACACTAAAAAAGCAAGTGATGTAACCGGTGTTGCACCTAAACACCGGCAACACTGGCTATCGCAGCAAGATTATGACTTGTTATTATTAATCTAAATGAATCTACTGCGAAATATAGGAGCTTTAACGTGAGATTTTACTGGGACGTAACAGATGTTTTGTATCTTTAGTGCCTTAGTGCATCTCGAGATTCCTGCCTTTATTAGAGAGAAGAATATGTTCAGCACCCTCCCTCCGAAGCCTTGAATATTCAAGTTGATTACTACTGAGGCTTCGAAGCTCAAAAAAGGGTATTCGGACCAGCTCTAGTACTTAGAGTCATCCACTTGTGATGACGAAAACCAGGTGTAAACAGGGCCCAAATGTCTCTTGATGTTGAATGGTTTCATGCTCGCTTCAGCTGATAGTTGTGGTTTGCATAAACCCTCTATAGATATCATCATTGCAAGTAATGGCTTTTTTATATACAGAATTAACCAATAGTAATCCATGTGGAGTGAACTAAAGAAGCTGACTGCAGTGTCAACGTGAATTAAATAAGACCCAACCATCCAAGTGTGACCGCTTTGACGGGACAATATGCCTGTGTTCAATCCTGACCTATGTTTAACCTTTGACTTCTTTTCCAGACTCTGCAACGGGAGGTCACAGGAGGTCAGACGGACGAAGGCTTGGGTCCTGAGATCGTGCCGCCGAGTCCGTCGCTCATGTGCCAGGAAATGCCACTCAAAGTGCACGTCCGAAAACCCAGCAAAGGTGAGTTCTTCAGATGCAATTAGATCCACAAACGCATTCCGCAATGCACTATGCAAAATGCGCTAATACAGAAGCTGCACAGGCTGAAATCTTTTAAACCAAAGTTTCATTCATGTGAGACAGCTGGTGGAAAATATGTTCTCCCCTCCCCTCAGGCCTGTTCCAGCAGAGGAGGATAAATTAATCAGAGTGACGGTTAGTTTGCAGAAAGAGATTTGTTTTAGGTGGTAATCCATGTTCTGATATATCTAGCCAGTTTTTGACCTGAAGCGTTTCAATTAGAAGTTGTTAGTGTTTTATTTGACCAGCCAAGAACAACCATGAGTGGAACTCTTGCGACGTCCAAATGTAGTAGAGGTTTCATATGGAGCCACGCACATGATATGCTGGATACAATATGTATATCATGGCCCACGACTTATGATACGTCAGCACGTTTTACTAACTCACAACTCATCAACTGTCCCGAGCATCTTTCACAATGGCCCCGGGCCATCGGGCAGTCCTTAGTGTCGAGCCCTGCCCAGAGCTTTACTGTTTTGTGCCTGTTTGAATTAACACTGAGTGCCTGTTTAAACACAGAAGGCAATGTGTGCTCCTTCGGCCTCACCTGTGCTCTTGAGCTATCAACACCTGAGTGACGATTGACGGCGTAAATGACTGGTCATATTAGAGCATATGCACTCGTGTCAAACAAAGTTTACAAAGAGTGACTGTTCCGTCCATGTTTTTTTGACCATTGCTGTTTTAACATATTGGGAACCCAGAACCCAGAAGATGTATATGATGCAGGCTGCGACTCTATCAGCAGCTTATCCTTCTCTTGCAATGCTGAACTGCAACACATCAACATGTGACTCTATCAGCAGCTTATCTCCTTCGCTTGCAATGCTGAACTGCAACACACCAACATGTGAAGAACTGCGATGTCATCAGTAGAGTTACATACTAACAGATGACTGGACAGCTACTCTCACGTGAAACGCATGCAGAACTCTGTCTGTTTTACACGTTATTGCATTGGGGCTTGGGATGAAATGTTTGTCTGTTTTTATTAAAACCAAAATGCATGCTACATGAAATCCACTTATTTTGAGTTTCATATCTGGTTGAAGATTGAGCCTCGCACAAGGGTCTGCTTGTCAGGTTTAATGGGTTCTTTAGCTGTAGTTATGAGATTTTTGATAATTTGCTTTGGTGGAGTTTGGTGCACTCTGTGTGAACTTTTAGGTCTTATTGTGGATAGACTGTAATGGTTATGAGTCTCTAGAGTTTACATTCTTAACTAGTGGAACAAGAGAGAGTTTGCCTAATGGTTGATTGAAAATCTCAGCCAGGCACTTTTCAAGACTGGTTTGTGTGTGTTTGAAAGACTGTAGTTTTCTGTTTTAATCCTGAGGAGACTATTAGAGACACAACCTAATATATCTTACATAGACTCGCATGTCCACACAAGTTTTGCTGGGATATGTGCTGTCATTTCTTGAATTGCGCTCCGTTGCGAGCCTAAGTGTGTATTTTTGTCTCTATTTTGTCTCGCTGTTGGCTCAGGCAGTAATAGCACCAGGGCCCAGTTGTTCAAAAGTAATGTGATCGGATTTCAGCTATCAGATTGGATCAAATCTTGAAAATGGGTTGTTCAAAAGAAAAAAAGGATTCTGAAATTGGATTAGATCCAGAATCCATGATCAAACCTTCAGTAGGCCTATGTGTTGTTCAAAAACTTTTGGTAGGGTTGGGATAACTTTAATCTAAAAAAATCAGGATTATCTTTATCCCCGCAGAAGTGTGGATACAGGGTGGATTTCCGGAACAAAATGTAGGCTTTTTTAATTTATTATTATTTGTATTATTTATTTGTTGTGGGTCAGATAAGGAGCTGAGTCGCTAAAGGGACGGAGATAATCTTTCAATGTTTTCGTGTTCTCTTACAAATGTTTTTTTCTTTGTCTCAAAAAAGTTTCACCTCATATTAACCCTAACCCTAAATCTCAAAACACGGACGGAATCCGTAAAATCCATCAAGCGGAATATACTGTATAACGAGGAATTTAACGGAACATGTCAATTTTTTGATGAATTAATAAAAAGCAGGTTAGTACACTTAAATCAAATCGCGATATAGACTGTCAATATTAAACCGCAAAAAGACTATTTAAATATGAATCCTGCATGTTCTGCATGTCTCTGGATGAGTGAATGGCGCAGACACCCGGTTTCATTTCCCATACACACATTGAAGCACGCGTGACGCTCGCTGTGTTTTCAGTGTCTGCCGCTTCGCTATATGAGGACATGAATGCATGAACTTCATCACCAGAGCCGCTCTGAGAATCACTAATTTTCTTCTATGTTTAATTTCATATGATTAAAAGATAAATTAAATTAATGTTTTATGCCTACATCCAAGAAAATTTAAACAAAAAACACAGAATTAAGTAAAAAAATAAAACAGAATTTGAGGGAAAAAAAATAATAAAACTTATTTATAGGGCCATAATCAAGTATTTTGTTTTATTAAACTTTTAATAAATCGTTGTTAAATTGTATTAGTTTCATGATTTAAATTAATAAGACATGCTTTTTGATGACTAAATTTGAATTTAACCATTAAAATGAAATCATAAATGGAATCCAGAAAAATGAAAAGAGCATTTTTTGGCATTAATAAGGTTTTTAACGACAGATAATCATTTGTTTTATGTTACATTCAATATTGTGTCCATATTTATGGTCATGTTCTTGTGATAAGCAACGGTGGCATAGGGGGGTAGGTGAAGGGGTGTAAAATAGAATTGGGATCGGGCCTTAAAGTGATCCCATATTGACTATTCTACCTGTTGTTCTTTACATAGCTAGTGGCCAGCATTGTTAACCCATTTAGAGCAGTGGTAATCCTGAATTAGTCATTTGAAAAAGTGTGTATGGATCAGTGATCCAATCCAATTTTGCTTTAAAAAACTAGCACAAAATGAAGACAAATTACCAAATTCTGGATGGCAAAACCTTTCTAAATCCAGATTAAACTTTTTAAACAACTGGGCCCAGATGTCACATTCACACTTAAGAATCCACAAACCTCTTTTTCCCCCCAGAAAAGACGTGCATACTAGCATGTTGTGCATATTCTCAGCGTTTATTTCTATTTCATCAGCATAATATAATTTCTAGATTTGCACATTTTCACAAGAAAATGGCAGTGAAGCTTGACCATGTAGAACCATGTGCGTGTGTGTGTGTGTGTGTGTGTGTGTGTGTGTGTGTGTGTGTGTGTGTGTGTGTGTGTGTGTGTGTGTGTGTGTGTGTGTGTGTGTATGTGTGTATGTGATATATATATATATACACACATATATATATATAACTAAGATGCCTGAAGCTAAAAGATATGGTCGGTTGTGTATATATTCTTATGACCTGGGATCATATTGCTCCATTCATTGCATATCTATACCATAACATAATGGAAATGTCAGTTCAGGAAGGCTTTCATGCTCGGCGGGTGTGCTGGAGACACTGGTCATTCGAATCGAACAGAGCAGAGACAGACTGTTGTTTTGTCTGCCTGTAATTTAATGCTTTTCTGCTGCATTACCTCATGGCTTCACCGCATGCCATCAGCACGAGCCGTAGCCATCCGTCAACACCCTCACACACACGCACGCATTCATTAACAAACCAATCACTAATGTTTCAACAGGCTTCATTTACTCCCATGCAAATGTGAGAAATATTCATTGTGTTTAATCGAACATACTCAACTCTGATTGGATGTCGGCTTTGTTAAAACCTGTGAGGCTTATATGTACACAGGTCGGATCAAAGGCGGTCAGAGCAGCTGTTCTTCACAGGATCTCACAATGATAACAAAGACATTTTCGGGATCCTTTGAAATCCCCAGAAGTTGGGCCGAGTTCTGCTGTTTGTCGAGTTAATGTCGGAATGGATCTGCATGCGTCCATGACTCTAGATCTGCTTGTCTGTTCTTGTGGTCTGTGTGGAGTTATCATTGTGTCCGTTCAGTATGTGCGTATTATAATGCTCGCTGGGTAACTAGAGCTGTAAGAATGGGAGAATGCCTCGGATTAGCCAGCCTGGCATCAGGTATGCGGCAACTGCAAGCCCCAGGGCATCCAAAGTATACAGAGCATAGAGAGTAAGGTATGTGTGGGAGTATATTAAAGAATAGAAGTGTGTGTGTGTGCCCTTGTTTATATTACATTGTGGGGACCAAATGTCCCCATAAGGATAGTAAAACCAGAGATCACCTACATTGTGGGGACCAGCCAGCGGTCCCCACCTTTCAAAAGGCTTATAAATCACACAGGATAAGTTTTTTTGAGAAAGTAAAAATGGAGAATGTTTCCTGTGATGGGTAGGTTTAGGGGCAGGGGCAGTGTAGGGGGATAGAATGTACAGTTTGTACTGTATAAAAACAATTACGTCTATGTAGAGTCCCCACAAAGATAGTGAACCAGGCATGTGTGTGTGTGTGTGTAAGAGAGAGAGACAGAGATGCTTTAGGATGGTGAACGTGATTTCATCAAGTACAGCATGTTTTTGGATCATCTTTGTTGATTCTGGAACAACATTCCAATCAACCAATCAGATTTGATATAATTTTCCTTTATGTCAAGCTTTGGCTTACAAGGCCAGGGTTAGGGGCTTATTCACCTACCATTTCTCTCTGATTTTAAGGATAAGTTATGGATAGGGTTAGGTTTATAGGTAGGAATAGGGTTAGGACTACATTTTTGGACAGGTATGTTGTTCTAGGTTCAACAAAATATGTTTTACTTGGCACAGTGACCAATTTAGGGTTGTCATACTGGTACTAAAAAAAGTTGACCGTACCAGATTTTTTCACAGTAGGCTACCGATAGTACAGATTACTGGGTATATTCTGTACCCGACAGACACTCTCTCTCGTTTGAGTTTATTTGTGTGCTCTCTGAGCTTCAAAGGTTTCTATTTACAAGCGTTGACCATTGTAGCCAATCACAATCATATCTGTTGAGCACATGAACGCAATGGCCTATCAGAGGTGCTATAGTCAGTAAGTTAGTCAGAATGCAATTAACACCGCTGAAAACGCACAATGTTTTTTTTTTTTGCTTGTGAATCCTTTCATTATAACCTACAAAGAGTAAACACGATTTACATAAGAGATTCTTTGTGCAATTATGAGTTTTCGTGAGAGTTCAGAATAGTTAGCTTGCGCTTTTGAGATTGACAGCCTTAGTGATAATAAAGGGAGGCTCTTCTTTTGCTTTCTGTTTACTACCCATTCACAATCTGAATACAAGTTTCGTTTTTTCAAGTTGTAAAGTGCACTGCAAAGTTTCTGATTTGACAGTCGTATTTTAATGTGCGATTGAATTGGAAAATGTGATGATTGACAGTGATAACGATAATAATGGACGAGAAAAACGGGACAACATAAAAATATTGAATTCAACAGTTTTTGCTCTGGTACTGAAATTGGTACAGAGAACCATGACATTTTATTGGTACAGACTACTGATATTTTGGTACTGTGACAACCCAAATGTTCAAATATGATAGGTTGTTAGCAGGATGTTTTAGAGAAGGACTCAGAAGAAGTTTTACATGTACTTTAAGACTTTGATTTGTTTTCATGATACTTTGGACATTTATTTGGACATGATTTATTTGGACATTTGTTGAATACAGAAACTTAAGGTAAATTTGTTGCACCTGGTGCGCCTCCATTGTGGACATAGACTTTCCAGATCAAATAACAGATTGATGGTTGAAGTACTGCAGGCATCTTGTTCTATTTAGAGAATTGAAACTACCGAGATCGCAATGCAGTTCAAATAGTTATTTTGTGTGGTACGATTGGGTGCAGAAGACTTACGGGAAACCCATCCTGCAGTTTTCTAAGAAACCTCGAAGTTCCTCCTTCTGAGTCATGAACAGAGTTTTCATGAGTTATTGAATTGGCCTGACAGGATGTTGACTTTGAATTGGAGTGAAAGGAAAAGGAAATAACAAAATTGCATTTCGAAGAAATTCCACACAGTAATTCTAGCGTTTTGTGATGAAACACGAAAGATCATATTTTTCTTTAATATTTATATATTGTTTCCTGAACAGGTTATTCATATTTGTCTCTAATCTACGTTCAGTCACAAACAATTGATAAACTATTTTATATTTCAAACTTCATTAAGTTCATCAATATTGACAAAGAAACTTGGTGTCAATTAAATGTTAATTATTTTAAATATAATTAACTGTATATAAATTATAAAATATATGTTTATAGGTAGCATTTCAAACATTAACAGAACATAATGATGACAGTTACCATACTAAAGTGTTGCCATTAGTTTCATTATCATGGACTTTTAGTTTGTTGTCATGTTCATCATGTGTTCCTTTGTTCATTTTTCCCGCTCTTCATTATTAGTTCATATGTGTCAGCTGTGTTCACTCATTTGTGTTTGCTTTATAAGTTGGCCCCTCACACTCAGGCTGAATCCCAAATCACCCCTATACCTTCAAATAGGGCCTTATATGAGGGGACAGCCATTTGTAGTGGTGTCCGAAACTAAATTGGATGTTATTGAGTGCACTCATTCAATCCCACATTGCACCGCAATAACGAGTGTACTGCCTACAGGTGCTGTCATATAATTAGAATATCATCAAAAAGTTTATTTATTACAGCACCTGTAACAGCTGTCTGAATTCACTCACTCGTTTTCATTCACTCCTTTAAGTGAACTGTATTAGTGGACTAACTAAGAGAATAGTGAATGAGGGTTTAGAGTTTTAGATTCAGCCTCAGGCTCTGTCCGATCACCACTACGTTAAGTTGCGCTGTGTGTTTACCTGTCTGCCTACGTTTTGAACCTTCTTTGTCTGTCTGCCTGCAAGCAAACAGTGACAGTAACCACAGTAAATTATAAATAATTACAAATAACTAACCCTAAACCAAACCATAACCATAATAGTAAGTACAGTTCATTAATAATACTCAGTCAGTACTTATGAGTAAGTACAATGTAAATGCATCACTTTAAAATATATAAATGATTACTATATTTACTACAGGTCCTTCTCAAAAAATTTGCATATTTCATCCGACCAATAAAAGAAAAGTGTTTTTAATAAAAAAAAAGTCAACCTTCAAATAATTATGTTCAGTTATGCACTCAATACTTGGTGGGAATCCTTTTGCAGAAATGACTGCTTCAATGCGGCGTGGCATGGAGGCAATCAGCCTGTGGCACTGCTGAGGTGTTATGGAGGCCCAGGATGCTTCGATAGCGGCCTTAAGCTCATCCAGAGTGTTGGGTCTTGCGTCTCTCAACTTTCACTTCACAATATCCCACAGATTCTCTATGGGGTTCAGGTCAGGAGAGTTGGCAGGCCAATTGAGCACAGTAGTACCATGGTCAGTAAACCATTACCAGTGGTTTTTGGCACTGTGAGCAGGTGCCAGTTCGTTCTGAAAAACAAAATCTTCATCTCCATAAAGCTTTTCAGTAGATGGAAGCATGAAGTGCTCCAAAATCTCCTGATAGCTAGCTATCAGGAGATATATGCAAAATTTGAGCGACAGTCCAGTGCTGCTTCTCTGTAGCCCAGGTCAGGCGCTTCTGCCGCTGTTTCTGGTTCAAAAGTGGCTTGACCTGGGGAATACGGCACCTGTAGCCCATTTCCTGCACACGCCTGTGCACGGTGGCTCTGGATGTTTCTACTCCAGACTCAGTCCACTGCTTCCGCAGGTCCCCCAAGGTCTGGAATCGGTCCTTCTCCACAATCTTTCTCAGGGTCCGGTCACCTCTTCTCGTTATGCAGCATTTTTTGCCACACTTTTTCCTTCCCACAGACTTCCCACTGAGGAGCCTTGATACAGCACTCTGGGAACAGCCTATTCGTTCAGAAATGTTTTTCTGTGTCTTACCTTCTCGCTTGAGGGTGTCAATGATGGCCTTCTGGACAGCAGTCAGGTGTTTAAAGTTTATTAGTTGATTCAGGTGATTAGGTTAATAGCTCGTTTAGAGAACCTTTTCATGATATGCCAATTTTAGGAATTTTGTGTTTTCATGAGCTGTATGCCAAAATCATCAGTATTAAAACAATAAAAGACCTGAAATATTTCAGTTGGTGTGCAATGAATCTAAAATATATGAAAATTGAAATGAAATTACATTATGGAAAATAATGAACTTTTATCACAATATTAAAATTTTTTGAGAAGGACCTGTAAATGTCATATTTTTATAATCATATTATAAACAATAACATTTATTTCACACATAAATGTATCATTAATGTATCAACAAGAATTTTTGTTGTTGGTGTGGTTGGTTTGAATTAGTCTCTTTAGTCACTGTTTAGATGTTTGAGTGAAGTTGAAAGTTGGTTTTGGACGGCCTGAATGTGCTAACATCCTCTCAAAATCCCTTAGTCCTGCTGTGACTAACTTGTGTTGGTACTCATGCACGGAATCTGGACGTCATTTTTGACCCGGCTCTTAAATTTGAAAAACAAATTAATGCAGTTTTCCCCAGAATCCTTTGATAAATCAAATGTAAATTTTGCACCGTGTCATCTGAACAAGTAGCCTAAGTAGCATGTCTGACACTTTTGTTTTGACCAACAGAGAAAAAAAAAAAAGCATTACAATAAATTGCGCTACCAACGGTGATTGAATCTAACGATCGCTTGGCTCATATCACATCAAACCGTGCAAATTATTATCATTGATATACTCAATGTTCTCAAATTGTTAATGTTAACAACATCAGCATTGCGTGACTACGTGTATTTAGTGTGTATTAGCGTTACCTGTAGATTTCAATTTCTGTACAGTCTAATCTTTTGCTTTTGATTACGGGTGAATCTCCAGTTGTCACTGATGATTGTCTTTTGGTCCTTTCTGGATTACAATCCGCCTTCAAAACGATAAGTTTAATTTTTCCAGCTGCTGTGAGAAAAAGCAATAAATGATCCACCACCTGCAGCATCCTCACATGCGATAGCCTACTAGCCGGACCCCTTCTTTATGTATACAGACATGACGCAATGACATGGTGCCATGCTCGATTTTCTTGTGGAACGCAACCAGTACCACTCAAATTATAACACATTATTACAAGCTTAGCGTTGTGAATCGGGCTAAGGTAAGGATATAGTTTTGAATACCGGCTGGTTATGTACTTGCTGGTTATGTCAAAAATTGGTTTTAGATCATTTTTAACCAAAAAAAGTTACGCACTGCAGCTTTAATTAAATATATTCTATTTAAATATAATAGTTGTATTATAACATGTATTTTTTATATGCTTTTTATATCGCAATAATATAAAATAACATATTTTTTAAACATATTACTTTTATTATTAATATTTTTTAACATAAAGTACTACAATCCTCTGTAATATTCAAACCATTTTGCCCTTGTTTCCTACAGGATTCATGTTTTATGTGCTACTTTATTGGGCTCTTTGTGATTCATGAATTATTTAAATTGTTTATAGTCTGCTTTGTTGCAACAATAGTGTAAAAATGCATAGCCTACAGGAGAACTGATTAAATATTAGTTAAATGGTTAAATATTTTAGTGTGATAAGAGAGTGAAAACACATAACGGAAAGCATCATATTCTATTTTAAGCATCATATTTGTGCATAAACGTTTGATTCCCATGCAATCTTAATTGTAAACATCATGAAAACACCTGACTGTAACTGTAACATCCGGCATGGAATGTTTAAATGATATTGCAGTTGACCATATATTTAGTTTTTCCGGATGAAAAATGCTTTGCATCTCATCGCATTCGTACTTCACACATTCGCCTTTGTCCGTCTGCGCTGTGTGACTGTCGTTTCCAACCACTTCACAAATCTCTTCCTCCTCTGGCGGTGACCTCTCTCTCGGTTTGTGGTTCACTTTCACTCCACGGCGCGCACACACACATATAAAAACACAGTGAAATGAGGGGTTTGGTGGTTGGTTTGGGAGGAGCAGACATGCATCTCTCTTTGCCGAAGGGAAAAGCCTCCTACTCTCCAGATGAGCTCACACTCGCCTGGCAGAGATGCGGAAAGAGATGAGACCATGAAAAAGCTCTTAAGCCAGTGTAGCAACAAAGAAAGTTCTGCAAACTTATATTTAGATATGGCTAAAATATATATCTCAATGAATGAGAGAATTGAAGGCGGCCTTCTGCTCTCGGATGTTTTGAACTCCTAGAATTACATTCAGCTCTTTGTCCACACACACACACACACACACACACAGGAAGTGCTGACTCTGCAGGGTATATTTAACATGCTCGCCCATGTTTACGGTGAGCAGACTCCGGATGTGTTCCTGCTCGCTTGTGTGTGAACGCGTGTGTGTGCGTATGTACACACTTAAGCTGGACACTTGAGTCACACTTATAATATATAAATATCACATACACTACCATTCCAAAGTTTGGAGTTGGTTAGATTTTGTCGATCCCAACAATGGTGTATAGCTAAAATCTAATAATTTAAAGATAGCAAAGTTATGAAACAATATACATTGTCTTCTGATGCTCTAGCTCACGTTTAACCTTAATTTCTGTTTTGAACGTCACTGGTTTGCCATCAAAATATGTTGTGAAATGGAAGAACCTGAGAGGCGAGAATTCAAGCCTCCAGGCAGTTCTTCTTAGCTAAATATGCTCGAATGAGTTCTAACCTGCCAGAAACCGTCTGAGAGGTTATTAAGTTCTGGAGGATTTTTTTCACATCTTCTCCTCTAATAGAATCCAAACAGTCTGTGATAATACAGCCATAATTCATTTTGGAGAGTATGCGTCTAATTCTTATTCAAGGCTTGGGGAGTGAGTGTACCTCATTCAGTTATTCGGGGTAAATGTAACTTTATTTTGTTGCGTGGAATGCAAGAGTGCAACAATCCATCATTTCAAGACAAATCTCAACTTTGTGGTAAAAATTATTTCATATATTTTGCAGGAAGTGCTGATTTGGTGTTAAAGAAACTATTATTATTATTATAGAAATAGTTTACAGTTTAACCGCCCTGTGTTCTTCAGAAAAATCCTCCAGGTCCTGAAAATTTGTCAGTTTTCCAGCATCTTTTGCATATTAGAACCCTCTCCAGTAGTGACTGTATGATTTTGAGATCCATCTTTTCACACCGAGGGACAATTTGTCTTCTGGGAAACATGCAAGTATCTTTTGTTGCTTCCGAAGGGCAATTCTAAATGAAAAAAAAAAAAAAAATATATATATATATAAATATTTAAACAAAATGAGAAAAATTTGGACATCTTCATCCTGTTCAAAAGTCCCCCTCTTAATGCATTGTGTTTTCTTCTGGAGCATCAGTGAATGTTTGAACCTTTAAGAGTTCTGTCTGAGTCCCTCAGTTGTCCTGTGTGAAAAGATGGATCTCGCAGCTAGTGTTGAAAATGTCTGCTTTATATTTTTGTTGGAACTGTAATGCATTTTAAAGGATTCTTTGATGACTCGAAAGTTAAAAAAGAGCAGCATTTAATGCAACAATGTAAACGTCTCCTGTAACCTAACAGATATGAACATTTATACCCATGCTTCTTGTCTTTTTCTTTTCAGTTTATGTTGAAAGAATTGAACTAAGAGGAGTTACACCCAAATCAGACAAACCAACAGAATACATCCTGGAGGTGAGTTTGTGTCAATTTACAGTAAGTTTTACTGTTATAAAAACTGCAACTGTTGATCAAAATCTCCTGCATATTATCTAGATTGTATCTCCAGCAAAAAGAGGTCCTTTCTGTAGTTGTCATATTTTTTTATTTTTTTTTACAGAATAATTGTTGCCGAAATGTAAAATGTAGTTGGCATGTTATATGTTTGTCATAATTTCCTCTTGATTGAAGGCGTTGTGGTCCGACTCCACTTTGTCGACTGTCAGCAAAACCTCTCAGGAAGTGCTGGAGTTCATCTCCCAGGTGAGTGTGTCATGTGTGTGTCGTTACATGCGTGTGAGAAATGTTGAGCTAGTGTGTAAAGACGAAAAACATTAGCATTCCTTTTCATCCTAATTTCTTACCCATCACTGGAACCGCAGAAAGTTGCGTAGTCGTAAAGTGCTTTGACTTTGAAGAATAATCAGTGCTGTAAAGTTGAGAACCAGTGAATCTTTACAACCTGTCAGCGCTCAACAATGAATAGTGTGATTGTGTCTCTGTTCTCTCTCTTCAGCTCTCTCAGCTCTTTCCTGATGAATGTCTGGAGAAACTTCTGCCTCAGATGCCTGGACTTGATTCCACTCATGAACTAGATCCTCGGTATTTCTGCTTCTGAATCCTAACACGAAATGCACATACACTTATGCTCCTTTATTTATACAATGTTTTTTTGTTTTGTTTTTTACACCAGGGATGGGTTATACATTTTATATTTACAATATATTTGCAGACAGATTGTTTTAAAATTCAGTTGCAAAAATACGGTGGCATTTTTTTTTTTTTATGTATTAAAATGTTTAGTAAAAATATATGTGGGGAAATATTGTTGTTTATTCATCTATATGTTTTATTGGTGCATATAAATGAAAATGTTCATTAAATAAAATTACTTAACTTTATTATACATTTATATAGCAACTATATATAAATACTGAGATATCATTCTCACTCTCTTTATACTATCATTAAGAAGGTTTAGGGTCAGTAATTTATTTTAAAGAAATTATTAGTTTTATTCAGCAATAATTCATTAAATTAATAAAAAATGTGTTTCTACAAAAATATTAAGTAGCACTGCTTTTAAATTATTACTGTTGAATAATAATAAAATGTTTCTTGAGCACACACTCACTGTGTGTGTGTGTGTGTGTGTGTGTGTGTGTGTGTGTGTGTGTGTGTGTGTGTGTGTGTGTGTGTGTGTGTGTGTGTGTGTGTGTGTGTGTGTGTGTGTGTGTGTGTGTGTGTGTGTGTGTGTGTGTGTGTGTGTGTGTGTGTGTGTGTGTGTGTATGTGTGGACTGGTAATTCCCCACAAAGATGGCAATATCAAATTTTTGTCCTTGTGGGGACATTTTTTGGTCCCCATGAGGAAAACATCTTATAAATCACACTAAGTGATGTTTTTGAAAAAGTAAAAATGCAGCATGTCTCCTGTGATGGGTAGGTTTAGGGGCAGGGGCAGTGTAGGGGATAGAAAATACGGTTTGTACAGTATAAAATGCATTACGCCTATGGAATGTCCCCATAAAACATGGAAACACAACATGTGTGTGTGTGTGTGTGTGTGTAACAAAATATATATAGTATATATATATATATATATATATATATATATATATATATATATATATATATATACACACACACACATCAATCAGGCATAACATTATGACCACTGACAGGTGAAGTGAATAACGCTGATTATCTCTTCATCACGGCACCTGTTAGTAGGTGGGATATATTAGGCAGCAAGAGAACATTTTGTCCTCAGAGTTTTTGTGTTAGAAGCAGGAAAAATGGGCAAGCGTAAGGATTTGAGTGAGTTTGACAAGGGCCTAATTGTGATGGCTAGAAGACTGGGTCAGAGCATCTCCAAAACTGCAGCTCTTGTGGGGTGTTCCCCCATAGTTCAGGAATGGTTTGAAGAGAACAACGTGTTTAAAGTGTTGACTTGGCCTCCTAATTCCCCGGATCTCAATCCAATCGAGCATCTGTGGGATGTGCTGAACAAACAAGTCCGATCCATGGAGGCCCTACCTCACAACTTAAAGGATCTGCTGCTAACATCTTGGTGCCAGATACCACTGCACATCTTCAGGGGTCTAGTGGAGTCCATGCCTCAACGGGTCAGGCCTGTTTTGGCAGCAAAAGAGCGACTAACACAAATTAGGTCAAAATGTTATGCCTGATCGGTGTGTGTATATATACGTATACATTTTATTTGTTTTGTTACATTGCGTATTTTGTTTTACAGGTCATCCTGCCTTGGTTTTTGATATATCAAAACCTAATAAAAAATTATTTACATTTGTGCATTTTTCCTTAATCCCACAGATGCTTGACCTCTTTTCCACCTCATGTTCTCAAACACGACAAAGTCAGTTTCTTCTTCAGCACTTTGTCCGCACCTCAGCTCCCTACTAGCACAAGTAAGCCCCTTATTCCCCCCTCTCAATGGTTCACCCACAACACCATAGTAGTTTGTTTCAGGACATCATCATCACTTGGGGAAACGGGGTTGGAGTTTGTTTCAGCTAAGATGGAATTTGTTTTGACCTGCTTGTGCTGAGAGGCTTCAGAAGTGACCTCATCTTTGGAAACTATTAATAGGACCAAAGGCCACTAGAACCTAGATGTGTCTGTGATGTTATTTTTAGTGGTGGGGGAAGGGACAGAAACCCCATTGGATAGAAATAAGTGCAAAATTCTTATTTCTTGATTATGTGTATTGTAGAATAGTCATTGCAGATGTATTGTTCAGCTATGTGAGCCATCAAATACAATAAGAGAGCATTCTGCGAAAAACAAACAAATCATTATGGACACTATAATTATTGATATTACAATTGTTTACAAGTCAATAGCCTATGGTTGGAATATGGTGCAAATGGTCCATTTGGTGCACAGCTTGGCCTGTACCGCTTTTATAGCTTTAAAATGTCGGTTTTATAACCTTACCCTTGAATTGGGCTCATTGGGGGAAAAACTCAAAATAAAGTGTAAATAAGGATAAGTCATGGTAAGAGGAGAAATAAATCATTTGATTAGACAATTTTATTCCGATATTTAATTCACGAAACCTGACGGAAAAAAATATATGTGTTCATATTTTACCCCAAAATCATAGGGAGACATAAAACCCCCAATTCGAATTATTTTGCATTTAAAGCCAAAAATCTCCATCATTACTGCAATATGATAAAAAAAATATATATATATGTATATGTATATGTGTATATATATAATTATTCAAATTAATTGCATATTTTTTAATCAAATCTTTTCATGTCAAATCATTCTCTATTTCTTAATCACACTTTGTCACTTCTCTGTTTTTCAGATCTGGGCTGTTTGCTTCAGTATAGGGGAGCGAGCAGGTGAGTTTAACAACCCCTCACCCCAGACACTAACACATCTCTCTTCTCTCCATCCATAATCCTCTCTCACTCTGTCCCAGGCCCATTTGTGGTGTCGCCAGCATCCAGCCTGTCCTAAGCGTCCATGCCCCCCTTCCGCAGAGCACTCCTTCCCACCTGCCCCCTCTCCCCCCTCAGACACCGGTGGCCATCCTCCCCGGCACTGCTGTACCATTGGGGGAGGGAAGTCCACCACAGACGCACCTCACAAACCCCGGACCCCAACCCCAGCAGCCCAGCCCAGAGCAGAACGGCATCCTGGACTGGCTTCGTAAACTGCGGTTGCATAAATATTACCCTGTCTTCAAACAGCTAACCATGGAGGAGGTACGTGACTTAAAGTGACTCTTTTCCTTGGTATGAGAATCATCTTAGATAAGAGATCTAATTTATTGGAAAATATGTTTTGGGAACAGATTTCAGGTATTCCAGCCAAGAAATGCATCTTTCCTTCCTAACATATCTCTCCCACCACAACATAATCTAAATTATGATCTTTATTCACTTCCTCAGTTCCTCGCTCTCACAGAAGAGGATCTCAACAAGTATGACCTCACTCAGGGGGCCAAGAAGAAACTAAAGACTCAGCTGGAGCTTCAGAAGTGAGTTTGATTTGTGCTCATAATATGACATTGATGCATTTAAATCTGTGTGTATGGTGCCAAAAACCACCGTAGAAACGTTAAGGGGTTGTTTGAATGCAATTATTGCTGCAATGAACATGTACTCAAACACCTCTTACATTTGCTATCCATGGGTGTAACAACCGCAACCAGCGCATTTAGCACCTTATGAAACTGTATTGTTCATTGCAAGTATATATACTACACCGATGATCCAAAATATGTCAAGGTGTCCTGTGGTATCTGGCGCCAAGATGTTACCAGCAGATCCTTCAAGTCCAGTAGGTTGCGAGGTGTGCCATGGATCGAACTTGTTGGTCCAGCACATCCCACAGATGCTTGAGATCTGGGGAATTTGGAGGCCAGGGTAACACCTTGAGCTCTTAATCATGTTCCTCAAACCATGCCTGAACAATATGTGGCATGTGTCAAATTTACGTCCACATAAATGGCCGGACCCAGGAGTTCCCAGAGCATTGCCCAGAGCATCACACTCCCTCTACCAGCTTGTCGTCATCCCACAGTGCATCCTGGTGCCATCCCTTTCCCAGGTAAACAGTGCAACATACCGGCCATCCACATGACATAAAAGAAAACGGGACTTATCGGACCAGGTGACCTTCTTTCACTGCTCCAAGTTCCAGTTCTGAGGCCTGCGTGCCCATTGTAGGCGCATTTGACGGTGGACAGGGGTCATCATAGGCACTCTGATTGGTCTGTGGCTATGCAGCCCCACACACAGCAGTTGTGGCGTATTTCTGCCATAACAATCATTAAAATGATGTCTGACTTGTGCCACAGTAGACCTTCTGTTGGCTCAGACCAGACAGGATAGTCTTCATTTGCCCTCGTGCATCGATGAGCCTTGGGCGCCCAACACCCTATCTCTGGTTTGTGGTTTGAGATACTCTGACCCAGTCGCCCTTGTCAAAGTCACTCAGATATTTATTCCTGCCCATTTCTCCAGCATCCAAAACATTGATTACGAGAACTGATTGTTTGCTTACCATCCACCCAGACCTTAATCTGTGTCCTTGTTAGGAGATGATTAACGATACTCACTTCACTTGTGACTGGTCATAAAGTTTTGGCTAATCAGTATAGAGCATTCGACACTGAAGAATAATATGATGCTGAAAAGTAATGATGCTGAAAATTCAGCTTTGCCATCACAGAAATAAATGGCATTTTAAAATATATTAAGATTGAAAACTGCTATTTGAAATTGTAATACTATTCCACAATATACGTTTTTACTGCTTTTTTGATCAAATAAATGCAGCCTTGGTGAGCATAAGAGACTTCTTTAAAAACATTTTTAAAAATCTTATCAACCCCAAACTTTTGAATGGTAATGTATGTACAGTCGTGGTCAAAATTGTTGGCACCCCTGGTAAATATGATCAAATATGTCTGTAGAAAAATAAATCTGCATTGTTTATCCTTTTGATCTTATATAAAAAAAAATCACAAAAATCTAACCTTTCATTGAAGTAAAAGAATTTAAAATGGGGGGCAAATCACATTATGAAATAATTGCTTTTCTCCAAAACACGTTGGCCACAATTGTTGGCACCCTTTTATTAAATACATTTTGCAACCTCGTTTTCCCAAGATAACAGCTCTGAGTCTTCTCCTCTAATGCCTGATGAGTTTGGAGAAACCTGCCGAGAGATCAGACACCATTCCTCCATACAGAATCTCTCCAGATCCTTCAGATTCCCAGATCCATGTTGGTGCTTCTTCTCTTCAGTTCAGCCCACTCATTCTCTATAGGGTTCAGGTCAGGGAACTGGGATGGCCATGACAGAAGCTTCATTTTGTGTTCAGTGACACATTTGTGTGTTGATTTTGATGTTTGTTTTGGATCTTTGTCCTGATAGAAGAGCCAACCACGGCCCATTATAAGATTTCTAGCAGAGGCCGTCAGGTTTTGATTTTTTATCTGTTGGTATTTGCTAGAATCCATTATACCATGTGTCTGAACAAGATGTCCAGGACCTCCAGCTAAAAAATAGGCCCTCAACGTTAAAGTTCCAGCTGTATTTTTAGCCGTGGGCATGGTGTACTTTTATCCTGTTTGCACAAAACCTTTCTGGTAGATTTGCTGCCAAAAGCTCTTTTACAGTTCATCTGACCACAGTACCAGGTCCCGTCTAATGTTCCAGTTGTGTCTGACCACTGAATATGCTGGAGTTTGTTTCTGGATGAGCGAGGAGGATTTTTTCTTTAATCCCTCCCAAACAACATGTGGTGATGTAGGGGTTTGTTTGATTTGATTTTTTTTTTTAGGCTTTCTGACCCCAAGACTCAACTAATCTCTGTGATTCTCCAGCTGTGATCCTTGGAGAGTCTTTGTCCACTCAAACTCTCCTCCTCACCGTGCATTAGGACAATATAGACACGCGTCCTCTTCCAGTCAGATTCATAACATCTTTAGTTGATTGGATCTTCTTAATTATTTCCCTGATGGTGGAAATGGGGGTTTCCAATGCTTTACCTATTTTCCTACAGCCACTTTCTATTTTGTGAAGCTCAACAATCTTTTTCTGACATCAGAACTATATTCTGTGGTTTTACTCATTGTGATGAATGATTAAGGGAATTTGGCCTCTGTGCTTCCTTATGTTTAAACTTCTGTGAAACAAGACGTCATAGCTGGACAATTTCATGTTCCTCGTCACCCTGGTGTGCTAAAAATGTAAATATTAATGGGAATATACTTCAGAGATATTTTACTCATAACATTTTTAAGGGGTGCCAACAATTGTGGCCAACGTGTTTTCGAGAAAAGCATTCAATTCTTTAACTTAAATGAAATGTTAGATTTTTGTGAATTTTTTTAATAAAATATCAAAAGGATAATCAATGCAGATTTATTTCTTACAGCCATATTTGATCATATTTATCAGGGGTGCCAACAATTTTGAGCACGACTGTATATTTTATTTAATACATTAATGTACCATTAAATAAATAGTTACTTTTTTTTCCTAGTGAAAAGAATAACAGCTGTGCTGTAGATTGGAATGACATGATGGGGAGTAAATTATGACATGTTTGTTAACACGTATTTGTAGCATTTTAACAATCTGTGAATTTTTAAGCAATTAACAGAGCATGGTGGTAAATGACCAACTTGCACCATTGCAGAGCAGATCGCTTCCTTCAGATAAGAGTTTGGCATCGAGAGATCACTGTCAGCACGGAAGTGGAGCAAACCACTATTCCTTGGTGAAAACACACCATTCTAATTCTTTTTCCATTTCTCACATCAGCAAGTTTCCATTGCTCAGGTAAAGCCGTGGGAATGAAGATATCATACAGATAAGAGGAAATAATCCTTAGGATTTCCATGCCTGGAAACAACAACAAATGCAAGGTTATACTGGTTCACGGGTTTCATTCTAAATGAAACGGTTCTCACTGACACTAACCGAAACTTCAAGAGTGTTTATTTTTACTCTATATGGTAAACTGAAAGGCCCTGTAAGAAATGTGTCCAGTCCTGAACCAGTCTAATTATACAGACCTAGCCATATCGACTATATTGTAAAAGATATGTAGTCTTGCAAACTTTTGTTTCTAAAATCTCTCTCGAACCAAAGTTGTCAGTATCCACATGATGCACTGGCAGAATTATGCACATGCTGTGAGTGCCGGGATGTTTTTGTACACAGCGCCATCTAGGTGTCATTGCTGGGAATGTATATGTTATGTTCTATGTTATGTTATGTTCTTTTGACATTTAGGATAGTCAAAAATAGTATATTTAAAAAAATATATAAATGAAATAAACCTTATTTTTTTGTTTTTCTGTCAGAGAGAAGCTGGAGAAGAGATACGTGGTGTCTCAGTTTCCTGTTTCCTGTGGTGGGGTTGCCAGAGTGACCCCCTCCTGTCACATCGGACCCCTGACACACATACACCCTGGAAGTGGCACTGGTACACACTCCTGAAAAATTACTAATTAAATATGCTTTTTTAACATTTAAATTAAAATATCCAAGATTTAAGGATTGCCACCTAATTTTTTGAAGGCATCTGTTTTTGTATGTGTGTGTGTGTGTGTGTGTGTGTTAAGAGCTACGGGTAGATGTCGAGAACAGCTCGTTGGCCATTCCACGAGACAGCAGTTCCTCCTCGGGCTATTCCAGTGCTCCTTCCAGTCCAATGACCCCTTTATCACGTGACACTTCCTTCGACCGGGTCAAAGACCCTCACAGACGTAAGAACGATTATTTTTTTACCATACATATTTTTATAACAGACTTTAAATTGTCTACAATAAGGGTACATATAGTTCACAGAGATACAAAACCCATTCCAAACAGTGTGTTTTATTTTTTTATGTATTACATATTTGAATTACGTTTGATTTATTATAAATATATAATAAATCAAGAAAGAGATATTTAAAGTATCTAATAGCAGTTGATAATGCTTCCGGTTCATTCATTAATCCAAATGGAAGGTCAAGTGTATTGCATTATGGGATGTAGTACCCAGTAGTGTGATTACTTCTGTGTACTGCACATTTGGCAAATGTATTTGGTCATTTGAGTATTATTGGTATGCAGTGAAATTGAATTTTTTTATTATTAATAATTAAAAAATAAATAGTATTATTACAATAAAAACATTAAGTATTTTTATAGTTGTATTATTATTGTCATCATTTATTATTTTTAAATAAATATAAATTGTTATTGCATATTTCACTTTTGGTCTATCTTCTGTCAGGTTTGGATTCTGGTTTGGATCCTTGCGAGAAAGAGCGGTCATGCTTTCTCCTCAATCCTGCGGTATCCACCGGTCCTAGCCGCCCCACAGCCCAAGTCCTCCCAGTCCAGAATGATCCCTCCCAAATGAGTTTCCCCCTCCTCCCTGCCCCTCCTTTCCCCAGGCCGGGTTCTCAACTCCCCCCGGAAACCTCGTCCACCCCCTCTCTGTTCAGAAGAACGTCCTAAACCAGTGGGGTCCGGGGTTGCTGTGGGTGTACGACTTGAGAACATTTTCACTGGGCTGAGTCTTGACGGTTCCCCGGGACACCAGGACATGTCGGCCCCCCGTGGGCCTCTCGCGGTGCTTCGTTCCCCTCCAGGTCTGATGGTTGAGACCAGCACTGCTCTGACCACCACATCTAACACCCTCCACCACGTGTCCCACCCACCTTTACACTTACAAGTGTCTTCTTCTGTTCCACGTACAGGATTGTACCCTTTCTCTACCCCCTCCTCCTGCCCGTCATCATGTTCCTCCACCAGACCCTCTTTCTCACCGTCCAGCAGCGTTCCTATGGCGGCAGTACCTGGCAATACCTACTGCATAAACAGTTCACCCGTGGTCACACCCAGTTCTAGCCCAGCGTCCACAGAGAATAGCGGCTACGCCTCTGTGCAAGCAAACAGCATTAACTCCAGTTCCTCATTGTGTGTTTGTAGCTCTTGCGGGTGTAGCCGCAACTGTGGCTCCTACGGAGCGCTTCCGGCTAGCTACGCCGGCTACTTTCCACATCCGTTCTCAGGAACGTCAGTGTTCACATTAGGTCCTTTGCTTCATTTCAGTCCTCTCCTCACAGGAAGTGGTACCGCCTCCCCTTTTTCCTACCCCCTGGTGGGCCCACCTATCTACAACAGCAGCCTATCACATGACTCACAACAGAATCTTGTGCTTCCGCCAGTGCAGGGTTTTCTTGGAGGAGGGGGCGGTGTGTACCAGCCCCATGGAATCATGGGAAATGGAAGCTCTGGGCATAAGAAAACAGCGAATGTGTCCTGCTATAACTGTGGGCTGAGTGGGCATCGTGCACAAGACTGCAAGCAACCAGCAATGGACTCTGCACAACAAGGTAACTGCATTGTTTATTAGTGGAACTCACTAATCGACTACGAACACCTTAGCAACCACGTAGCAATTCTCTGTCAACCTAGAACATCCTAACATCCAATTAGCAATGCCCAAGCAGCCACCTAAAACACTCTAGAAACCATAGAGCAACTCCCTGGAACCAACAAGGAAATGCTGCCAAGAACAACCCAATCAACGTAGAGCAACGTGCTAAAAAGCAGAACACCTATTGCACCCGCCTACAAACGTTTGAATGTGCTGTAAAACCACTCCACAAACCTCAGGAGCCACCCTGACAACCATATAGAACACCCTATCAACCATGGAGCAGTGTACCAAAAAACACATAGCAAGCCCAGAACACCCTAGCAACCATCCAGAATACCCTTGCAACAATTTAGCAACGCCCAAGCAACCACCCATTACACCTTGCAACTGTCTAGAATAACCCTAGCAACCACTCAAAACATTCTAACAACCATAGAGCAACGTTAACAAAACAACTCTCAAAAATTCTTAAGAACCAGGTAGAAACAACCTGAAAACAACTTAAAACATTCTAACAAATGCAGAGAAACTTGCTAAAAACCCCTCAGAACATCTTAGCAACCACATAGTAACAACCATCCAGAACACATTTGCACCCTAGTAGTAACACCCTAGCAACATTTAAGAAATGTGCCATAAACCACTCCACAAACCTTAATGACATAGCAACCTCTTAGAGTACCCTAGAAACCATAGAGCAATGTACCAAGAACTACTCAAAGAACCAAAGCAAGCATGTAGTAAGACCTAGAAATGACCCTGTATACGACCATGAAATGCGGCATCGACTAACCTCACACACGAACAATTGGCTGTGTTTTACACACATGGAAAACCTTATTGCACGCATGCTACTGCAGCTAATTTATTCATCGCACTGTACAGCCCTGATAAAGCCGAATAGGTCTTTTTTGATACATGTTTTGTTTTTGCAGGGATGTTTCGTCTGAAATATTCTCCACAGTTAGACAGCCAGGACTCAGGGGACTAAATGATGAGCATGGACTGTTTTGGACCCGCACCTTCCTCAGTGTGTATGGACACTTGATGTGAGACCCCCGCTGAGCAAAGACACTATAGTATCTCTTTACTGGAAGATCGAGTGATCGAGTTTGATCAGTGATGGCTTCCGACGAAAGCCTTGTGCCAAAGAATCCCTTCGCAGTGGATCTTAATAAAGGGATGTTCAAAGAAGAACTGTTTTTGCGTTCTTCAGTACTCTTCACACTGTTCGTTTCACTTGAGACTTGCTTGAGCAAGTCACTGTGGAGCTGCCAACAGTGCATCACTCAACATTTATCGCACATGTCATTCTTGGAAGCAAAACAAAGAGTTAAACCAACAGATTTTGCTCACCAGATAACGTGCAATGATGGCCAAGTCTTTTTGCTCTTGGTGTGACAAGTCAACCTTTGGGAATAAAATACTGGCAGTCTTTTTTTCTTCTTCTGGAAATTCATAAAGGAAAGAAGAAGAAAAACGGACACTTGAGGAAGTGGAAATGTTGTTTTTCATCTCGAGGTAATTTTTTAGCTTTTTGACTACCAGAAGTCTTCTTAATCATCATGTGTTATGTTCCTGTTTGTTGTAATCATGATATATTTGCTAATGTCCCAGTTTTTGCTACTTTTGAATGATATTTTTTATTACATGTTCCATGTTCTCTTCACCATAAAGGTGCCATGTCAGCGTGACACTCAAATAAAAGACGTTTATACAGTCAAAGCACTCGAGACCGCTGAAGTCGTACTTTTTCATTTACTGGCGTTATTAAAACTCTAATTATAAAGAAGAAATTGCTTCCCAGATTTATCAATTCATGAACACTAGAGGAAACCGTTTTTAGTATGTCACTAAAAAGGTCAAAGCAATTGTTTCTCAATTACATGGACATATCATTTTTCCAAAGTGTTGAAAAGGGTCAGACTTACACAATAAGACCCGTTTAGCCAATAGATGCCATTCCATTGTTGCTGTTTCAAAGCAAATGGTGATATTTATGATCTGTGTTTTTCGGTGTCTAGCTGCCTTTTACAGAACATTTCTGTTTTTAATGATAGATCTTGCAGTTGCTGGATATGCATGTTGCCTGATAATGAATTACTACGTGCTGTATGTATTATGTGTAGTATTATTATCGCAGGAAAGCTTTTGACAATGCTGACGCAGCCATTTTGTATCCAGAGGTGAATGTTTATTGAAGATTGATTGTTGAATTTTTGTATAATGTATCAATTTGACACTTTTTAAAATGAATAAAAAATGTTTTTGAGAATTCCTGTTCAAGCCGATTATTTGAACCGATAAGTGTTATGTATTATTATTACAACTTAAAATAACTTTTCTATTTGGATATATTTTAAAATGTTGTTTATTCCTGTGATGCAAAGCTGAATGTGGTTTTTATTATATGATAATAAAACACTATGTGCATAACTACCACTGATATATATATATATATATATATATATATATATATATATATATATATATATATATATATATATATATATATATATATATATATATATAGATCAGTGATCACTACAAAACACCCTTAGCAACCACTCTTAGCAACGTAAACATATGGGTGATTCTATAATTGCAGGTACATTTTTCTGCTTTTTTCCCAAATGGTTCTATTTTTCATCATTTGAATAATTTGTTACTCAATGTCATGAATCACAAAATGTTACAGGCCATAACAATATAATATTTTCTGTAAAAAAAAAAAAAAAAAAAAAAAAATGATTTCATGATCAGGTATCATTGTTGTGTTATCAAAATATTTTATTTTACTTTTGGTAATATTTCATTAATTTTATTTATAAAAGCCCTAAATAGTAATTTCCCTAATTCTTCAATCTTATAAAAATGTCCATAAATTTCTGTTACCATACCATACTTTGCCTTTAAATTGGTGTAATTATCTCCCACAACTATGTGAGATGCAGGAAATGATGTCACTGATAAGATCTGAAGCACTGAAAGGCATGTGTGCTTTCTATGAGAAAATATTTAAATTTGTTGTAAGTTATTTTGTAAAAGGTCAAAATTGTTACCACAATATTAAAAGGAAAACAGAATGTATCACTGATCACACAGTGCCATGTGCTCTTAGCATTTATGCTAGCAAGTAGAGTTTTTGGCTAAAAAGTTTAAAATGGCCAATTTGTTTACCAAGGTAGAGTAACAATGTTGCCTAATTTGTCTGTAACAGAGTTGACAAACAATACTTTAAAGAAATTTTTTATTAAATTATTAGCACTGATTTATTAAAAAGGAATGTGTTTTCAATGAGATACTGGGAAATAATTTATATTAGTGAACAGTCTTTTCCTTAACTTATTGAAATGTAAAATGTATCTCCAATGATATAATCACCCCATATGTTTGTTCTCATTGATATTGTTCATTAAAGCTAACTGTATTATGTAGAGCAGTGTTTCCCAACCACGATCCTGGAGGCACACCAACACTGCACACTTTGCATGTGTCCCTAATCAAACACACCTGATTCAAAAATCATCTTATTAGTGGAGACTTGAAGACCTGAAATGGCTGTGGCAGATAAAGGAGACATGAAAAATGTGCGGTGTTGGTGTGCCTCCAGATAAACATTGATGTGAAAATTGAGAGTGAGATCGAGTGAGTGAGTGAGTTTATACCCTGCATTTACATAGCAATTTTCTTCAGGTCAGTCCTATGTTCATAATAACAAACCCGTTTGAATGTCCGCTGTGATGTCTTGTCTTTTTTGGACAGTTAATGGGCTTCCCCATGCCCTGACACTGACAGCGCAAGTCAAAGCATTTGTCAGTTGTATCTTGCTCCATGTTCAGAAGTTTCAGTCCCTTCAAAATATAAAAGTCATCGCTACTGAGTGACTCACTTAGAAGGACAGTCTTTGCCACCATCTAATGGCATAATAATGTAACTTCTGCTGTTGTTTACGGTCAGGGACTATTTTTTCCAGCAGAAGGTAGGCTTTTAGTGATTTTACTTCATTAAAAAGTTACATTGATACATTTTAATATTTGTATTGTGTGGTTACCGTTTTATAAAAGCAATAAGGTACTCAAGGCTAGTGCTGTATCGTGAATAAGTCACGGCTGGAGTGAACAAGTCACCAGCGTTTCAATTGCCCCCAGGTTGCTGGATGCAGCATAGGTCATAAACCCCGCCCTCTCCATGTAATCTAATGAGACGCGAGACAAGCGAATTAAATTACACTTCAAATTATTTTTTTCCAAAGATGGTTTCTGTCATTTTATGTATTTTTTTAATCACACTAATATGATTGTTAGTTTGGTTATTTTCAAATATGTTCGTTTTTAGTTAGTTATTTAACGCTATAAAAACACGGGTGTGATGTCATGATTGACAGCTGAGATTGACAGTTTCTCTGAGCATAGTAGTCACTGAGGCACCAACTGACTTTTTTCAGGATGAGATTAGAGCTTTAAAGGAACACTCCACCGTTTTTAGAAATAGGGTTATTCAACATCTTTCCTACATTTAGATATGTGGGCACATGCATTTTTTTAGATTGGCAGTGTCGCCGCTAGCTTAGCTTAGCATAATGAATGGAATCCTATGTTGCCAGCTAGCATGTCCCGAGTAAATGTGATAAAAATAAAAAAACCCACCTAATTACTTTTTGTGGCCTGCGTATTCACAACGAGTACAAATAGCGATGCAGATTAAGACTAGGCGATTTCCTAGGCAGATATTGACTTGGGACTATATTATGGGGAAGCACCGGCGAAGCACTGCTACTTGGGTGCAGCGATATCACGTAACACATGAAATCCCCAAAATAGCCAGCATGTATTCACACCGGTATGTTGACGGAAGTTGTGGGATTTCATGTGTTGCCTGATATCTCTGTGCTGCACTGGGACAGAAATGCATTTGCCCACATATCTAAATGTAGGAAAGAAGTTGAATAAGCCCAATTTCTAAAAACGGTGGAGTGTACCTTTAACTTTAACATTTCTACATTTCCAGAGTTGTTCTGCAGTAAACTGTACTGACTGATTCTGCGGATGTGTGGGCGGGGCCTTGATACCGCAACTCCACTTCACCACTGCGCAGATTCAGATGTCAGCGCCATATTTGGACATTGGTGGCTTCACTTTTCTACTATAGAAGAGAGTAAAGATGCGTCTATCTTTTTTTTTTACAGTTTAGGTTGCCAACGCCCTTCAGCCGTGACAGCACAGCATATTGTACGTTATTGCTTACAGATACATTCTTATTATCATCAATTTTTAGTTACCGCCTAAAATGTTAAAATGTTTTTAACATTTTTCTTGTTTTTCAGGATTAAGTTTTTTTTTCAGCAATGGTTTGAAATTGAAATCTTTTGTAACATTTTTAAAAGTCTTTACTGTCACTTTCGATCAATTTAATGCATCCTTGCTGAATAAAAGTATCAATTTATAAAAATAAAAAAAAATAAAAATGGGTTTAACAGTTATGGATGTGTTTTCACTCATAAACTAGTCACAATTTTCCAATACCTAACTAATACAAAAGCATCTTTAAATGCAGTGGCATTTCCCATATTAAAAAGTATTAACATTTATGAGGGACAGTTTCAAAGAAAAGGACAAACAGGATGCATATTCCTCTTTTATTTTTAAAATATTAACAGAAATAGAAGTGTAATATTGCTGTAATTCTGAGCAGGAGAAACACAGAAATGAGCTTAGTTCGATAATGAGTAAAACTCATTCAAACAGTCACTTTTGTAAATTGCACAATAGTATCACATAAGAATGTTTTTTTTTTTTTACATGAACAAAAAACATCTCTTTAAATAAGAGCAAGCAAATTGCTCAGGAGAAAAGGCATCTAAGCTTCTCTGTACAGATTACTGTAAAACATACAGGTGGAAATAGTACGACAGCTCACGGTTATGTATTTATAAAGGTGTAAATGATCCTCTAATAAAATTGAAAGTCTAAAAGCGTGCATCTACAAGGGCAAGGATGTTCGGGCAGCACCCGTGTCCATGGATTGAGGCCACAATCGCTAAAGCCACATTCATTCGCTCAATGTACCATTGATTATATTTCTGTTTTCCTTCCTAAGCTTGCACTTTTAAAGCTTCACACTACAATCAAAGCAGAATTTCTTGTATTTTAAATCGCTTGCTATTTATTTCCTCGGGTACGTCCCACTGGATCATACTTCAAATGTCAAGGCAAGTAGGACATCGTTTTAAACCTTGACTTACCCAATGAGTAGTGAAATCCAAGAACCTCAACGCGCATGACCCAATTAGCAAAAAGCTCAAGGGGGAGGTGAAAAGACTTCTGACAGGAAAATGGAACAGCAGAAAACACACCTACAGGTAAGGAGCTCAACAAATAAAGAGATTCAACGGACAACGGGAGGGGTTAAAGGTCACCAGAGTGCTCCGACAGCAACACGACCCCTCCAAGCTGAAATGGACCTAACGAATAACCTCCAAAACTATTTGGCCGCCTAACGTTACACAAGAGGCCATTTCGGAAATGTAACCGCTAAGTTAAACAGATCTCTACACCCTGAAGTCTTTCGTTCAAGCTTTGTGTTCAGTTAACCTGGAGTATTAGTCCAACTTACCTTAACCTGTCCTACAACCTAAACACAAATGACTCCTCGTCCATTATGAAAACAGAAGGGAGTCTAGGTTAAAGGGCTGAGACATGGAAGTTAGGATTGAGCTTTGGACTAAAAGTGACCAAATGACTTAAAGTTCAGATGGTTCCTGTCTGGATGGGGAATGTGGATAGGGATATATGTGGAGAAAAGGTCTAGAGTTCAGGGTAGGTTGTATCATTGTCCGAGAGTGAAAGCCAATCTTTTTTCCCTTATTTTTATTTTTTTTTTTACTGAGGATGAGCCATTCCAAATGTCTCCTGGGATGCGTAGACCATGTACAGGAAGCCGTCCTCGTCTCTCTCGCGCTCGTAGACCTCAGAAATGGCAGTGGACACAGATACCATGCTGTGACCGTTGACAAGCAGGAAGAAAGCCTGGTTGGAGTTGAGCTGGAGGCGTCTCCTATCAAAAGCAGAAATGTGTTAGCAAAGGTTTTTTTTTTTCTTCAGAAATAATAATGAAAGGCACGAGACATTACCTGATTATCTTAATAAGTTCGCTCATGTTTACGTGGTCAGGAACTAAAAACTTAGTTTTGTCAAGAATCGGCAGTTGCTTCTCTCCCTTGTATCTTTCAATGATGACCTGAAAAAGATTCATTGTAAACTTTAGCATATGTGCATGCAAATATTTCATTTGAAGCTGAAAAGTTTTACCAAATAGTAAAGGAATACAAAAAAACATAAATATTAGCACCGTCAAATCGATTAATCGCAATGAATCGCAGCTAAAGAAATATTTGCATGTATATATTTGTATAATTTTTATATATAACTATAACACATTTTTCTTAAATATATAAATGCATGTGCTTTTATGTATATATGTATGTACACACACACACAGTACACAATGTAAACACAAACTTTTATTTTGGATGTGACTAATCGTGATTAATCGATTTTACAGCACTTATTTTATATATATATATATATATATATATATATATATATATATATATATATATATATATATATATATGTATATGTGTGTGTGTGTGTGTGTGTGTGTATGTATATATATATATATATATAAATATATATGTATATATATGTATATATATATATATATATAATATACCATGGCTACATTTATTTGAGCCGAAATTCAGTAAAAAGTCATATTGTGAGATATTACAATATAAATATTATATTTTAATATATTTAATATAATAAATAAATCATGTCATTTATATCTGTGATGGCAAAGCTGAATTTTCAGCATCATTACTCCAGTCCTCAGTGTCACATGATCCTTCAGAAATCATTCTAATATGATGATTTGATGCTCAATAAAATAAATTCTAATCACTGTTAAAAACCATTGTGCTACTTAATTTGTTGGAAACTGTTTTTTTGTTTGTTTCATGATTCTTTTATGAAAGTTAAAAAAGAATAGCACTTATTTAATATAGCAATCTTTTGTAACTTTATAAATGTCTTTACTGTCACTTTTGATCAAATCAATGCATCCTTGCTGAATAATTTATTTGAAATAAACTGACCCTCAAACCTTTAAATGATATATGTCATTCTTAAATTAGAGTTTTTAAATTAGATTTAAATATTTACAATGCTAACTTTGTCTATTGCTGTCTGGTTAAACTTGTCCATCTAAACATTTAATTTAAAATGTAATATCTGTGTGTAATATCTGCTCTGGGTGCTGGTTTGTGTCTGTTCAGCAGATGGGAAGTTAACTACTCTATCCTGGTTTAGCTTGAATAACAATTGATTCTGGTGACCCTGAGGCACTGTCAATAGAGGTGACACTTGGCTACAATACCAATGACTGGTCTTTAAGAGGCTGATAAAGACCCTATACATACATGCAAACGCAGGCATTCATATGCTAGTTGTTTAACTAGGTCTATTGATAACCTTTCTTTTGAGATTATCCATAAGATTAACCTATTATGCCCAATTCACACAGCTGAGCATGCTTTAAACTTTTACATAATGGCCTTTATCCCGAGGTCATCTGCTTTTGGGACATTCACTTTATTTCCTTTTTGTGTTCTGCAGAGAAAAGAACTCATACAGGCTTGGAACGGCATGAGGATGAGTAAATTATGACAGATTTTTATTTTTAGAGTGTGTGAACTATCCATTTAAATCCAGTGTTTTGTGATGGTAACTTGATCGGATGAAATGAGCAATTCTATTTTAAGCACACCTAGAACAAACAGGGAAAATATGACCACATTCTAAAAATAATATTCCATAAATTTACATTTATTAATGTTCAATACTAAGTGTGAAACCTTTTAATAGGTTATCAATTAAAATTTTAATCTCCATCTCCACCAACACACACATCTGCTTACCGGGATCTTGTTTGGATGCTGTTCCCGGATCAGCCGTACATCCTCCACCCGCTGCTCTGTAGAGAGGAAGTAGGAGCCGGATATTAGATACAGGCAGATCACAATACAGGACGCATTAAACCACAGACATTTCACTGGGCTGGATATGGGTCTCAAGTATCAATCCATTTTCTAATGGACCAAGTTTAATTGTGTTTAACAGGTCCATGTTAAACTGGTCAGCTCTATTCTGTAGTTCAGTTTCAACCGAACAAGGAAGGGCATCGGTGCAATGAAGGCTCTGTTCCAGATGAAATCGTTCTGTTGGCATTGGAGGTGAGTTTGAGAGTGTGTAAATAATGACAGAATATCTATTTTTGGTAAGCTATCCCTTTAAGGACACACTCAACAAGACTCCAGTGTTTATGTCTGCTCTCCGGAGTTAAATTGCTTGGAATATTAGTTTATTTCTTTGTTCTATAAGCATTTGTTCCACATCATTTTCTCTTAATGAGTTAATGAACAGAAATGTAGAAGAAACAAGGAAGTCCTTTGTGTATCATGCTAACTAGACTTTGAACAAAAGACATGAATCAGCTCAGCATGAGTTGACAAGACAGTACCATAAAACAATAAAATGATAATTCTGGAAAACACTTTAGGAAATGTGTAAGTGATGTTCATGAAACTGAGCACATGTTGCTGATGTATGACACGTGCATATTGAGCAACTGTGGTAACTCTGGGTGGCTGACAAATAACCACACTCATTTCCGTAAAACTCGTTCTTCAGTTTCGCTTTAAAGACATGGTTCATCCTTTTTATGACATTTTATTCACTGTAGCTTAAAGGGATAGTTCACCCAAAAATGTCATCCTAGGCGTATGACTAATACAATTTACACTAATACAATTGACTAATATAGATTACAGTTTGTAAAGTTTTAAATATGGATATTTTATTTACACAAACGCATTGTCAGAAGGCCTTAATTTACCCTACCGGAGCCCTGTGGAGCACTTTTACGATGGATAGATGCACTTTTGTGGACTTTAAATCAGAAACAGCCATTCAGTGCAATTATAAAGCTTGGAAGAGCCAGGATATTTTTTTTAATATAACTCTGATTGTATTCGTCTGAGAGAAGAATGTCATAAACACTTAGGACGCCTTGAGGGTTAGTAAAACATGAGCTAATTGTCATTTTAGGTGAATTATCCCTTTAATGTGGAGCAGAAGTCATGATTCTTCCGTTCTTATAAAAACAAAGCACTTTAGAACCTTCATATAATTAGAATTTACATTACTCAGCTAAAACGGCATTCATTAAATCTATATTTGATATGTGTGTTCATAAATACCATTAAGTCATAAACATATTTCGAATCACTGCGAGTCGACCGACTCGAGAACCTGTTACTGGGTCCGATTCATAAACGTTCGATTCATTGATTTGATTCAATATTTTTTTTTTAAAGATTAATACTTGAGAACTACTACTCCGCTGACGCTGATAACATTTTCTTGTTTGAGCTGGTTATCACAACATTGGTTGTAAGGTAAAGTGGGTCATTTACGGGGGGATAAATTATTTGTTTTATAGCTTTTCACATCAAGAAACGGGGCCTTTATAAAAACTCAAATACTCTCTTGAAGTATTAGATCAAAAAGTAGGATACGCTATGAATGCAACACCCAATATGTTAAGTCTTTGACTATATTTTCCACTTCAGTCCCAAAACGGGATGGAAACAAGAGGTAACGGTTATGAAAAAAGGAAACAATTATACGTCGTTACTTCGCCTTCAGACACAGACAGGCCTGTTACTGACCGCAACGACGACAATACCTGTAATATTATTTTTATTTTTTTTTAAGTGTCGAGTTTATTTGAACAATATCTAAATGAAATATACCAAATATTCATTCGGAATCGTTGTTTACTCGAGTCCTTCCAAATAACCTTAAACGACGAGTCCCATCCCCCAATCCTGCAGCGCGGTGTTTAGACAACATCTGCCCACAAACAAAGACATTGCGACATAGATTTTGGTTTTGGGTAAGTTGAAAATAAAGTATGAGTAATTATTTATGTGTTTTATTATGCTTCTGCAATGTCTCTATGGTAGTACAGTCTGAACATTAAGATAGCGACTATACGCGGCCGACACCCTTACAACCCAGTTTGACTCGATTGTACGAGGCAAGAATAACTATATTTTTATAACGCAATATACAATTATAATAGAATATGTGTATAACATTTCTACATATTTAAATACAACTACTACTGGACTAGTTATTACTGTAAATACAAGATCATAAATAAGGAGAACCATGAACTTCCCCTGAATACAGTCTAATGTAAAGTGTCATGCTGTAAACCCAATACTGAGGATTTTAAATAAGAAATACAGTATAAAAGCGAATCTTTGAGGATATGAAGTCGATGCACTTACCAAATGTCCTCCTTTGTTTAAATGTCTTTTCCGAAGGCATGTTTAAAATTAGATTAGACACCGTTTTCTTTAGGCAAACCTGCCTAACTTAGTTTATTTTCTATCCCTGAACAGATCTTAAACTGTAATGTGTTTTATAAAGCGAAATCTTATATTTCAGTTGCGTGTCGTTGCTTCGTCCTGTGAAGTCTGTCTAACCCAGCAAAACAAACCAGTCAGCTGACCGATGACGTCACGGCGCTTATGCCGTGTACCTGCCATGGCCCATGGGGAAAGGAGAAGAGCTTGAGGGTTAGTCATAGTCACTCTCTGACACCTCACTGAGGAGCGTTTTAGCACATTTTGTGTCTTTGGCAGTTCCTTTTTTATTTTATATGCTTACTGAATTCATAGTCGTTTCGTATTTAAAACTGAATTATGGGGGGTTTGTAGAAAAAGACCCTCTAGATAAATAATCATTTTAGCCTGTTAAAGGCACAATGTGTAATATTTTCGGATTAAAATATCCAAAACCACTAGAACAAGGTTATATTTTGTTGAATTGTGTACTAAAATTATCCCAAATGTTTCCAAGAATGTTTAAATCCAGAGAAATAAGCAATAGTAACCAGGACATGGATCGTGTCCATGCGTCGCCTATCAATGACATCATACCCGCGTTACTCCCGATTTATATTGTATTTGCAAATATACTGTGTGTTTTATTAGACAGGTGAGCAACTGTTTGGGTACATTCATAGAAAGAAAACATTGTTATATAGCTTCTCTCTTCTTTTTTTTTAGAGATGTTGTAGTGCAGATAGGACCTATGTAATCAGAAGTAACTATAGACATGTGATAAAGTTACTCAGTTGATTATTATTGGGCTTGACAAGGCCTGTTTTCCCAAGCCATCGTATGTTCTTCTGTGTTGTTAGGTGAATCACATGTAAGTGAAAGTGAAAACAAATTCAACATTGTTAGGCTTCCATGAGCCATGCTGTAAAATGATTAATTTGATCAAATTGGACCTCTTTAATACTGAGTGGATTGTATGAATTGTGGCAGATTATTAATAACAGCAGTGCACTACAAGGTGAAAAATATAAAATACAGTTTGAGGGGAATTTGGCTAACACAACATAATGTTTCTTTGTAGTTGTTTTGAACTTGCCATATGAGTCACATAATAGGCTCCTTTTTTTTTACATTTTATTATTCAAATAACATCGGTGCTCTAACTTAACATTTGCAGACGAGATAATTAATCAAAATGCTATTAATAGGTAAACATATGAACGTCTTCCCCCTCACAGATTTTCCCATTAACCTTCTGGTTTGTTGGATGTGAACATGAACACCTGTGCTATAATTGCACATTAGCATTTTTTTTTGACATTTTGCAGGTTTATGAAAAAGGAAAATATTAAATGTGTTTATACTTATTAGTTATGAATTCACCTAATCTTATTTGGAGACTTTTTTTACTCTAAAATTCATACCCAGTTCAAAGTACTGGCTATTTGGAGACTTTTGGATGCATTACTAGACAATACACACAAGTATTATTACTATTATATCATTATTTGAAAAGCAGATACATCTGTGAGATATGTCTGGGAAAAAATCCCATCCAACACATATTGTCATCCATATTCTATGAGTATTTCCACAGTAAAAAAAACCTGTTTTCTTGTAAGTTAGAACTCAAATTAAAACCATCCAGATGTTCAGTATACATTTCTCTGGAAAATAACATCTAGCAACTTCTGTGTAAAAATGCCTCCATACTTATTCAAATTTAGCACTTTACACTTAAGTATTTCATTTCTTAAACTATATCAAGTGAAAAACAGTTTTCAATATTTTGTTTTTAATTTCAGGTTTTCTATTAGGTTCTTCTGAGACAAAACATGTACGGGATACTTTTAAAAAGCCCCTCAAAAACCTTGGTAATTTTTAATTTTTTTTAATCCAAGTGAAAAAGTCAATCATTTTGTTAAGAACATATTCATTACTTCAATGAGCTCATTGTTAAATGAATACATTGTTTAAATGAATTATATACAGCGTCACAGCATGATATGTAAATTTCTGAAATATATAATTTGGACACCTCTGATAACAGATCACTCTAAATTATAATGTAGACATGGGCATTTTCTGTAACGTTGCTTTGAAAGGATATGTATTGTGAAAAGCACTATACTATAGCAATGTTGTATTCTATAGTGTCTGCCTTAATGATAGGTTAAAATATGTGTTAACTAACTTTTAATACAGGCCAGCTTTTAAAGACAAGGCTTAAGACTAGTCCCAGACTAAAATGCATGTTTGAGCTGTCTTAACTTGAGAAACACTATATTGCCAAAGGTATAGGGACACCCCTCCAAATCATTTAATTCAGGTGTTCCAATCACTTTCATGGCCACAGGTGTATAAAATCAAGCGCCTTGGCATGCAGATGCTTCTACAAACATTTGTGAAAGAATAGGTCGCTCTCAGGAGCTCAGTGAATTCAAACATGGTACCGTGATAGGCTGCCACCTGTGCAATAAGTCCATTCGTGAAATTTCCTCACTACTAAATATTCCAGAGTCAACTGTTAGTGGTATTATAACAAAGTGGAAGCAATTGGGAACAACAGCAACTCAGCCACGAAGTGGTAGGCCACGTAAAATCACAGAGCGGGGTCAGCACATGCTGAGGCGCACAGTGCGCTGAAGTCACCAACTTCAATAGCTACAGACCTCCAAACTTCATGTGGCCTACAGATTAGCTCAAGAACAGTGCGTAAAGAGCTTCATGGAATATGTTTCCATGGCCAAGCAGCTGAATTCAACCCTTAAAAAGCATCAGATGCAATGGTGTAAAGCACACCACCACTGGACTCTAGCTGTGGAGATGTCCCAGATGAGTCTAGGTTTTGCAGTTGCCATGTCAGTGCTTGCCTGACTGCATTGTGCCAAATGTAAAGTTTGTTGGAGGGGGGATTATGGTGTGGGGTTGTTTTTAAGGGGTTGGACTTGGCCCCTTAGTTCCAGTAAAAATAACTCTTATTGCTTCAGCATACCACATACTCTGTGAGCCAGGCCTTCCTGTCCAACATCAGTTCCTGACCTCACAAATGCATTTCTAGAAGAATGGTCAAAAAATCCCATAAACGCACTCCTACACCTTGTGGAAATCCTTCCCAGAAGAGTTGAAGCTGTTATAGCTGCAAAGGGTGGGCTAACTCCACAAACCCAAAGGATTTAGAATGGGATGTCATTAAAGTTCATGTGCATGTGAAGGCAGGCGTCCCAAAATGTTTGGCAATATAGGGCATCTTAAGATATGTCAGTGGCTCAGCACCATTGTTTTGTCTAAAGGTGTTTTATAAAAACTACTTAAACGTCCCAATTGAACTAAGGCCTAATCCTGGCTTAATCTAAACCTTGTCTGTGAAACCGGGTCATATGGATACATTATAAGGAAAAACACGTTCTGACATTACACACATTAATAAATGGGATGACAAAACTAACAAGCAAAAATCAAAAATCGACTTCAAAATCAGAGTATATCGTAAGAGTAAAGTTGCATTCAAATTTAAGAATATTAAGTAGGCTAAACCAAAATTTAATACACTAAGTATCCAGCCAACGAGTCTTCATGTAAGACTATATAGCAACAGGACAGTAAAACAAATTGCAAGTACATCCGAGAAGGACAATTCATATATATATACACATCTCATTTTCTTACCAACCACATGACATTGAAGTAAAGAAAGAGATGTGCATTGGTCTCTCTCTCTCTCTCTCTCTCTCTCTCTCTCTCTCTCTCTCTCTCTCTCTCTCTCTCTCTCTCTCTCTCTCTCTCTCTCTCTCTCTCTCTCTCTCTCTCTCTCTCTCTCTCTCTCTCTCTCTCTCTCTTTCTCTCTCTCTCTCTGTGTGTGTGTTATGGATCACTCCCAGTCACACTCTGTGTTCCTGTCATCCTCCCAGTCATCAGATGGTGGGCAGGCTCACTCACGGCTGGGCACTCAACTGATGGCAGCTGTCCTGTAGGAAGTGCAGTTGGCACGGGTTTATCTGCGATGTCTCTTCGTTATCTCGCCTTGTGTCATGGTATAAATATTCAATATTTCGGAGATCACTTTTTAGAGTCTCAACTTCGGGTTGATCCAAAAATGTGTAGAATCTTGTTAAATCTCAGCGTAATAAGGTGTTTCGTAATTGTATTAATTAAAAAATCGCAATTAGCCTCACAAGTCCATATTGTCCATAAGAGACTTGGGCGTCTGCATGACATCATACGTGCGCTGTAGGATTTGTCAGTGTACAGCAGGTGGCGCTCTTGTTCAATCACTGCCCGTCATGATTACAGTCCAGCCTCTCAAGGGACTGTGTGTGAGGCAGTCTGCTATTTCTGACACGTCCTCTCAAATGAGCCTGCTTTCGGCTTTCAGAAACATTAAAGCTGCCACGCAACACAAAAGACTTAATCCTGTAAATCCAACATTTATAAGCCGGAACGCAACACGTAGAATCGTTCATGAAAATGGCTTGCATAATATAATTCAGTATCATTTCCTAATTATTTGCATTGTGCGTCCTGTTCTTCATTATACAATTTGATTTTATTAGCATTTGTTGCATTACAGATGTTCTTAAAGCACAGTGTTACACGTGCACTATAAAACATAAAAACCATATGGTGCTTTTACTTTCAAACCATTAGGCTACATTTAATCCTTAGCTATAATTCTAAATGACCATCCTCTTTATATCCCATTGGGTTTTTATGCCTTTTTGATTTTATTAATTTTAATTCGTATTTATTTTTTTACATTTTTTTATGCATTCTAAGTTTCCGATCAAAGTGGTGATGGTACTATTTTCCATTGTAGTGGACAGATGAGCAACTCTCTCAAAAAAAAAAAAAAATAAAATATATATATATATATATATATATATATATATATATATATATATATATATATATATATATATATATATATATATAAATAAAAATTAGTGCTGGGCAATCGATTAATCGTGATGTGATATATATATAAATAATACACAGTACACACATCAAATATGCACGCTTCAAATTACTTAATCGCATCTAACAAAAGTTTATTACAGAACGTTATACACACACATATATATATATATATATATATATATATATATATATATATATATATATATATATATATATATATATATATATATATATATATACATATATATATATATATATATATATATATATATATATATATATATATATAATATAGTATATGTTTGTATGTGTGTGACACTACAATAAGGTTTCATGTCTTAACATTAATTCATGTATTTAACTAACATGAACTAAAAATGAGCAATACATTTAATACAGTATTTTTTAATCTTTGTTAATGGTAGTTAATAAAAATACAGCTGTTCATTGTTTGTTCATGTTACTTCACAGTGCATTAACTATTATTAACAAATACATCATTTGATTTTAATGATGTAGGCTATTAGTAAATGTGGAAATTAACATTCACTAAGATTAATAAATGCTATTGTTCATTCTTGGGTCATGCTAATTAAAACAAATCCTTATTGTAAAGTGTTACCATATCCATTATCGTTTTGAAGTAAAAAGGATGATTATGTTTTCTTCTTTTCCCTTTGTGATTTAATAATTTCTAATAAACCTTTAGGGTCATCTTATGCCCAGTGCAGAATGTTTCAAAATGAAATTGCTGTTTGCTTCCTAAAATATTTAACCAAGGTCTTATAGGAGCAGTCGGAAATGATAAGCTGATGAACCTGTTGAACCTTGCTCTGTAGACCAGGATGTTGAGCAGTAATTGAAATCCTTTGACCCATCACCAGGGCCGGAGGACCGAGGGAAAGATTTGATCATAATGTGAAGCATCATTGCAAATGAAAATGGTGCGCTCTTTCAATCTCCAACCTATTTTTTCCCCCTTGAATAACACTGAAGGAGTTCATTCGGATCAATCCGTGGATGACCCTGAATGGGCTTTTTTGGGAGGAGCAATATCTTATTAAATGAATTACTCTTAAAGTAATGGAGCTGTAATAACCTAGTGCACTCTATAGTTTTAGCATGATAAAAGCAGGCGGCGAGTATTGTCGACAACAGCCCCTCTCAAGGCCGAGGCTAGTAATTCAGCACAGCGTTGCCATGGTGGTCGCCATGGAAACATCCTACACCGTTCGCTGAGAGTTGAAGGTAACACCCACTCTCATTGTTCACCGTTCGCTGGGCTAATGCATATTCATAGACACAGCGAAGCCATTACCGAAGGCTTTTATTGGTCTGTGTATCCATCAGCTGCACAATACCATTACAAATGCTGCAATTCACCTATCTATGGCCTCTTAATTAAGAGGGACTAGATTAATAACCTCGGGTGATTTGATTAATAAAGTAACAGGAGTGCATCTGATTTGCGTGGAAGCACCATTACATTTTCTGCGCGCTTTGTTTCAGTTGTGGTCTGACAAACTTGTGTAGAGAAGAAAAAGGAGGCGACTCAGGCAGGTATCAGGATGACATTTTTAATCAGTTTGAAAGAAAAATATTGATGCGATTGCATATCGTTTAACAGACAGCACAAAAGCGATTTGCTTCGGAGATAATTGCTTCATCAGAAGTGTACAAGGTTTGCATGAATAAAAGATCAACTCAGAGCTCGAGGCCTTGAAACATATCACCCTCCTACACACAAAAACATTCACCTTAAGTTGGTCAGCGCAGTCGCGTCCTACAGGGCTACGTTTGCAACAACAGAAACAAAACCCAACTCTCTGCTGAATTCATACTTACAAAACAAAAGACATGGCTAACAGCGCTTTTTGAATATTCAAAATTACACTTTTGTTTAACCAAAGCCAGCTAATCAGCTGCATTGTCAGGCGGGCATGTTCATGGGTCCAAAACATGGTTAATTATGAGCGTTAGCTACAAGCAACAATCAGACATGACTTACCTGTCTAATGAAGGGGAAAACGAACGGATGAGCCTCTCATTTGGCAGAGGGCATGGTCAGGAGGCTTCTGCGTTTCCACACCATTAGACAATGGACCTGGTCGCTGAGGTAGACTGTGACTTGTTGTCAGAAAGCAGAAGGAACAACAACAAAATCACTAGTCTTCCACAGCGGCCCAGGCCAACATCTGCTGAAACGGCAGTCGGTATTTGTAGAAATAGAGTCGTCATTAGTGGAAGGCGTTGAGACGGGGCTTTCTGTTATCTTTTTCAATATACTGGATGGATGTTCTGCAATATCAGTACTGGGATAAAGCCAGCAGCATGCCCAACACATTTTATAGGAGATGGAATTGATTTACTGTCTATGAAGATGAATATTTATTAAGAGCTCTTCTATATGTGTGCAGAAGCAACACCAGCTAAAGCTCTCTAGAGACCCAGTGTGAATCCGGAGAACTCCAAGACTGATGGGAGCTCATAATGTGGTATTACTTAAAGCATACCTGCCCTTTCCATTGAGAAGACTTCACACACCCTGCAAAATGTCGCCCATATCTGAAGGCTACTGTGGCAACCTTGTGTCCTCGTGTTCGGTCCGATGAGGATCAAAATGAAAGATGATTCAGCCAACAATCCCATACTTCGAATAACAGGTCTGCTTGAAAAGTCCTGGAAAAAGCTGCAGGTGCGAATCACACAACGAATGGTTAATAAGTGGAAACCTTTTAAAAAAAATAAAAAATGTATAAGAAATAAAAGCATTACTATGCAATAGCTAGATTTACAGTATAGTCTTGACCATGTTTGCCACACATGCCAATGTTAAGTGAATTGAGAAAATATTGAAATCATAAATACATATGTATTTATATCTCTATACATTTTTATCTAGATATAAATATAAAACATTTATTAGTTAAATGTTTATTTATTATCTCTATACATATATTTATTTATAACACACGCATACATATATATAGTTAAATATTACCACAAAAACATTTTTTTTGCATTTTGTTAATGCTTGACATTTTCCACAGTCAGGGCTGTTCGAAGACGCAAGAGTTTACACGACGACGATGTACGACAATTTTTTTGCGTACATACGACACCATTGTCAAAAAATTGTAAAAATGCATTTAATGCAGCCATGTAAATCTGACCAGCTCTGCACAGCCCCACCCACCAAATCTCATTGGTCCAAAATCCTGTTGCTTGAAACTTGGTTACATAGTTAAGCATTCAACTACGGTCCCATCAATCCTAAATTCCCCGAGTTACCATTAGCCACCGAAGCAGTTACCCATGGGTATAAAAGCTGGCCGTGAATGTGAAAGCACTCAGTTAAGCATGCTCACGACTCCCACGTAATGCCCGCCGTTCAGGAGATAATGAAGTGATCGGTTTTAAATGACAGATCAATGCACGGAAGTGAGAGCGACAGCAAAGGCGAGGCAGGAAAGGTGCAGCAGGCTGGCCTTTTCTTATAGCTTGCACATCATTTCGCAAAAAACCTCTCCACACGCACACACACACACACATCCTAGACCTTTGATAGTGACATTTGAAGAAGGACAGCGGAGTGCATTTAGTTCTACCTTCCTCGGAAGACACGAGCGACAGGACTGTGCCCTCTTCTCTCTGAAGGAAACACTCTATTTGCTTTCAGTCCAAAGGGCGGAGGGCTCTACAACAAAAACAACAACAAAATCCAGCCGAAAAGCCTCCTTGGTCATGGAGCGGCCCGCGCGGCGTAACACGAACCGCAAGATTCTGTCTTAGCGCAGAAATATGTACAAGGGACGGCGGCGTGCTCCGTCAAACTCACCTGTGCGGAAAACAAAAGCATGACTGACAGGTGTTTTGGGATGGCAGGGGACCGTCAAAGCTAAGGTTACATCAGCCCATTCATTTTGTATAAGGCCCTGCTTGGGTTAGCACATACAAAGAGAAAGCAACAATCGGGAGGCCATTGTGTCAGAGACGGCATTGAGCGGAGACTGACAGCATGATTCTTTAGCCCTCTGAAGGAGAGCTTCATTAGAGACGTGGCTACTCGCCGCCACCGCCTCATACTGAGGTGATGGATTACTTTCAGAGCCCAAGCCGCACAAGGGAAATTAGCTCGGATCAACTATGGTTTTTCCCATTAAAAAAACATATTAGCCATAATAGGCTCCTCACTTTGTATGAATAAAGTCGAGCCGTCCTTTTTTCTTTCGGTCCCCTCTCATTTTCTTTAAGTAGCCGAACCCGTTTCCGCACGCACTTATACATTTACTTAAGATTCCAGAGAAGTGGGAGCAAGTGAGAGAAAGAAAAAAGGTGAGAGTACCGTTCCTATTTATCTCCTGTCGGGAGTCTAGCTGGAAAATAATGGGCTCTACGTTGAATAGTAATCCTTTATTAAGGCCAGTTAAATTATGCTCTTCAGTTTAGGATGGCCGCCTTTCACTGGGCACAATTAGAAAAACCAAACGCGCCGCGTGGAGAGAAAGAGCTCGGTGTCCAGCCAAGAGGAGCGAGCATTCAATTCAGCTCCTGTAACATGCGAATTAAGACTAATGTCCAATTATACTGTCGCCACCATTTGTCTAAAGATGATTCGATGGAGAGAGAGAAATCTTTTTCTTTTGAGATTGTGCACAGATCGTAACCTCGGGGATTCGTCATGCTTGTAAAACTTTATTACGATCATTCTTGGCAGGCGAAAATCAATTGTCTCCATTTTTTGGATTGTTGAGCATGTTATGGGGATCTTTATAGGCTCGGGGATATGACAGTTTGGACGTCAGATGGATTCAACGCGTCTCGCTAATGGAGAGACCTGAAATAGCTGGTCAGGCAGATGACGAGATGTTCATTTAATAGATAGTATTTTTTCCTTCTCAACTCGTGTGTGGAACATGTATTGGGGAAAGAAAACAATTAAAAAATGCATTAGGGCAGCCGATTATGGAGCTTAGACGGCAGATAATGATGTCGGTTAGCTTAGAAATCTTGTCAGAGACGTGTTCGACTCGCATTCAGATGTTTAAATGAAAATGTTCCACAGCAGATGTCGTGCGTGATAATGACTAATTGCAAAAAAAAAAAAAAAAATATTGAGTAACTACGAAAAGGACCTTTTTCCATCTGAAGCGATAAATAAATCCTCAGAGAGTTCAGGTATGAGCTGGTTTTCGATTTTAATAAAACAAAAGCTAAGCAAATACTGAAGGTTTACATGAAAGAACAGAAAACAGACAAGACTGAATGTTTAAATCTGTTCTTGTATATATTCAGTTATTTTTATAATTTAATATCTCTCTCTATATATATATATATATATATATATATATATATATATATATGGAGAATATATATATATATATTTTTTTTTTTTTTTTTTTTTCTAAATCAAATTTGAAAATGTTTAAGGTTGTTTTTTGGCACTATGGTTTTCACTGTGAGCACAAATATAACTAGTTCTCACTTCTTAGCTCGCTAACCCTGTGCATCCCAAAAAATCTTTCATATATATTTCTTTAATGCAATAACACCGCCGTAACACTGTCATGTCGGCCCCAACCGGATGGCCACCTCTCCTAATTTGATTCCCTTCACATCTACTGAACCCGGGAACATAGCAGGAACACCTTACATGGCTGTTCAGTCACCCCTTAAAATTGTTACCTCTCTCACTCTTTTCTTCCTCTCTCTCTTTCTCCCTCTCTCCCCAGGCACTGAGCTGAGCTGATTAGGTGGGTGACTTACAGTGACGGAGGTGACTTCCCACTTCCTACTCGCTCTCTCTCCGTCTCTATCTCTGAGGAAGAACCACTGCAGAGATGCTTGAATCCATCTCTTACTGATTTGCTGTGAGTGCTGCGGAGCGGAGAGGCAAACTGTGCCTGGTTCCTCATTCCTGTAGTTACAAATCTACAATAGAAACGTTTCTTTCTCAGCACTAAATGAAATTTCTTACAAATAATGGTAAAGATTCGATAGATAGATAGATAGATAGATAGATAGATAGATAGATAGATAGATAGATAGATAGATAGATAGATAGATAGATAGATAGATAGATAGATAGATAGATAGATAGATAGATAGATAGATAGATAGATAGATAGATAGATAGATAGATAGATAGATAGATAGATAGATAGATAGATCTTACTATCTATCTATCTATCCAACTATCTATCTGTCTGTCTGTCTATCTATCCATCTATCGGTGGGTCGGTTTGTTTGTCTGTCTATCTTTTGGTCAGTCTGTCTATCTATCCGTCTGTCTGATCTATCGATCATTCGGTCTGTCTATCTATCAGTTTTTCTGTCTGTCTATTGGTCGATTTGTCTGTCTAACTATCTATTGATTGGTTGGTTTGTCTATCTAGCAGTCTGTCTGTCTGTCTGTCTGTCTATCTATCAATCTGTCAGATTGTCTGTCTATCTATCTGTCTATCTTTCGGTTGGTCATTGTTTTTGCCTATCCATCTATCAGTCAGTCTGTCTATCTATCTGTCTATATTTCAGTTGGTCATTGTTTTTGTCTATCCATCTATCTATCTGTCGGTCTGTCTGTCAGTCTATCTATCTGTCTATCGGTCTATCAGTCTATCTATCTATCTATTGTCGGTCTGTTGGTTTGTCTGCCTGTCTTATTTCCATCCATCCATCAATCCATCTGCCACCATTTTGCCTGTAATCTAGCTCGATATATCACAATAAATGCAATATACTTTGACACCAATCATAAAATAAGTTGTATTTAAATTTTTTTTGAATGAAACTATCATAAATGACTAATCGGTTAAATTAATAGCGGAGAACTTTCCCCCCTTTCCCAAATTTAAATAGCTTTGGTTACATTTTACAAGCAATATCTGTTTTGACCACAGCTGTTACAGATGTAACGGTACATCGGATAATTGTTATTGTTGTAAATATGTGCAGGCCAGAGTGTGGTTGTCAGTCAGTGGTGTACAGACCGATTTCTCGGTAATTAACGCGGGTAAGAGCATATGATTTACGGTAATTGCCTTGACAAGGGGGCTGAGTGAAGCTACACTTAATTACCTGAACATGCTCTCTCCCAGGAGCCCAGTCAAAACGACCTTTTACCGTTTTTCCTTTTATTTTACAGTGCTGAAATTGGAGAGATGTGGAGGTGGTGAATTTGCTCCACACCCCCCAATCTGCCTGTCAGAGGGATGTCGAAAAATATTCGTGGAGGTAACTGGCAGTCGTATGAGAGTGCGTGTATATATATCTGCTGTTTCATGTTTGTCTGTGACAATTCTCCCTTTTTTAGAAGGGAACACATGTAGATTTGCCTTCTCATCCAAGGCAAATTTCACCAAAAACTTCCTGTCAGGTCTTTTTAAAGAGACACCTGCATACAGAATGTGCTTCATGTTGCAAAACCTCTGATTCAGTTAAGATTTCCTAGGCTGCAATCAGATTACCTCGGTTGTGCATCCATGGCAAACCGTCCAAGCCTGTTTTTATAGCATCAAAAATCAATTCTGCCATTTTCTAAACTGCAGAATGTTGCAATGAAGTCAGATGACCTCATGGCCGTTGTGCTCAAATCGAATCTGATTGTCTCTTATAGTCACCGTCTTCAATTCAATACGCCTGAATAGCGGTGCGTTTTGGAACAGGCACGTATCTTGTTAATCAATAGGTGGAAATTTAATTTAACACATTTCGGCTGCATTCAAGAAGATTTAAGCGAAATACAGCACCGTTTCCTGGATGTGCTGTGCCACCTGCCACTATCAAAACACTTGGATGGCGAAATAGAGGATTCTAGCACTAAAATCGAAAGAGACGGAGAGGATGGTGAAGACAGCTGCTGCAAATTGAGTGATGGTTGTTAAAAACGGCAACATGACAATATGCGTCACATGACTGTGTGGGGGAAGTGCTGTGGACTCGTGCTAGCGGGGAGTTTCCTGGGGGTGGACGCCTGGACGGTGTTAGTGATCAGTAGGAGAGCAGTAGATATGTCTGTCAACTCCAGCTTTCCCCGTCAGTTAGGACCCCTCGCTGTGCCCACCTCTGACGTCGAATTTCAGTCTGACTTTCCTCTCCAACCCCCTTCCTTTCCATTCCGCCCTTCATCCTCCTGCCCCCCCACCCCCATTCCGCTTTCTGAAGCACAGATAGGTCGCTGGGCAGTTTATGGAACCGCAGCGGTGAGGCGAAATGCTTTTTGTCCCTCCATCATGTTTTTGTGTACACTCCGCGCCACTGGCGTGCACCTGTACTTGGCGCCGAACAAAGGTCCATAGCAACGGGAGGATCGTGGCAGCTGGATACCACACCTGTTTGATCTTTAAGACCTCTCCTTGATAAGTGGCCGTAACCAGGGAAACCAGGACGAAAGGGTTTAATGCATTGTTTCAATAGGTAGGGCTTAGGTAGGCAGCATAGGTCAGGATTTATGTTAGCGTACAAATGAAAAGGTTACGGATAAAATTCTAGCCTTTTTTATATCTCATATTATATCTTAATAGTTGATAGCTGATAGTTGTTTTTAATTACTATATGTTATGGTCAATAACCGATAAATGGTCAAATATTAATATATATACAGCTATGGAACAAATTAAGAGTCCACTTAACATTGGTTTCTCCATATTGCACAGAACAGACCATAAGTGGTCTCTTAATTTTTTCCATAGCTGGAAATCTTATATACCAACCATTTATCCGTTGAGGGCTTTTTATCAGTTGTTTTCTTCATGTGAAAAATTATCGGCGTATATACATATACAATTTGTTTTTTTTTTTTTTAAAATTATATATACACACTAGTATATATATATATTAGTACTAACAAATTCGATTAATCGCATCCAAAATAAGTTTGTGTACATGCATATGTGAATACACACGCACGCACACACACACGCACACACGCACACACACACGCACACACACACGCACACACACACACATTATTATTATTATACACAATACACAAACATATTATGTATAAACAAACTTATTTTAGTTGCGATTAATCGTGATTATTCGTTTTGATAAAAACACACACACACTATATATATATATATATGTGTGTGTGTGTGTGTGTGTGTGTGTGTGTGTGTGTGTGTGTGTGTGTGCGTGTGCACTGTCAAAATTATTAAATTGCATCCAAAATAAGTTTGTTTATACTAGTACATAAAATACTTAACTTAAATCACTATAAGGTACAGTATGTAAATGTGTATGTAAATAAATATACAGTTAACAGTGTTATTAAATTATTAGTTTAGAACACAAATGACAGCAAAGGCAATCTAAGTGTAAAAATAGGGGAAATGTGCAATTTGTGCGATTTGATATCAGCCGATATGCAAACGTTTGATTATTGGTATGGGCCTATATATATATTTTTTACATATATACACTATAAAAAAATAGCAAATACATACTCACACAGCACCACTGGACATCTTCAATGCTTCTCTCCACAGTTTTTTAGTGAAGACCTGAAAAAGAAATAGGAATTCTCACGGTTACATAACGGATGCACATATCGACTCCCATTCTACATTCATTTCAAGTCTCTGTGGTCGATGTTTATCTGTAATTAAAACTAGAGCGGAAAAAATATATCGCAATATCTCTCCCGAGACCTGCTCTGATTTGCACAGTACACATGCACCGTCTCCTCCACTGCGGCCGAACCCTGTTGTGCACAATCTTAGTCCTGCTCACTTCCTGCTTTGTAATTCAATTGCATGGCCTAACAGACACTCTCTCACCGAGAGGAAAGCTGAGCTTCTTAGCCTGCATACCCTTGGGATCCGTGTGCTTGGCTCTCCGTGAAGGCGAATGACACATTGGACCATGAATAAGTATTCGTTTTGAAACCGGAAACCTTCATTGAAGGTTTTGCTGGATCACTAGTAAGTGGTTTGAAAATAAATATAAAAGAGTGTCTGCTAATTTAGTCATTTAATATGTTGAATATATTATTACACTACTAGACAAAAGTATAATAGTGGACAGAAAAGCTGAAACTCTCAGAAAAAAAGGTACAACTGCCATCACTGGGGTTGTACCTTTTCAAAAAGTGCACTTTTGTTCCAACTAATATGTACCTTTAAGGTACCAATATGCACCCTTTTGGTACAAAAGTGTATCTTTTGAAAAGGGTGACAGCTTTTGTACCTTTTTTACTGAGAGTCTATACCAGCGGCTGTAGTTTAAGGCCTTACGCTCCTAGTCGGCCTCTTACCGACCCCTCCCATCGCCTCCGGTCCCTCAGCGGACAGCTGCTCCACAGCTCCACATCCACCCTCGCATCCCCCACTGCTAGACTGTCACTGGCACTGGCTGATTCACACTTCAAACGCAGCCACAAATGGCCATCGCTTGTACGCAGATTCTCTCAGGTTCTGATGTCCAACCTACTCTGGAAAACACGCATGTGGAAAAACGGATTGCCATCTTTAAGGTTAGGGGGCCAACGTGAAAACGGCTGCGTTAAAAGGCCCTTGAGGGCTTGATGATGCTTCAGTAGATTCCACAATATTACACAGGGCTGCCCTGCAGTCTAATATCGCTCTGAAATATCAACACCAACAAGAGGAGCCAAATCCTCTTGAAGTTCAAATCCAATTCCGAGTAACAGTTCAAATGTACTGCACTGTGAACTCAAACTCTATCTAAGAGGGAGCTAAGTAAGCAGTGGCTCTCTTAAGATTTATGCATATTTACACAGCTGTTATTTGATATTGGATTGGGTGCTGTAACACGAGGGGAGTTGTAACACTGTCAGAGCAACCGATTGGAAATGGGCTGAAAGCATATCGTACACAACAACATCTTCCTGATTTTACAGAACAGCTTTGGGGTAAGAAGGAAAACCGAACTCGTTTATAATTTTCTATTAAGTAGAAGGATTTATATGATTCAGTTTCTCGTTTTAATTTGATATATAGGCTAACATTCGCACATTGTGTATGTCTCTATTCATACGCAAGTTTTAATTTAATGTTTGCCATACGGTCACCATTTTGAATTCAAACGCTTACAATTAAATCAGGACACTGATGGGAGTGGAAGTAAATGTATACATTAAAAAGTAAATTTGATTATCGGAATAATTTGTTTTAATGCTACATCCAGCTGGCTGTAACAACAGCACTCGTTGTACCTGATGATATAAATTTTAGACCGTTTAGGGATAAATTACATGAATTTGTAGCTAACAGATATAAGGATATGGTAACACTTTGTATTACAGTGTCCTTGTTACACATAACATTACCATAGTAATAACAGTAAATTATGCATAATTACATGCAACTAAACCAAATCCTAATCTCTACAGTAAGTACATTTAGTTACTAAATATTACTTAAATATGTAATTACACTGTAACAATGACACCTTAAAATAAAGTGTAATCCAGTATATCAAGTTTGAGGAATGTAATGCAAACAACACCGAGACGTTCAAACAAAATGTTTTGTTTGCCACCGTTTGTCTGTCATTTCAATGGATCCACTGACTAGAAGCATCTGTTGAAAACGATAAAGACACAAGACGTTTTGTTTAGTGGCTCTGGTGATTTTATCTACATGTGAAAAGTCAACACACTGTATTTTCCTCAGACCTACTCCCGTATTTTGGTAACCAAGCTGCATCTAATTGCATTAATTGCGCGTATCCTCTTGTTTGAACACCTGCTGTAAACGATTTTTTTCCCTTGCTTGCGAAGTACAGACCGCGACACGCACCGAAACCATTTGGGCTGCCATTTCTGGAAGTGTTTTTCCATGTAAATGTGTCATCACGACGCTCACAGACAACCTGTCACCTCACCTCCGCCTGCTCGCGCGCGTCAACAGCACCCGCACGTGATCGATGACTTCCGTATAGTTCGATAAAACAGCGAGGAATTATCGATAATTTCGCTGTTTGTTATCTTCAGCTGAAGCGTTTTTGCGATTGTTTGGCAGTTTACAGCCTGGGAGACTTGTTCAGTTCGGTTTAATCAAGCTTTATATGAATTAGATTATATTTCTTTGTACGTGAAACCGTAACACAATTTGTCTGTAACTCGGTTTTGTTTAGTACTCTGTGTGTGTGAAACTTTAATAGAATATTCCAATATTTATATGTTACAAATTAAAGTAGTATAGAAATATACAACTTATCCCTAAGCGGTGTAAATTAATGTCAAGTTTGCGGTTGTTACAACCTTTAATAGAAAACATGAACGTGTATGACTTAAGGTAGTCAAATATACACATAAAATATAGGCTTACAACTCATATAGTGTGTGTCCATGTCATTTTTCTCATTCTGTGGCTCCAGTTGAAGTACATTAGAAAGTGTTATAATCCCACTTAACATGTAGATGTAAGTCTAATATGTTAAACCTGCTGATTTAGATGATACACAGGTGTTTCTTACCTCACATTTTTTTCTTGTCTTCAAAAAGAAAAAAGAAAAAAAAGGGTGGTGGTCAATGTAAGATTTCTCCCTAGAAGCTAATTTCTAATTGGTAAAACTGACAGGTTTACAGCTCCCCGCTCTCTCCCACACATAATGTATATCTGTGAATCAGACAGGACCACAAGGGTGACCAGCCATAATTACATACAGCATGCTTAATTTAATTTCCTGACAGATAACACCGTTTATTTATTATATTTGTAATGAAAAGTGGTTATCAACATATTGCACAGAACATCTCCAAGTGTGGTTTATCTGTGCATCATCGAGAGAGCACTGAGACAACAGTGGAAATCATTTTAAAGGATCTCACAATATGTACTTTGAACGCGTCTAGCATCTAACAGGTGGTTCAGAACATCTGTTCAGTGCTTCAGAGGTTCGTCACTAAGCCCCACACAAAAAAATAAATAATTCTGACTAGATTAACCAGCCTACACCTTAGTCTAGCTTATGTTCATCTAGAAAAAAGCAGTATTTTGTCCTTTTTTTCCCCATTGTGTGCACAACAACATCTTTGTTTCCAACCATTTAAATTGTCATTTCAACTCATGATTTCGTCGTCCGAAAAAAAAAGCATTAAATTCATCACTGAAGGTTTTAACTTTGGAACCACTTTGATTTCACTTTCAGTAGGTTGACAATTTCTTCATTACACTAAATAGTGCCTTGGTCTATATACTCCATATATTTAGGAACCAAAAGAGGAATACGTGGGGGTCAAAACTGCGATTTGCTCAGGGAGGCTTTAACATTAGTGATCTACTTCAACATCTACTTCCAAATAAATCATTAATTTGCTAAATTGTCCCGGGGGCTTATCCTGTGCTGTTGGAAATGATTGCCATTGACTCCCTTGTTCTGTGCGGTGACACTAGGAGCTGTCCACCACTGTGGTGCTGAAATTGATTGAAGGGCGAACGCCTAGCGCACATCCGGCGGAAGCCAATTATATGCGCCCTATTCCTTGCATATTTTTTGTGTGTGTGTGTGTGTGTGAGTGGGCATTTAAGCACATTGTTTTCAATGTTTACTAGAGTTCATTCACCTCCTTAAAGCTCCCCCGCCCAACCTTTTTTACATTCTGCTTGTGTTCCACACCCAGGACAACAATTATTTCCCCCTAAAAATGCATATACAAACTTACCCCTGACCTAGATGCAGATGTTTTAGGGTGGGGGGGGTTGTGTTGTAAAAGATAAAATTGCACCTAAATGATCATTCATGTCGTTCCAAACCTATTTTCTTTTTTCTCCATGGAGCACAAAAGGAGATGTTAGGCAAGAATGGCAGCCTTGGTCACTATTCACAGTCGTTGTATGGAGCAAGATGGAATGAAAACGGATGGTGACTGAGGCTGTCAGTCCTTAAGATTTCCTTTTGTGTTCCACGGAATAAAGAAAGTCAGCTTGGAATGACATGAGGCTGAGTAAATAGCCGAATTTTAATGTTTTGGCTGAACTATCCTTTTAAGCAAGCCTTTTTTTTCCCCCCTTTCTGCGTACTGAACAAGATGTGAATGACTCCACACACAAGCCCACCTGGAGATGTGTGAATTCACATATCCCCCCACCCCCACCCGAGGGCTGGAGTTCAGTCAAGAGAGCATGTCACTTCATTGCATTAAATTGCCATCGGAATACATTGGAGCTAAACGTCGAGGGAAGGCCACCAGGACCACCTCTATGTGATTAGCACCAGCAGAAAAATGAGGATGTTGAGGACTGCTCTGATATTGGATTTGCCAAGGATAACTATAATAAACAGCTCTTCAAATCTAATTGTAGTCATTCGTTCAACACACCAGCTGGGGAATTAGGGATCTTGAAGGAGCTCTTCTCCTATAATCAATAGAAGTTTTGCAAAAGCATATTGACTTGGGGGGAGAACGATTATTTTGATTGTATAGGAGATAGAACAGAATTAACAATAATGAAAAATGTCGCCGTTTCTGACCCTGAGGCTTTTCAATAGAGGAAAAAAAAACAGCCTTTTCAAGTGAAAAACACTGTTGAGTCATTTATAAAGGGCTGCATTCATAGGCTGCTTTCACAATAGACGTTCATCGTGTTTTACAGACATTCGACATGCAAATCCCACCGCAAATGACATCTAAGCGACTTCAAGAAGACATGCTGCTCTTGTCACCTGTTGATCAGGATCATCAACACTTGATGCAACTTTCCCTACAAAACACATTTTATTTTAGTGTAAAAAATGGGATTGACACCAATGCATTCGGCTCCGTCATCACAATCGGTGTAGTTTATATTCTAAACACATTTTGATACAAATTCGAATGATTATTTCTCTAATAGTTCGATAAGAAAGACAATATTTTCTGGGTTTGAAAGAAATCATCAGAATGCATCGTTCGGATTGCTTTAGGGCGTTGTATGTTTAAGCAAGAAAAATAAAAAAAATCTTACATGAACTCTATCCTAACCACTTTGTTTTTGGTTGACATCGTCTTTCTTAATCGCTCGAAAACCTCTTTTTTTCTGTGACAGAAAAATATGAAATGAAGGATCTCTTACGTGTCTTTGCTGATGCGCTTCGGAAGACGCTTCGCTGGAGATGACAGCCCGTCTTCTTCTCGCCATGTGCTGTAACAAAAGCATCCCATGCATCCGAAGCCTGTCCCTTTAAAGCCTTGCTGCATCCCTGCAGGTGGCCTGTCAATTTAGCGGATCTGAATGACGTCACCGCACGGCAGAAAAAGCTGTAAGTCAACTTTCATAATAAAAGTCATTCGCGGATTTATTTCAGTCAATAAACCGAAAAGGTTTTGTTGTTTTATCTGATTTAAGATTATCACCCTACCTGGCTAAACTGGTCTCCCAGACTAATATATATTTTTTAAAATAATTTATTTAGGCTATAAAAAAATAAGAAGAAAAATTGTGACTAGCCAAAAGTGCCCAAACTAATTCTAAAAACCAGCATGCCCAGCAAAACATGTTCAATGACTGGAATAATAATAAAAACCATACATAATTGGGAAATTTGTAAAGAAAACTATAAAAAATATAGACTCGATAAAAGTGAAATATATTTTCATCTCTGCTGAAGGAAATCCATCCTTTCATCCATTATCTATCTATCTATCTGTGACTGTGAGTGTTTTAAACTCATTCATCCATCCATCAATCTATCCATCAATCTATCCATCAATCTATCTATCTCTCTCTCTATCTCTCTCTCTATCTATCTATCTATCTATCTATCTATCTATCTATCTATCTATCTATCTATCTATCTATCTATCTATCTATCTATCTATCTATCTATCTATCTATCTCTCTCTCTATCTCTCTCTCTCTATCTATCTATCTATCTATCTATCTATCTATCATCTGTGAATGTGTGTGTTTTAAACTCTGTTATCCATCCATCCATCCATCCATCCATCCATCCATCCATCCATCCATCCATCCATCCATCCATCCATCCATCTATTTATGGCAGGGATGACTCAAAAACTTTATTATTCTGTTTTAACCTTTGCAACTCACCTTCATTAAATGTGAAGAATGCCATTTATCTTTCTAATGCCCCATTTGTCTCTTAATAACTTTTTATTTTTATTTATTTTATTATTTTTAATAATTAGGTAAATGTCTATGTAAAATTTAATCTACATTATTGCATTAACTAAATTTAAAAAATAACAAAATAACCCAAATTCAACTAAAGTGGGGGAAACCAAAAGGAAAACTATAATAATCTTGCTGACCAGAGACCAATTAATACCAGCAAACCACCTATAGGCTGGTTTAAGCTTTCCCTAGCATATATATCTTATTGATTATCCAGAATTGATTGCTTTATTTAATTACTTGTTTGTTTGTTTGTTTGTTTGCTTGCTTGCTTGATTAGCTCACCACCATAAATAGATGACACAACATCAGCAGCCAGGAAGAATGCGAAGGTTAAAAACATGCAATTAATGATTGTAATGTAAAGTGCCCACCCACACACAGCATGATTTAGATGCACACAGCATGTCAGTTGGCAGCGCGCTTTTCCTCGGAACCTGTAGATTTGTCTAGTCACAACCACAATATGAGGATATTTGCTTTGTGCAAAACACAGTAGGCTATATATAGACTATACTTTCTTTCTGTTCATGCACATTTAATCGTATCAATCCTCGTGTTGGATGTCTCTCTTATCTGACACACCCAGTTCAGGTCTTGGATCCTGTCCTAATGATCTGATTATGTAAATTATGTGCGTTAAATAAGGCACAATCCAAACCACAGATGTACACTATAGATTGGAATTTTTTGTAGCGAAGAACCATTTTGGGTTCTTAAATTAACTTTTTTCTCACTCTTAAAAATCAAGGTTTTTATTAAGATTTGTGGTTCAATAAAGATCTTTTAGCATCCATAGAATGTTTTCATTGCAAGGTTTTTATAGATACATTTTTTGTTTTTGTTTTGTAAAAACTTTTAAGTGTGAAGGATATTTTAATAATCTGAAGAATCTTTTTAACGTTATAAAAAAGACTTTTATACAATGGAAATTAAAGGTGTGGTGTGTAAATCTTATGGTCATCTAGTGGTGAGGTTGTGAATTGCATGCGCCCACCGCTCACCCCTCCCTTTCAAAGCACATAGAGGAGCTACGGTGGCCGAAACAGGACAAAAATGTTGTCGTCTGAGACAGCAGAGAGTAGCTAGCGCTCTGTAGAGATGTTTGTCCGTTTAGGGCTACTGTAGAAACATGGCGGGGCAAAATGGTGACTTCATTCTAAGGGGACCCGCGGTGTATGCAGATAGAAAAATGGCTCATTCTAAGGTAATAAAAACATAACGGTTCATTATGTAAGGTCTTTATACATCACTGAAAACATAGTTGCGTATATTATATTGCATTTCTCTCAATAGATCTTCATAAATATTACACACTGCACCTTTAAAGGTGTTTCATGGAACCATTAATGCACATAAAGTGAAGTATTAGACACTTAGTAAAAAGGTGAAATGACTTAAATGATTGTTGAATTCTTTTTTTGTAGTGATAAAGTAGGTTTATGAGCTGTTTAATTGGTGAAATTTAAGTAAATTGAAATGAGTGACGTAAAAAATCCATAAAAGGATCCTATAACACGAAGCACCTGTTAGAACCCTCTAAGGTTCCTTAAAGAACCTTTTCGTCTAAGAATGTATGAATTGCATTTAAATTGTATTGCAATATACATATATCCCATATGCATTTATGGATGCAAATCGGTTTTTATGATTAAAGTTTGACACCTCAGTCACATTTATCTGCTATCATGACCTCAAATTCTACAAAGTCTTCAAATTGCACAATGCACAGTGAACTGTTCCGTTCCTATTGAAGGGCTTTGATTAACTTTGGTCAGGGTGCACCGGAGCCCTGCGTGAAGCAAATGGGTAGCAGCATTTATTTATTTATTTTTATTTTTTTTGCTTGCTCTGTTCCCTTTAAAAGTGTCAGGGGAGGTATACTGTTGGCTTCAGTAGAAGAGACAGACATGCACAAAACAATCCCATAGGTCCTATTTGGGCAACTAATTACAGTTCATATGCAAAGAGTTATGTATTAAACACAGAACCGAGACATTTTTTTTATTATTCCAATTTTCTCTTTGATTTTATTGATTCATCCCAAGTTAATGATCTGCTTCTGATTAGTACAGTGTGATTTTATATACTGTCCTTTTTTGATTGTTTGCTTGAATATATTTTCTGCACGCTGTCAAAACATTAAAAAGCACCGAGGAACCATTCTCAAGGGGTTTTTACTGAGCTAGTTGTCTGTATATATGTAATATCTATCTGTATAGCCCACATTATATAGGTTACAGAAAGACAGTGCTGTCGTATTACTATGAATGAGTAATACGGTGGAATAAGTCCCACCTTCTAATGAAAAAAGCCAATCACTGATTGATAAAGTCATCACGTCAGTGCAGCTGCCGTTAGAAGCTTTGTATAAAACATTCAAGCGTATAGAAAGATTTATGAGACGGTTGTTGTCAGATTTCATTGCTGATTTTAAATTTAAATGTAAGCTTCGGGAACAGTTTTGGAGAATTTTGGGCCCTATTTTAACGATCTACGGGCAGGTCTAGCACAGGCCGTGTCTGAATCCACTTTTGCTAGTTTAACAATGGAAAAAAGGTTCGGCGCATGGTCTTAAAGGGTTGACTCTTAATGAGTCATAGGTGTGTTTTGGGCGTAACGTGCAATAAACCAATCAGAGTCTCATCTCCCATTCCCTTTAAAAGCCAGTTGCGCTCACGCCATGGCGGATTCACTATTTACATGGCGGAATTTGCAAGCGGAAAGACTGAACGCTTCTCCAGAGAGGAATCCTTTTATTTATTATATTTGGCATGTTTGTGTGCTGCTGTGCGTCCCTGTGTGTGTAGTAAACAAGAGTGTACGCAAGTTGTGCACCCGCCTAAAGGCGCATATTACTAACGCGCCCTTTAAATAACACAAAAAATACTGCATTGTTGGTCAATGGCGCAGTCGTTTTCCGTTGCCTCAAAATAGCAACGAGCCAACAATGCGCCTGAACACACCTCGTTTTAGACCAGCTCGCCCATGGGCAACAGATGTGCACGAGTGCATTTGTGTGTGGACCTGGACGTGAAAATGATAACTGCGTCTGGCTGAAACTAGCAAAAAATACTTGTGCTGCACCTGCCGTTGCACTGAGGCAGGTTTGTGATAAGGCCCGATAGTGATAGTGTTCTGAGACACGAGCTTATGCAGTTTTTTGCATGATTCATGCGATTAGAAACAAGATGAGACAGTTGTTGTCAGATGTCATTGGTGATTTTTAAATATGAAATTTAATCGTAAGCTTGGCGAGCAGTTTTGGAGAATTTGATGTTTCAAAGATTTCACTTTCAAAGAGATAGGAGTTGAACTTGCATGCCTGAGAGGCGTTCCCGAACAATATCGTTGGAGTCACTTTCAGAACGATTTTTTCTGGCTGATAAAAACATTGACGGCCAATCAGAATCCATTTAAAGACCTCAAGCATTTAAAGCGACAGCGCACGCTTATAAAATAAGAATAAACAGAAGGATATCGTCCACGCTAATATAGTTACTTCTATAGTTAACGTTCTTGGTGTGAACGGGCCTTTACTGTAATGTTTATTTATTCATTCATATTTAATTTCGGTTTGCTGCAAATACTGCGTCCTTCACAGCATATTTTGCTTTTAGTCATTTAGACACAGGGCTGGACTGATTTTAAAAGGATCACTGTATAATAACCAAGTGGACCTTTGATTTAAATGATTTTTATGCAGTAATAAGCCACTAACTGTAATGGGCCAGGCGTCTCTGCTTAGCCTTTTTATTCATTATTTTTATGAAACCCAACCACATTTACCCTTAAAACGAGGCTAATGAGAATTTTCACAAATCAATAATTGAGTTTAAATCTGGTTTATCTTTTACTCGTCTTTCCAGGTGCTGAATTACAACAATTTTCAGGTAAACCTGCACCAGACTCTCCATCACTTTTATAAGAGCTTTTAATTTCAGATATTTAAGCTGTTTGCTTGAAATTAGTCCAAAAAATGTTGCATGTTTAATGAAATATTTATATATTTAAAGCATGCGCTGTCTTTTAGGATGTGACAAACCCAGGATGCTGATTTCTAAGCTCATTAAATGGACACCTAATGACGGTTTGTCCTCAGTAAGTGAGATCGATGCGAGTCCTCAGTGTGTGCCGAGGAAGTGAAGATGTTACGCAATTGGAGAAGACACTGATGAGTCCGCATGGGAGGTGCCCCATTCTTGCTTCGACTTTATTTAAATGCTAGTCTTGCTTGTTTACAAATCCTACACGACTTTTCTGTTGTCGTAATGGCTTTGATTCATTCCACAGGACATTAGATCCGTAGTTCTGTGTCCATCACCTTACAACTGATCTAATGTAGAAAGAACGTCCTATGGCTTTACATTTTGGCGGTTTTATGTCCAAATGGATGCAACAGGGCCGTGCACTTGTCCTCTGAAAATTTAGGAACATTTAGCTAGTCATATTTCCCCAGCTGAATTGAACCTCTTTTCCGTTAAATTTAACACATTCTTGTTTCAGCTCAGAACCTTTGTGTGCTTCATAAGATGGACCAATTTTAAATGCCAAAATCTCCTTCACAATAATAAATGGGATTAAAGTGCTGTCTATGCTCAACAAAGAAATTGGGAAATTATGTTTTTACCTTAGCATGAATTTTATCCACTTAGGAGACGGCAGCTGCAAGGAAGCGCAGACAGCCATTTTACATTTCCATAATTTGGTTGGAAAAAGCCACAAGAGGTGTATTTTCAGGCACAAATGTGCTATTTGTCCCCCCCATTGTGTTCCCAGCACTATTTTGGTGTACTCCGGGACTGAAATGTTTGGTTCATCATGTTGTTTTGTGAGGCCTTTGTGCATTTCTGTGCCATTCTACTGTACATTATCAGGCATTTGCATGATTGTTTTTGTTTTTCAACACTGTCTCCTCTACCTATTTTAGCACAAGGCTTGTACGACAGAGGTCATCGTGTAGGTACTGTCATTTGTTTATTTGATTTAGCAAAGAAAGCAATTTTAAAACAGTGTAGCATGAATCCCTGATTCTTCTTTGCACATGCACGCTGATCACAGATTTGAAGTGCACGGTTGTTAAGAGGGCTTGTAAACAATACCGTAGCCGCATCATTCGATCTTAAGAGTAAATATGAGATGTGAACACTTAACAAAGAGCATGTCTGAAAGGGCACAAGTGTTTGGAGATTTGTGTCCTCCATAATCACTATTAATTTGTATTTTCGCTGTCACACCACACAAATGACATGTGGGTAATTAGGACCAAATTAAGAGGGTATTTATCATGGAGATTGCAATCAATTAATTAAAACCAATAATCTCAATATGCGCAAATTGGCATTTGGTATACAATGTAATTGTCAAACTGCATGCATGGAAAACCAGGGACAATTTGAGATCCAATTTGTTGCAGAGATGAAAGTGCCCTCTTAAAAATGACAAAAGTGTCAGATCACACAGAAACCGCTTCAGATGCTCAATATTATAGCCAAAATTGGTCAATAATAATAAATAAATACAATGGATGTTTCACGAATGAAATTCAGGAGGCAACAAAGGTCAATATTTTCAGATCTGTCAGGTGTTCTAATAATATGGCCAGCAATGTAAAATTCTTTATGGTTGAACTTTGTCATTTGAGGTGCCGGTAAGGGTTTATTTGGACCTCTGCATCCCAGAGCAAAGCTAATGTGATATTTTAGACTTTTTAGAATTCTCCATTTATATACGCTAACTGCGAAGGAAATCTCCTGATTTTAAGGGTCAGCTTGAATAGTCTAAGGGTGTTTACATTATTCATTAAAGAGATCTATGGTTGCCGGTGGCCCTAATCTACCCCGCCGCCCAACGGCACAGTGATAAGCATCAGGTTACCTGCCAGGCCGAGGCAGAGGCAGTTCAAAAGTCACATTGACAGATGTCCGTATCGGTGTTATGCAAACCTGTACAGAGCGATTCCTTGTTTAGCTAAGCGGCCCATAAGTAATTCATTGCATTTAGCGAGAAGCAGCATCTGTTCGGCAGCCCCTGCGAGGAAACCCCGATTACCTGGCAGAAGGTGCAGCCTTTCCAGGTAGCCGTGCTAATCAGCTAATGATCTCAGCGCTGAAGATTATTTTCCCAGCATTCGCGCGTGTGCGTGTGTGTGTGGAGGTGGTGTGTATTTGGCAAACTCTGGTGCCCGTTGCATCAAGTCTTGCAATAAAAGTATAAAGTCCTCTGGGGAATATGGGTGGAGGGAACCACAAGCAGCTCGACAAGTTCTTCTGACACTAATGTTTCCTTCACTGGCACTAATAATAGAAAAGTGCCCATCAATTTCCTTTCACCTGTGATCCCCAAGTGGCAGAAATTGCCGCTGCACACTGATGGCCGGCTTTCTCGGCGCAGGCGTGGTGCGGTGCCCAGGCTTCCCTGCTGAGAACCCCCTTAGATTTCTTAAGGGGTGAGAAGGTAATTCTGCCTGAGTGTGGTTTCTGCACTTGACCTCTCTTTGCCTGCCTTTAAAGAGCGTGTTTTGATGAAATGGTGGGTGAAATAATTTCTTTCCAAACTTCTGGTCCATCTTTGCTGACCTAAACTGAGTGGTGTCCTGCCTGAAAAGCTACAGATATTGTCCTACTTGCTCTTCCACTTTGGCCCCAGAGCCCCATAAAAGCTCAAGATTTGTGATCCATACAAGCAAAAAAAACAAGAAAACAGGGCTCCAGAAGCAATCAGTGCGTGCTAAAGAGAATGGCCGCAATTACAGAAATGCGAGACAAAAGCCATTTCAAGGCACTCGCCTAAAACATTTTCACTCTCATCTGGTCTGATTCTTTCCTGCCTTTTCTTTGCATCGGGTATTGATGTATGTCTCGAGACCGGTCTCGAGATCACTTTTACGTGGTCTCGGTCTTGTCACGGCCTTGACGGTCTTGGTCTTGTCTTGGTCTCGGACCTCTCGGTCTTGTCTAAGTCTCGCTGTCTCAGAACGATTTAGCAATACAATATCTATGACAATATTTTTTTTTTTTTACGACAACACAACGTTCAATAATGCACCATTAATATTATTTCGCGCCCTTCAAATGCAACCAATCACATGCATGTATTATTTTCTGACACAGCCGTTGGCGCTCTCATCCATGATCAGTGAGTGAGTGTAGCCGATGCCGTAGCGTACAGCGTAAAGAGCACAGATCCAGCATCTAGTCAGTCAGTATGTCAGCAAATTCTAGTCTGTTTTTTCACCCTCCGGTCTCGACTTGGTCTCGGTCTTGGTCTCGACTTGGTCTTGGTCTTGAGTTGGTCTGTCTTGGTCTTGGTCTTGGTCTTGGTCTTGTCTTGGTCTAGATACCCTCTGGTCTTGGTAGTGTCTTGGTCTCGGTTTAGGCGGTCTTGACTACAAGTCTAGCATCGGGCAATCAAATTCAAGGTCTGACAGGATGCAACTTTTCGGCATTGTTGCGGTGTATCAACGTACACTTGTCAAGTCGTCATGAAATCAAAATTGATACTACTTTAGTTACTAGTCTTGTGGTGAACAATTAACCTGTGCAAAAGTTAATACACAGAAAACAAAAGTTTGTCTTGGTAATCAAAATCTGAAAAGTTACTTCCGTTCTCTGTGGACGTCAGTTTGACGGCTTGGGTAGAATATCCTTAACCTCTCCTCTCCAACTGTCAGTCTGCTACAACATTGGAGTAAAGTTGGTTGCAACTTCCAGATTTTAAAAACCAAGTAGAACCATTTAAGGGTACTCCAATGAGCCTTTCAATGAAAAAAAAAAAATTCTTAGTGTGAAGAACATTTGAAAAATAACCCTTTTCCACTATAAAGAAGCTTTTGTGAAATGGAAAGGTTCCATGGATGTTAAAGGGTTCATCATGAAATAAAAATAAATGTTTTTTTTTGTGTTTTTTTTCGCCGATGCCATACACTCACTCACTCTAAAAAGTAATTCTGGGGAACTGTTACCACAACTTAAATAAATGCATGGTTGCAAGTTAAACATTTTAATTAATTGTTTTAATTAAACCTTTTAAGTTGCAAACATTATTTTGTAGAGTTCTGTTGATATAATAATGTTGATCATTACATAAACTTAATACCATGTTAAAGGATTAGTTCACATTTAAAAAAACTTTTGCTGATAATTTACTCACCCCCATGTCATCCAAGATGTCCATGTCTTTCTTTCTTCAGTCGAAAATAAATTAAGGTTTTTGATGCAAACATTTCTCCTTATCATGGAGGCAATGGACCCCAAATGTTCAAGGTCCAAATGACAGTTTCAGTGCAGCTTTAAACCATACCAGACGATGAATAAGGGTCTTATCTAACGAAACGATCGGTCATTAAAAAAAAAAAAAAAAAAGTTTAAGTTTTATAAGCACAAATGTTGGCCTTGCTCTATTCTGTGATATGTGTACGTGACGTCACGTGACACGCAGTTATGTTGAAAAGGTCACGCTTGCCGTAGGCGGAAATACCAAGTTGTTGTTGAACGTGCACATACTCAGTCAAACGGCGTTTACAAAAAGGGAGTTAAAAGGTAAAACAACGATGTCGGACGATTTTGAATCCTCCTTCCGCTCATTTGAAAACACTGACTCTGTATTTTCGCCTACGGCAAGCGTGACCTTTTCAACGTAACTGCGTATCACGGGACGTCACGTACACATATTCATCATCTGGTCTGGTTTAAAGCCCTTTGAAGCTGCACTGAAACTGTCATTCGGACCTTGATCGGTTTGTGGTCCATTGCCTCCATGATAAGGAGAAATGTTTGCATCAAAAATAATTTAATTTATTTTCGACTGAAGAAAGAAAGACATGGACATCTTGGATGACAATGGGGTGAATAAACTATCAGCAAAAGTTTTTTTAAAAGTGAACTAATCCTTTAACTCAAATTTCTTTGTTAATTGGCCTTTTGTTTTTTAATTATGTTGTAGTAATGAAACTTAATGAAATTGTCTTGATAACTTCGGAAATTAGGCAGTGGATTTCTAGTTTTCCGGCATGCTTTGCATAGGACTGGATAAGGAGAATAAATGTTGAAATTAAGTCTTCATTTATTTGTTTTTAGTGAAAGGAAAGACCTGTTAGTGTTTAATGCTCTTATGTTATGACATTTAAAAGAGTTTCTGTAATGTTGAAGTTTTTGTGGGTACAATTGTGCTGAAGATTTGATACATGAAGGAAAACACTATGGACCCTAACAAATGACTGCGCTAATGCCAGTGACAGGTAATATCTTACTTGTTCATATACATGTTAAATAAGTTATGTTAGCATGTGCTATGATAGCTATGTTGATCTGAACTGAAATAGATAAGGTTAATTGGTTTCAGAGCTTTTTGAGTTATCAACTTAAAAATGTGTTTTTATGCTACAAATTATTAAATTCCGCTAACTCAGTGTAGCTTGTTTGTTGAACATACAGTTGTCATAACTCAAAAAAAAAATATTGTTGAGTCAACACATAAACCTTTCAATGAAAATTTCTTAAAATAACCATTTGTTCTTATAGTGTGAAGAACATTTTAAAAAGAACATTTTTTCATGATAAAGCAGCTTTTGTGAAAACGAAATGTTCCATGGATGTTAAAGGTTCCTCACGGAATAAAAATAAAGGTTCTTAACATCTATGATGAAGAACCTTTAACATTCAAGTAACTTTTACATTCCACAAAAGTTTCGTCATAGTGGAAGAAGGTTCTTCAATTATTAAAATTCAGAAAAAATGGTTTAACCAATATGAGTTCCCTAAATAACCTTTCATTAAGTTTCTAAAATAACTATTATTTTCTTAATGTAATGAGCATTTGAATAATCTCCACCATAAAGAAGCTTTTGCAGCGGAAAGGTCAAATGGATGTTAAAGGTTCTTCATGGAACCTCAGACGACCAAATTCAAGGTCTAGTGGAATGCAAAGTTGCATAATTGTTCTGGTTCAGTGTTTTCACAATGATGCCATAGAAGAACCATTTTGGATTCCCCAAAGAACCTTTCAGTTAACATTCCACAAAAGGTTCGTAATGGTGGAAAAAGGTTCTTCAATTATTAAAATGGTCTTCACACTAAGAAAAAAAGGTTCTTTTAAGATTTTTTTTTATTGAAAGGTACACTGGGTAACCCTATGGTTCTTCTATGTCATCGCTACGGGAAAAAAAAGGGTATGGAAGAACCAATATGAGTTCTCCATTATTTTCGTAGTGTAAAGATCATTTTAATATTCTAAAGAACTTTTTTCTGCTATAAGCCATTTGTGCACTGGCAAGGTTCTTCATGGAACCACCGATATAAGAAATAATCACTAGCCGGCCTACAAACAGTCATTCATAGTCTTTTTTTTTTAAAAAGACTGAATTCATAAGAAAGGTACGCATTGGCATATTTGCTGAAAGGGATATATGACAAGGAGTAAACAAACTTCAAATCTGGCGAAATACGTGGTGGAGATGAAGCAGAGGGTGTTGAAATCACTCCTGATTTGCATGCCCTGCAGTCTCCGGCTCTCAACGAGGACTGATGCACAAGGAGAGGCGAGCACTCTTTACACGTAGTCCCATGACACGCTGTACGCGCTCATTATGAACCCAACTCTGCCTGTCCAGAATGTTTCCCTCCCCCATAACACACATGCACGCACATATCGCACACAAGCCTTCTTGCATGCACGCTCACACACGCATCCACAAAAGAAAGATCGGCATCCTGCACTTGTCCTTTACCCTTCATCCATTGTTTGGCTCTGAGAGGTTTCCACGGAAACCAGAATTAGAATTTGCCTGGTACTTAAAGACGAGGCTGAAATGTGTTGCACAGCATCTGTAGCCCGTATCGCACGTAAACAACGTGATTTATGATGACCACGACACTCATTCGCTCACAAAATGCATGTTTATTGCATACGGAAAGTGTATTGATAACCTCATCAGTTACCTGTTAAACATTACTAGTCACATTTTAGGCCACTTAGTTGTTTAAATGAGGCTCTTGAATCGGTTATAAGAACGATGGTTTTATGAGAAGCAACACATATGAAATGCAGCATGAGATATAATCTACCAGTCTGTGGCCACATTGATTGGACTGGCAAGGCTGCAGAGAAGGGTTGGCTTTGGTAGGAAACAATGTTTCTAAGCAACAGCATCCTGTCAGCTGATCAGGATGACCAATAGAATGCAGCCATGTATTCTGGTCAGCCAATGAGAGAGCACACGCCTTTATTTCTATCTGTGAGGGTTTAGTGTTAGGAGAATATATTTACACACACTGACCAAGCAGCAGCAGATCTACATAATTCTTTTCTGTCCATAAAGGCCTTGTTCTCTGAATATGTCTCAAAATGGCATGCACGTTTTATTTTAGAGCTTTATGATATGAGGCATGATAATATGAAACACACACTCTCAGGAAAATGCAACCTGTTGATTTCAGATTGTAGATATACTTAATCTGTTTTAGCCATAATGTGTTAGAACTTTAAACAATGGGAAATGCGTTTTTTTTTCCATGCATGCCATCGATGAGCTTTTTTATTTTTTTATTTTCAGTGGTCGAGCAACATTTGAATCTTGCTGAATTTTGCCTGCAGAGAAACAATATTTTTGAATATAAGTCAAGATGTCTGCGGCTTATGTGATCAATTGGGCATAAATGCATGACGAAAAGGAATTGTTACTTAAAAATCCCCCTAAAGTTTGAAGGAAGCTACAATTACGGAAACATTCTATTATGTTGCTGAGTACCAACTATGTTGAGAAGGTAAAAGCTTCTTTTTAAATGTCAAACACAGCCTCTATGCAACGTAGATTTTCAGAAATGTAAAAAAAAAAAAAAGCAGCAGCATCTTGTTCTGCGCAAAAAGCAACCTTTTAAAACTGCTTTTTCCAATTACGGCTAGCATTGCAATAGGTTTGTAATTAAGGCTGTATGCCACCGGTTTGAGTGTACTTGGAGTTTCCATTGGCCTGGCCATTTTCTAGTCTGGAATCGGAAGTGAAAGTTTCATTACTACAGAATTTGTGATTTCACTGTGCTCTTTGTTTTGCTTCTTCGGCATTAGGCCCTCATATCAGTCTAAAAACCAGCCTTAAGGACCCTCCATCTACCACTCGGGCTCTGGATGCAGAGGAAATGAATCTTCCTGAGTTCTCGTGCATTTTGCCTGCGAGTGAGGAGGGGGGACGTAAAAAACCAAAAACAAAACCTGAAAGGGAAGATGATGACCCTTGACAAAGAGAAAAGAGCCGAATGAAAGGCCATTATTTGGAAAAATCTCAAATGCAAACCCCATACCATAATGTTATAGCAGCCATGTTTTTGGCCCCTAAGCGAAGCGCTTTGGCCCATGGGTGGAGAGTGCACTCAAAACGCTGGCACGTAGCATTTGGAGGGCTCTAATGTTCTTTTTCCATGTTTTTCCACTGGAATACCTTTCATGCTCACAACCTGCCATTACTAAAGATTACAACTTATATAATCTACCAACTGGGTCTCTACATACTTGGGTCGAGGATAATTGGGTACAAATCCATTATCATACTCTCAAGGCCAAGCACACAGGTTTCCTTCTGTGCTCAGTTCTTATTCATTTTTCTTTTTCAATTTTTCAGCCCTCATAAGCCATTTTGGAGAAAGAACACTAAATGAATTTGGGCAAATTAGACTTTATCTCATGTTCTCTTTTTGGAGCTTCACATCAGAACTACTGCATAAGATTGAGCTTAAAATCGTATTCGGTCAAACAAACGCATATGTATGTATGAATCAGCCAGTATATTCATGTACACAGAACATTTTTTCAGTAGGACTTACAATTTTCATTTAGAAATTTCTAGCAAATAATTACAAAGAAATGGCAAGTAACATATTGAACATGGACGTTTGAAGTAGAAACACTAGATTAGTGTTTACATATGGCATTAATCTTCGTCTTATTTGCAACTTTGAAAAATTATTTTTATCCATTTTCACAAACACAACATTCCTTATGAAAAATATATATTTTTGTCTTTCCCCAAAAAATTACGCATGCCCAAAAAGCCATTTCACGTTTTATGGAGGATTTGAACTTTTATCTAATTAATTATTTTTCTTCTTTCTTTTAAAATGTTGTACCTGGTTTTATTTTGTTTTTATAAATAATAAAAATAAGGAAAAAAACCCTCACCATAATAATTTCACACCGTACCAGAAAAGCACCTCCATTAGTGGTGTTCTATAAAGATTTATTGACCTCTGTCCTAATCATCATGGAACTACCCTGTCAATTGACATTTAAAAATGGTTGGTTAATATCATAATTTTAAACATTTTCTGGAAGACGAGCATGCTGCCTATTGAATACGGAATTAAAAATGTATTTACAAAGTCCAAATGCTCCATAAAACGTGGAAGTGAAAAGGCATTTTGAGCATTCGTCATTTTTTCTCTATGGCAGAAGCAGAAGACAAAAGAGTGAGATGACCTCATCTGTCACTGCTTTGCCTTTTCGGTGTACTCTGCTAATGGGTGCATAAATGGGAAGTGCTTTGTCCCTAATTATCAGGTCTAAATTTCCCTTTTGTTAGACCTCTCGCCAACCAAACCCTGACCAAGAAATTTTTTCTACCTGAAAAGTACATTTACTGAAAAAAATGCCGGTCTCTCATGGTATAACAAAAAAAAATAAAGACGTTTCCTTATTCAATTAAAAATAGGGAAATTAAAGTTTCAGCTAAAAGCCTTCTGTTCATCAATTCACTGCTCATCAGGTAAACTTTTACTTATCTGTGAGTATTACCAGGTGTTCCAATTAAACAACAACTCAACTCCATCATAAAAAAACTACAACCATAGGGACAATAACACATCAAGCACATACTAATTAATACTGAATAAAAAAACAAAACAAAAATGCATCTCTTTTGTAACAATTTTGGTCAATGTCATCATGATGAGACTTCACAACCTTCTCAATACTAATGCACTTTGAATGTTCAGAGCTGTGATTATGATCAATTAAATGTCAATGCAGGTAATGTCTCGTCAGCGGGTGGCCATTTTGTTTTTACTCACTTTAATTCTTAACGCTCTCTATATGTTTTCCCAACATATAGTAAAAACACATGGACAAAACCTGGTGAGACCATTTAGAAAATATGTACCCAAGACCTCTTTAAATCTAGCCCTAGACTGCTTAAAGGGATAGTTCACCTAAAAATTTAAATTACCCCATGATTTACTCACCCTCAAGCCATCCTAAGTGTATATGACAATTTTTCTTTCAGATGAATACAATCAAATCTATATTAAAAAATGTCCTGACCAAGCATTATCATGGCAGTGAATGGGAGCCCAAAATTTGAAGACAAAAAAAGTGCATCCATCCATTATAAAAGTAAACCACAAGGCTCCGGGGGTTAATAATAATAATAAATTATAAAGTAAAATATCTAGCTTCCGGAGGACCGCCTTCGGTATTCAACATACAGAAAAAGTGCAACATGCGCAACGATGAAATCAGACCAGTTTTGGGTGAACTATCCCTTTAAGACCAGCAAACCAGCTTAGGATGGTTTAAGATGGGTTTTAGTGCTCTAACCAGCCCGATTAAACAAGGAATTTCTGATTATTTTCTATGCCATGTTTCAATAGTATTGCTGAAAAAGCATCCTAAATCAGCCTGAAGTGTTTAGTGGTTTTCAGCTGGTCAGCAAGCTTGTCTCCCAACCTGACCACCTGAAAAGAGCCCAAAACCATTTAAAAAAAGCCAGTCTAACCATACTGAAAGACCAGTCAAACAGTTTGGTTCAAACTGTTTTTATGAGCAGGGCATTCTCCAAAATAATTTATTGCAGCCTATGTCACACTGACAATAATCATCCCCTCTGAAACTGTGGATACCCATAGCCTACATATTCACGCAGTACATCTGAAGATCTCATACCAGGTGTAGTTGCGCTGTTTCGCCGCTGCTGAAGGGGGCGCTCTGATACTCTCTGCACCTCATGTCCACTGTTTATGCGCAGAGCTCGCCGATACCAGTTTACTTCCGCCGGTTAGACAGCGAACAGACCTCCAAACTTATATTTGCACTCCTGAATAAACTTTTAAACCGCATTGTACGTCCCTTTCAAACGTTTTTGCTCTTATGTTTTATTTTTTTGCGGGTGTAGGTTGTCTCTTGTCCATGCTTGTGCTCCCAGAGAGTTAAAGCTGCACAGACATTAACATGAGAAGTGTTTAAATGAACATGCAGGTAAGAGATACATAACCAACATGTTTGGGTGTTTATACTGTTGTTTTATTGTGAATCATTTTTAAACGAGCTTATTTTAAGCTTTAAGTATAAAATAAACCCACTCAAAGCGAGTCAAAGAAGGAATATCTGTCTGTTTCTGCATCTGTATTATGAAGTATTATCTAAAATCATTGTGTTGGTAGATCTGCTCCATCTGCTTTGCATTCATTAAGAACTTAAGATCTCTTCCAATAATGTTCTAGTTTTTCATTTGCAGTGGAACAGCTGTTATTGTGGCTACCTTTCTGTCTGTTTTTTTGTATTATAAAAAGTATTATTTAAAATAATTTTGTAGAGGGATCTGCTCCACCTGCTTTGCATTTATGAACTTGATTATTATAATCCCTTCCAAATCCAATGTTTTAATTTCTCATTTGCAGTGGTATAGCTGTTAGTCTAATTGTTTTTTTTTTTTTGTTCTGTAGAAAGTATTATATAAAATAATTTTGTAGGGAGCTCTGCTCCCCTGCATTTAAAGGGATAGTTCACCCAAAAATGAAAATTGTCGTCATTTAGTCACACTCAAGTTGTTCCAATCCTGTATAAATGTATTTGTTCTGCTGTACATAAAGTAAGATATTTGGAAGGATGTTTGTAACCAAGCAGATCTCGGCAGCAGTGTTGGGTGTAACTAGTTACTAAGTAATTAGTAATTAATATTTTTTTTCTGTCATTTAATTACAGTTACTTCACAAGTAATCTAACTAAATAATGTGTATTGTGAAAGCGCTATACAAATATATTTGAATTGAAATACTGTGTATAGACTGTAGAACAATTATATATAATACAATAGTGTAATTAACATCAAAATGTGAAGTCTAATTTAATAAAACATGTTTTATGTATCCTTCTCACCTTTCTAATTCTGTGAATAAAAATAATGTAGTTTTGTATTATTTATTTGAATAAATTAAGAGCCGTTTCATGTAGAGGTTGATATAGGATTTAGAAAGTAATAAGTAATTAAATACTTTTTGGAGAGAGTAATTTCTACAGTAATCTAATTACACTATGGAAGATGTAATTAGTAACTAGTAATTAGTTACTTTTTTTGAGTAACTTACCCAACACTGCTCTGCAGCCATCAACTACCATAGTCTAACAACTACCATTCATGCAGGTTTGGAACAACTTGAGGAGGTTGAGTAAATATTTTTTTGGGTAAACTATCCCTTTAACTTATTATTTAATTTTTAATTTACAGTGGTAAAGCTGTTATTATGGCTGCTCACCGCAACACTACATTAGAGGATGATTTCCCCACTCTGAAGCCGAGACGCATCCAGAACCAGAATGTGGTCCATAGGCTAGAGAGGCGTCGGATCTGCTCCGGTCCACTCGGTGCTCATTGGTACCGTGTGCGCTGTTTCCACCAGAACCTGTTCCCCAACTTCACAGTGGTGAACGTGGAGAAGCCACCCTGCTTCCTGCGCAAGTTCTCCCCTGACGGTCGATGCTTTATTGCGTTCTCCTCTGATCAGACCTCCTTGGAAATCTACGAGTACCAGGGATGCCAGGCCGCTGAAGACCTTCTCCAGGGCCAGGAGGGAGAAACGCTGGCCAATGGGAATGACCAGCGCTCCCTCAACATCAGAGGCAGACTCTTCGAACGCTTCTTCTCCCTGCTCCACGTCACCAACGTGGCCTCCAACGGTGAGCACTTGAATAGAGAGTGCAGCCTTTTCACCGACGACTGCCGCTATGTGATCGTCGGCTCTGCTGCCTACTTGCCCGAAGAGCCTCATCCTCACTTTTTCGAGGTGTACAGAAACAATGAATCCGTGACACCGAACCCGCGGTCACCTCTTGAAGACTACTCGCTGCACATCATAGACCTGCACACGGGCCGACTGTGTGATACACGCACCTTCAAGTGTGACAAAATTATTCTGTCACACAATCAAGGACTGTACCTGTACAGAAATATACTGGCCGTGCTTTCTGTGCAGCAACAGACCATACATGTCTTTCAGGTAAGAGTAACGATGTCTAAAGCCCTGTGCACACCTGGTATTAAGATGCGTTTTGGTTAAGCCGATCACATGGAGACGGGGAAACACATACCAGTTTACACCTGTTGTTTCAACCCTTCTCTTTTGTCCACTTTCAACCAAGTCTGTCCTGATTTTTGGGATGCAAGGGTCTATGGGTGGGTAAATGTCCTTGCTTTTTCAGATCTTATGATCTAATGAATGAAATTAGCTTGCACAATTTACATATGAAAGCGAAAGAAGATGGAAAACATACGGAGAGCATCAGCTTTCTTTTCTGCTCTGATAGCCGCAAGACCATGCCAAACGCTGTGAGTGCGCGTTAGAAATCAAGAATGGTGAGAGAACAGTGTGCTTGGAAAAGTCTTTGTCGGCTGGAGACCCAAGTCTGGTTCTAAGTTTAAACCCCGTCTGGCTAGCACACTTCCCATACTGTTATACACATTAAAGGGTTAGTTCATCCAAAACCCCTAATGTCTTTCCAAACCCGTAAGACCTCCGTTCATCTCCGGAACACGGTTAAAGATATTTTAGATTTAGTCCGAGAGCTTTCTGTCTGTCCATTTACAGTGTATGCACAGTATACAGAAAGGTATGAAAAACATCATCAAAGTAGTCCATGTGACATCAGTGGGTTAGTTAGACTCTTTTGAAGCACACAGTGACACTGATGACGTAAGATGCTGCTGAAGTGTTATCTGGTGTGCCAGAGCTTCCATGTAGTCTGAGGGAGACGCACACTGTGCGGAAGAGAATACAATGCTGAATAAAGTCATAGTTTTTGTTATTTTTGGACCAAAATGTATTGTCGATGCTTCAAAAGAGTTTAACTAACCCACTAAAACTAAAATATCTTAAACTGTGTTCCAAAGATGAACGGAGGTCTTACGGGTTCGGAACGACATTAGGGTGAGTCCTTAATGACAGAATTTTCATTTTTGGGTGAACCAACCCTTTAAGTCCGTAGGCGGCCTTTTTTGGCTGTTCGAAACAACACAACATGGCGTGAGCATTTACACTGCGAAAAGTTTTGTATTTGGCTTGTCATTTTGCCAGTCCCTTAACCTCATTTTTACCCATCATTTTTTATAATTTTGTGCAAATAGAAATACAAAAAATGCCAATAAAGGTATAAATCTACCCTCATCAGCCACTTTATTAGGTACACCTTACTGGTGCGTTGCCGGACCCTCTTTTGCCTTCAGAACTGCCTTAAAGGGATAGTTTATCCAAAAATGAAATTTAGCCTCGAATTATTTACTCACCCTCAAGTCATCCTAGTTGTATATGACATTCTTCTTCCAGATGAATACAATCTGAGTTATATTAAAATATGTACTGGCTCTTCCAAGAATTATAATGGCAGTGAACGGATGGATTAACCTAAAGATATTTAAATTAAAATATTAAACTAAATACATTTCTTTACTTTACTTCAGGTGACACCAGAAGGAACCTTCCTTGACGTGCGCACTATCGGCCGTTTTTGTTACGAGGATGACTTGCTGACGCTGTCTGCGGTTTACTCCGAGGCCCAGGCTGAAGGCCAGCCCGGTTTCTCCCGTCTGTATAAGGAGAAAACCATCAACTCCTTGAAACACCGTCTGCTGGTGTACCTGTGGAGGAGGGCAGAACAGGACGGCAGCGCCACAGCCAAACGGCGGTTCTTTCAATTCTTCGATCAGCTCAGGCAGCTGCGCATGTGGAAGATGCAGCTCCTGGATGAACATCACCTGTTCATTAAGTACACCAGCGAAGATGTAGTCACGCTGAGGGTCACCGACCCCTCTCAGGTAAAAACAAAACAAGAAGCCATCTCACCCACAACACAGACATGCACTGGAGTAACCGGAGACTGAATCAGATACACCCTTGCTGGCGTCATCCCTTAATCTTTGGTAGTGTAAGATATAATGTTTGTTTTCGTTTTGTTGTGAATCTCTACACAGGTGGGATTTGTGCAAAGTCAAATTTGGTGGATCAGTTGTGTAGTCGATAGTAAACTATCATTGTGTTAACTACTTTCTCAATTCTCCTCTCTTTTTAATTTTTAGCCCTCTTTCTTCGTGGTTTACAATATGCTAACCACAGAGGTTATTGCGGTTTTTGAGAACACTTCTGACAAACTTCTGGAGCTTTTTGAAAACTTCTGCGACCTCTTCCGTAACGCCACGCTCCACAGCGAGGCTGTGCAGTTCCCTTGCTCTGCTTCCAGCAACAACTTTGCCCGTCAGGTACAACGCAGGTGAGATATAAATATCAAGCATGGCCAGTTCATAAGCCACAAATTGATGGTCGAGCCAAAGGAGGCCTGCCTCACTTTTTCTCACAAAAGGCCTTCACAGGGACTCCGTATAAATGTGTCGCTCTACATATTGGGTGAGAACTTGCTCATGCTGGCACCTTTTGATATTTTAAACTTTAATTCTCTCAAACACAGACTGCTTAAAAAAATGATTCTGAAACTTTAAGAAAAACCCCATCCACCTTAAGTGAGGCAGACAGACCTTCGTTCATACGCTATCATTTAAGGCTTTTGTCGTTTAGTACGTTTTTTTTTTTGTATTTTGTTTTTGTGAGAAGTCTCTTATGCTCACCAAGGCTGCATTTATTATATCTAAAATACAAGAAATACATTAATATTACAATAAAAAAATTCTATTATTTAAAATGTAATTTTTTCCTGTGATGCAAAGCTGTATTTTCAGCATCATTACTCCAGTCGTCAGTGTCCCATGATCCTTTAGAAATCATTCTAATATGCTGATTTGCTGCACAAGAAACATTTATTATTATTATTGATTATTAAATCATTTGCGCTGCTTAATGTTTTTGTGGAAACTGTGATACATTATTTTTTTTTAGGATTCTTTGATAAATAGAAAGTTCAAAAGAACAGCATTTATTTGAAATAGCAATTTTGGTAGCACTTTATTTTATAGCTACCTTTTTATAGATTACATGTACTTTCTATAGTAATAACAGTAAATTATGCATAATTACATGCAACCTAAAATATATAATTATAACAATGACACCTTAAAATAGTGTAAACGCATTTTTTGTAACATTATAACATTAACAACAGTAGTGTACATCGTGTCCAAACCAGAAAATACATATTTAGTCATCAAAGCGTATTTATCAAACTAAATTTTGATTTATCACCTCCCACCACTTTATCATATCTTGTAACTTCTCTATGTTTGCTACAAACATTTGTAAAAAAGAAAAGTTAAATAATCCTTTTCCCTTTTAAAGTTTCATAGTTAATTTTACCCCCGCCCCCACCAAGGTGATAAGCTCTCTTCCATTTTGATCCAAGGTTTTTTCCTAATCAGCTGTTTCTTAGTTTCTGTTTCTTTGCCAACATGTTTGGTAGCACCGCCCACACCGAAGGGGTTTTGCTGTTTAATTAATGTGAGTCGCTTGGCCTGCACAGTATTTATGGACCGGTTTGTTCGTGCCCAGGTTCAAAGACACCATCGTCAATGCCAAATACGGAGGGCACACAGAAGCGGTCAGAAGGCTTCTTGGTCAGCTGCCCATCAGTGCTCAGTCCTACAGCAGCAGCCCGTATCTGGATCTTTCCCTCTTCAGCTACGATGATAAGTGGGTGTCTGTCATGGAACGGCCAAAGACCTGTGGCGATCATCCCATACGGTACCTCTAAGCTTAAGAGTCCCTTCTGCTAAGCAGTTCAGACTTTACATTGAAATATTAAAAAACATTTTGTGGTTTACTTTAAAGCATTCCTGAATATTATGGAGTTTTTTTATCCTTAAATGTAGACATATGCACAGATTGTTGACAAAGAGAGTGAATTGCAGAAGAGGCCAGAATGTACGCCCACTTTTCCAGTATAGTGAAAAACGAGGCCCAGCATGAGGTCTGCATCAACTTCCTTGTTAAATCTTGAAACACTGAAGTGTAATTTCATGCCGTGACAGGCGATATTTAAAACACTTCCTGAGAGCTCTCAAAAATTTCCCTGACAAATGTTACCATAATTTTCTGATGTACCAAACGACGGTTCGCTTATGCTGTAAAACACACCGGTTCCTTGCTGTCGCCATGCCATTTGCCATCATAATAAACTGGCACTGCTTTTTCCCCTCTTGCAGGTTCTACGCGAGGGACTCGGGATTGCTGAAATTTAAGATCCAGGCAGGCCTGCTGGGCAGACCCATTAACCACACGGTCAGGAGACTGGTCGCGTTCACCTTCCATCCCTTCGAGCCCTTCGCCATCTCTGTGCAGCGCACCAATGCCGAATACGTTGTCAACTTTCACATGCGCCACGGATGCGTATGATGTTGCATGTGTGAGTACAGACGTGAGACTTAAGAGACTGAGACTTTCTTTTTATACATCTTTTTTATATTAAAGTTTTATTTATTACAAATGTGATGTCTTTTATGCACTATTTACACTAAATGTTTTTATATTTTTGGATTTTTTGTGCAAAATAAAATCTATGTTATAGTATTGTAGTCTTTTCTCGCTGAAAGTGAAAGGTTATTGTCAAAACAGATGTTTGAACAGACAGAACATTAAGATATTCACAGTTCACATTCACCTACTGCCATTTTTAAATAGCCGAAAAAGTATAGAATATGCTAATGCCCCCTTTTAGCAGTTTCCCCCCTCAAAAGCCTAATGAAACAGTTCAGCTTCCATTACCTAGCCAGCTCCCACATAGTCGACCAGCATTAACCAAAAAACGGAGGTGGGTTCGAAGCACACAACACCACACCAACACTAATGCCACAATAATAACAACAAAAACTAATTCTGAAATTGATTCATTACAGCCAGTTTACTAAGTGAGAAGCTTCCCTGTGGGAATACGATTGTTCAGTTGATAGAGCAGAGGTTGAAGAAAATGCATCTGTTTTAACAAGCACTTCAGCGCTGATTGAAGGACAATTTTCAATACGGGAGACTGCGACAGCTTTAAAACGACTGTGTTGTGAACTTCCATACGGAGGGGAAAGATTTTTTTCCCCTTCATAATGAAGACAAAATACAATTAGAACTAATAAATCGAACACATAAATCCCAGGCGACTCATGTTTGGAGTCGCCTGTCTCGGTGGGAAAGGAGTATGTCAAGTCTCCCCCCACCAGTCTAAAAGCTTTCTTTTCTTGAAGTTCCCCAGAGTGCCATTTTTTTTTTGAGTGGACCCCTAAGTGCAACTACTGTAAGTGTAATCATTCTCTCAAGGTTTTATGAATACGAATCCCTGATATCCCGCTAGTTACTGACAGAAATTTCCCGTCCGGCAAGATGACCGCGTTCTTGTAGGTGCTCCAGGCACGGTTGTGCGCAGGGCCCCTGAACGCAGGAATGAATGCTTTTAGCCGTGGACTGGATTGAAAAGTGTGATCCTAGGGTTCGGCGTGGGCGGGAGTGGGAGGGTGTCGACTGTGCTTCGTAGGGCTTCTCTCTCATTTAATTCATCTGTAATGGTGCTGCCGCGGTACGGAACAAAAAAATCTTACCGGGGTTATAATTTCCCTGCGCAATCAGTTCAGTTTTGCGCTGCATGGAGAGAAAAAAAGGGAGGGGGGAGAGAGAAAGAGAGAGAGAGTGAGAGAGAGGAAAAAAAGGTGAAACGCACCGAACACTTGATTGAGGAGAAAATTAAGTGAAACGTTGTGAATTGTGATTGCATTATTCAACGTTTTCCATCGCATTCTTCTTCCTTTTGTGTCTCTATTATGCGTCGCGTTGACCTGTCCCCATCGCAAATGATCCACATTGCTCCGGTTATGAGAGAATTAATTAGATAAAGAGAGAGAAGAACTAAAACATTTACCACAACAAAATTGGTTGCCGACAGAGATGTTATGCCATGCTCTTTCAGCCCGACCTTGTCGCGAGCTTTAATAGCTGTCATTGTTGTGGCTGCCTGCGCTGTTAGAAAGAGACAGTGCGTCTTTCATTGCAGTCTTTATCGCTCTGGTTTGAAAGGTGTTACTGAACCCGAACCATCCATCATGGGCGTGCTTTGTAAAACATGGGATATCTGCGTGTCGTCAATTGAAAATCTGTGCTTTTTCTCCAACCTAGTGACTTATTAGAAGGAACATTTAAAGTAGCTTGACATTTCAACTTCTTTCATGGGTTTTTATAGATGCTCTGCCGCATGTAAAGTTGCAGAGCTCATTGCATAGGTCACTTGTCTACCTCCCTAGGTGATATTCTTCTCTAACTTGTCACAAAGCCTTTTATGATATGCAATTACAGTCCCTTCTAATTTAGAGTTAGCTAGAGTTAGTTGCTGTTTTTTGCAGTTTAAAAACTGGTTCTCACTTCTGAATGACCTTTAACTTATAACATTACATTTTTTTGTTTAAGACTTTTTTTTAAAGGCAATTACATTATAATGAATTGTATAAAATGTATACTTTTTTTGTTTGTTTTAACATGACTTGATTTAAGTCAAAACTAGGGTTAGTTCACCCAAAAATTTCAATTGTGTCATTAATTACTCACACTCATGTAATTTCAAACTCGTAAGACCTTCACTCATCTTCACAACACAAATTAATATATTTTTGATGAAATCCGAGTGTTAATTTAATTAACACCATTAAGTAGTAAAAACATCATTAAAATAGTCCATGTGACTCCAGTGGTTCAACCTTAATTTTATGAAGTGACTGGAATTTTTTAACAAACAAAAATAACGACTTTATTCAACAATTTCGTTCTAGCCTGTGCCAGTCTCCTACGCTGTTCGCGTTGTAAATAATGCAGCGCGATCTATTGCAGCCGATTCTGTTCACGTGAGCACCACGACGCATGCGCGGGAGCTGAACGGTATTTACAACGGAAACAGCATTGTGCTATCATTCGAAAGCTTTCGAAACTCAAAATTCAGCCTGTGAAAACCATTTTGATGCTGCGTTACCATGGAAACAGTACTCTAAGGCTCCGTCCGAAATCGCATACTATGTGAGTAGGTACTACATCTGAATTTGAAATAACTTTGCGACCGTTAAAAAAGCACGTTCTATATAGTATGAATTAATGTAGTATGAATGTAATCTGGACGTACTGCATCTGCCTTGTTGTCATGATCATGTGAGCGTCAGTTGCGTTCCATCACCTCCATTCACAAATCGTCTCCTGTGGCCTCATGGGATAATAAAGTGTCCCTCAATATGCGCACTTCAAAATCTCGCCGGAAGTAGTAGGTCATCCGGGTACTTTTCGCCTACTGTTTTTCGAATATTATGAATTCGGACATACTACTCTGTTGGCATACAGTTTTTCGCATACTATATAGTAGAGAAGTATTCAATTTCGGATGCAGCTTCAAATCTTCTAGCGGGCTCCTCCCCTAGTGGGCGGTGTCAAGTTTCATATTACAAAAGTTATTTTACCTATTTTATAATCAAAACCTTTTTTTAATCTTGACAAAACACATATAGTCGGAATGGTTGGAGTCTCAACGTTCCAGTTTTGTGATAGAACTGATATTTGGACAGAAATTTATAAATTTGTTACAAAAAAAAAAATCTCATGGGAACTTACATTTTTGTGATATCAACTTCAAATTTTTGTGATATCAACTTCAAATTTGGAACACAACATATGGCTTTGATTTTATAGTAATTTTATAGTAACATTTTATTTTGTAAAAACATAAATGTTTAATTTACAGTCAATTTAAACTTCCATAACACTTTATGAATAATGAATAATGGTCGTTAGTTAACAGTAGTTAATGTATTAACAAACATGAACTAACAATGAGCAGTACATGTGCTACTGTATTTGTTCACCTTTGTTAATGTTAGTTAATAAAATCCAGCTGTTCATGGTTTGTTAGTTCACGGATTTTAATAATGTATTAGTAAATGTTGAAATTAACATTAACAAATATAAATAAATGTTTTATAAGTGCAGTTCATTATTAGTTCATGTTAACTAATGTAGTTAACTAATGACCATTATTCTAAAGTGTTACCTTTTATTCATTACTTCATTAATAATCTGCAGACACACTTGGGTCTATATTCCAAAGTATTCTTGAATTACAGGCATTTCATTTTGGATTCTCAAAAATGTGTCTTCTCAAAAAGTGGGGGTGACAGTTAAGAGGTTAAATACATTTTATACAAATTAAAATAGAAGTGAACACTGGCATACATTCAGGCAAGACTCTACATAAGAAAGATGTTTTTTAATTGAAAGGTTAAACTGTGTGAGAACGTCTGTGGTGTTTTTCGTAAATGTTGCCACATGTCTTATGTATGTTGTCATTTAATGTATTTTATTCATTACAATTGGCCACAACATTGATTTGATTTTTTTTTTACCTATTACAGTTTTGTTATCCAATTAATTTGATCTTTCATAATTATTATTTACACTTTGCACAAAAGCCTTTAAGGCTGCTCCACTGTGACAACTTACCCCATACAGTTTGACAACATGCCCTGATTCTTTTTCTTATCAATAATGGTATGTTTAATGGTCTCCCTTATATATGCATCATTTTTAATATGCATCTATGATTGCCTTTCGGTCTTGAATTTGCCTGTGCCCGTAGCCATTGAAACAACACGGGTGGCAAGTGTTTGATGGCTCTGTAACACTTCCACTTTTCATAAGTACAGACTCTTCAAACTTGTAATCAGGCACTTATTTTGTGTTAATTAGGTCTGCACAAATGGCAGCAACCTAGCATGCGGAGAGGGTGCGGGTCACCTGAAAAACTTCATCTAGGTTTATTCGACCGCCTAATTAGGTGTCCAGCTGCTTGCCGGTCGGCCAGCTTGGAGATCACGTCCAATCAGACGGCCAAGTAAATCCAGGGCCACTGAGCTGGGCTAACGTGTGATATCCTGCCTCTGTCGGTGACATGGCTGACTGGGGTTAACCTGTGAAGAGGCAGCAGGTGCTGTGGGATTAAGTGTCCGCCCTGCCTCTGGTTACACAAGCTAATTGAACACATTCTGACGACCTCTGGACACCTGGGGAAAGCCTCTGGACATGAGAGTGGGAGGGATCTGGCTCCAACCATGTGTGGTTTGAGGAAAAAGTATACTGACCCCTATTGTGGAAAAAAAAAGAGGGAGAAAATACAATGCAATTTGCTTTGAGCTAACGAAAAAAAATAAACCATTCATTCACTGGACAGAACCATTTAAAATAAATTGGTTACACTTACGAGTTACCAGTTTAAAGAATTAGTTCACTTCAAAATGAAAATAAATTGGTTACACTTTATTTTACAGTATGTGCACTTACAGTGTACTCACCGAAGAAAGTACTGGGTAATATGAGGTAACTACGTGGGTTAATGTTATGTTTAGGGGTAAGTTCCGGGTTGGTTAGTAACAAGTTATAACCTAGTTATTGTAAATACTATAATGAGTACATAGTATGTACATAGGGAACCGGATTTTAAAATAGTGCTACCAATTAATTTGAAGAGATTTTAGGTTTTGAGCCTGAAAGACTACACAAACTCAAGAGTTTCATATTAAATCCAGTCTTTCCTGTACCGCTCTTTAGCAGTGATTAAAGTACTGTGCATGGCAGCACTTTATTTTACAGTCCTGCTCCGAAAATAATAGCAATTACAATAACTGGGTTATTATAACTAGGTACTAACCATGAACCTAACCTTAACCCATGTAGTTACCTTATATTAGCAGTAATTTCTTGGGTAACTACACTATAAGTACACGTACTGTAAAATAAAGTGTAACCATACAAGTTTACAGTCCAGATTTTTATGTTTACAGCAAAAGACTGTATACCGCAAAGTAACATAAAAAATGTCTTTCTGTCGAACTGTCCTCGCGTGATGAACACAATCATACAGCACAACATATTCATGAGCCAATGACTCATAATCCGGTTCTTATTAGTAGAGCAAACATGTTTGATTCAAGAACAAATGACACTTATGGAATTGTTCAACAGACTAACAAACTTACGTGTTATCAGTTTAAAGAATTAGTTCACTTCAAAATGAAAATTTCCTGATAATTTACTCACCCCCATGCCATCCAAGATGTTCATGTCTTTCTTTCTTCAGTGGAAAATAAAAAAACATTTTTTAGGAAAACATTATAGGATTTTTCTCCACACAATGGATTTCAATGTCAACCAGAATGTTGGCGGTCCAAATCAATGCAGTTTCAAAGAGCTTCAAAGGAGTTCTGCATGATCAGTCCCACTTTCGAGCTTAGACCTGAACATTTCCAAATTTCCCCCAAAAATGTTTTATTTAGAATATACGTTTAACAAAACTACAGTTCTAAAACTACAAGAAAATTTAAACCAAACTGAGCATGTTCTGTGCCAAATTTTTGTTTGATATCTAGACATTTTTCCACTAGATATCCAGACAATATAAGCCAGGACACACCCATGTCCATATAGGGTTTGAGCGAATGGAACCATATATTTCCATATTTTCATAATATTTATGAAGTAGACATCTTATTCAGAAGTGGTTTGGCCAGTAATGTTAATATTTGATTTAAATTCAACCTCTAAAATCCACATAAAAACACAGAAAGAACCATGGTTTGCATTACAGTTCAGCACAGTGTCACACATGGAGAATATATAAAATCAAAACCAAACATCTGAACAAGCTCTGTGGTAAATTTTTGGTTGATATCTAAAAACTTGATCTTTCAATAAGATTCTTTTATGCGCAGTGCCAAACAATATTTTCACTTGATAACATCCTGGCTCCACTGGTGACAATATAAGGACACACCCATTTCCATATATGGATTGCGCAATTGGAATCATATATTTCCATAATGTTTATTAAGTAGACATCTTATTCAGAAGTGTTTTGGCCAGTAATGTTAATATTTGATTTAAATTCAACCTTTGCATTACAGTTCGGCACCACGTCACAAGTGGAGGATATTTCGCTGGAGAAATTGCTATCATTTCTTTTGAAAATCAGTCACCAAATATGAAACCGTTCAAATGATTTATAGTTTGTCAAAATTACTTTAGACTCAGTTATTAAATGTGTAATCTCAAATGTCCCACGTGTGTGGGGGAGGGGGTCTTAAATGATTTATTAATCATAAATTTAGATATTTATTCTTTGTAATGTGTGAAAAGAATTGATATTAAAAGTTTATTTTTCTTTCTTCATAGTGTGATTTTTGGGGAATTTTATTGAATCCAATTGGGGTCAATTTGACCCAACAAGATCGTATGAAGAATTCGCACATGAGGGTTGAATCAGTTTACCGAATCCTTCACTGAATACACTGAACTATAACGCTTTCAGCAATGGTTTGTGATACTCATTATCTACTGTCTGATTACTGCTTCTGAAATACGTATAAAAAACATTTTTAATAGGCTATAAAAATGTTTAATGTGATTAAATGTTTATCCGTGATATATGAATTATATGAAGAGACGCTTGCATGTTTTGTAATGGGTGTCTGTATCTGTTCATCAAGAATGTTGCAGATCTATTAGCTTCAAACTGGGTAAAAGGTTTCAAATAAGGTCAATGTTTGATTTAACGGTGAGTGGGCAGTACAAATAGCAACAGAGATTCATGTGTCAGTCAGTTGCTTTGGTAAAACATTAACCTGAGGTTAATTATGAGAGGTCATGGACCATATGTTAGTGTTTGCAGCATGCGTTGTGTTATCAGTCTTTATGATAAGGCCAAAATGCATACATTTCCTACCACATGCCATGTGAAGACAAGCCTGTGCTGCCGGCCTTCCCCTGGTTACTATGGTTACGATGTGTACTTTGTTGTAGCCGCGAGCAGCTGTGTCCCAAATCAGTTTCTGCATTCTTCGAAGGAAGCAGACTTCAAAGGCCACACCTTTGAAGTCTGCAATGCTCAAAAACCGAGCATTGTTAACTCTTTCCCTGCCAGCAATTAATTTTCACAAAATTTTCATAGCCCCCGGAATATTTCATTGAATGAATATCTTAACATGTAATTAAGTCCCTGTAATGCTGCCTTCACGTGGATGAGTTTCCTGGTTAAAAATTGGACATGACACTCTCTCTCGAGTCGTATTTACTGGGTAGTTCTGGGATAATTTTGAAGTTCATGAGATGGACGGGCCAAAAACTTTAAACATGGCGGAAGGGAGAACGATTGCTGCTGTGACTGGTATTCTTTATTATTTTTTTTCACAGCTGCTGGATCGCCTTGTATTGTCGTTAAAGTAGTGCATATTTACATAAATAAGCATTTGAAGCATATTGTATACATACATGTATGCACGGTGAAAATATCCTGTATTTGACCCGAAATTCCAGAATCGTCAGCAAGTTGACTATAGATAGTGCAGTGAATGTTTATATGGTTGTCAACAAATGGGACACTAAATATAATTTTGGCTTTAATATGATTTTCCCAATTAATAGGCAAGAATAAACCTGGTCTCCATGGTTCCTGTTCTTTCCGACAACAAAGCATTTGAATGCGATGAGCTCATCACGACTACAGAAGTGGGAAGTAGAAAAATTCCGATGGCATGTGAAGGCAGCATAAGTAATTTCACTCGGCGGCCATCTTTAAAACGCTTCTCGGGCATTCAAGTGAAGCTCCTATCTCTTTGATTGGGAAACAAAATTCTCCGAAACTGTTTGCCACGCACTATTAAATATCAAAATCTGACAACAATTGTCTCATAAATATCAAATCATGAAAAAAACAGCATTTTTCAGGCTGGACCAAGCTAATGCATATGCACAGTTCTTAACGCGTGTCTCAGACTTTTTTTCTATAGCTTCTATCGGCAGCTGCAGTGATGCGATGACTTTACCAATTGGTGATTGGCTGTTTTCTTTAGAAGGCGGGACTGATTTCATCATATCACTTTCTTCCATACATAGTAATAGAGTGCACCGTCTTTCTGTATATAGTCTTTGATGTAATATATAAAAAGAAAGAACAGGGCCTCTGCTTAAAAAAAAAAAAACATTTTATTCTCCTTCATCATAATTGTTTTTAATCAATTCTTGAATGCGGGTTTTGAACAAAAACCTGAGGTTTTTTGAACCAGAGATTCTTTACTCTCTCAGATGTCCCCTACCGTATAATACTAAAAACATGGAAAGTTGGAAAATTTCGACAATAGTGGGAAGAGGGACGCCATTGCTCTTGTCGCCTAGCAACTGTGACAGCAGCCGTTGACAAGCATTTTTGAAGTTATACTATTCAACTGTCTGAAAACATAACAGGGTTCACAACCTGTCTAAATATGTTCACCTTAGTCCATTTCTGTGCATAATAAAGAGTATTAACTAAATAAAATTGAAGATACAAGTTCAAATGTTTTTACATCTGTATCATTAAATGTTTGAGTAAGTTGAAACCCTATACTTACATTTACAAGTATAATCCTGTCGTCACCGGTGCACAATGAATTTTGGTGTAGGCTAGGCCGAGAAGGATCTATCTGTTGCCCAGGGAACGAAGGGGCGCATTTGAAGGAGCATTTCGAATTGGGACAGCCTTTGTCGCGTCGCTGTGACGCAATCGGCCTTCGAAGGTTGCAGCCTCTGAATTAGGACGCAGCTGCTGTCTGCCTGGTAACCCAGTTCTTGTTAATTGCTGTTGTCTTGGCAACAAGGTGCCTAGTGTAATCTGGAAAAAATGGGTAACAATCTGCAACAAATGTATGTATTCATTAGAAGATTTTAGCTTCCCTTCTGGCGTTCCTTTCGGCAGGCAAGACTACATTTCATGGGTTAGAATAAAGTGAGACAACACACCTGACCTTACAAGATCACACTTATTTCAGCACAACCTCGACTATGCGCTGCCGGCCACCTGTTAGACAGCAGTGTAATATGAAACGGAAAGAGACTGCTCTGGTGTAGTAGCATCGTGTGTTATCGTGTAATTCAATAGAGAGGACCTACACTGATTTACACCGGAGTGAGATGCGCACATCATCATTAAGAGGAGACAATGAGTCTAATGTGAGTGTTTAGTACAATCATTCACCTAATTTAATTCTGCATAATGTACAAAATTAGTCCACTGTACCTTATAAAACCACAATGCACTGAATTGAATATGAATGTATTTATGTGTTCTTGATATACATGCTGCTGATTTAAAAATGCCCAACATTATTTAAAAAGATATTAATACTTAATGTAATCTTTTCCATAAAATGAAAGGGAATAAGGACTCCAACATGACAAAAAGCATCATAAAACTGGTTCGTACAACTTCTGCACTATATTTCAAGTTATGCCCAAACATGCTCACTGTTATACTTTTATAATACATATGGGGGTGTTGTTGTGTAGCTTAATAGACAAAAAAGCCAGGATATTTTTCAAACATAACCTCACCATGAGGGTGAATAAATGCCAATTTTTCTTATTTCTGGGGGGAACTATTGCCTTAAAATAGTGTTTTTAGCGATTAATCGCATCTAACATAAATATTTATTATATATGTGTGTAGGCTAAATGCACACTACATGCATGTGTGTGTATGTGTATGTGTATATATATATATATATATATATATATATATAAGCATGCATGTATGTGTGTGTGTTTACAAACTTTTGTAAGATGCGGTTAATCACAATTAATCGATTTGACAGCACTACTGTAAAATAAAGATTTCTGTTACTGTAGCTGCAATGTGTTTAAGGGTACATGAAGGATTCTTTCTATCGTACATCTTTGTCCCATCAAAACAAGCCAATTAAATAATTAGGCTTACCATAGTGATGCAAAAAAATTATGTATTTACTCAGTAATTCATTCCTGACAAAAGTGCTGCAATTAAGGCTGCAAGTAACATTACTGTACTTTTTTTTTTAAATTGTTCCCTCAATATTTGTAAATTAATTTAATTTGACTGTTCAGTATAAATGGGATGCTAGAAACAACATATAGAACTGCAAGTCCATGTTTAATTTGAAAGGATTTTTGAGAAACTGCTAAATCCTTCTCCAGAGATCATTTAGTGGGCATTGAGTTTTAAAAGCGACCATGTGCGCAAGGAGGTTTGTGTTACTGTTTTCTCTTGAGTGTGAATCCATGTGTGTCATATACAAGTAATTTATACATGAGATGCATACATCAAAACTAATCATTTCTCACCCATATTCTGATTCAGAAACATTTGCATTCAGCACCAACTCAAAATGAATCTCAGTGTATAGCAGACAATTGCTAAGACAACGGCAGCTTTGATGTATGCTTTCCGATGTACACTTTAAATTTCGATTATTTGGGCCAAAACTAGGTCCATTATGCTTATATAAAAGAATATTTAGTAGGTCATTCATACCTAATTTGTAAAAGCAAATCCACAGTACTTTTATAAATGCTTTGTTCTTGCAAAGGTTTTATGTATCCTTGTTTCTGATCAATGAAAATATGCTTTAGCTTAATAGGACCTTCGCCAACCTCTTAACGAAACGTGCGCAGGTCACTGTATAAATGTTTAGATATGTTTCTAAATAAGTTCCCCCGCTCTCCATTTCCATTTGCAGCCTTCTTCAAAACCGAAAGCTTTTCAGTGAGACGTACTCCGCCTGATTAGGTTCTTCTGAAGTACCTCACATCCTTGCTACGCCCTTAATGCTGTCAGCAGCCACCGAAGACCTCGCTGCACGGTGGAAATGTTCATTCCCCCATTACCAAGGCTCTACTATTTTTAACTGGTGAATGAAACCTTCTAACCTTTCCCTGTTCACTCCTCAGCACATGTCTGAAAGGTAACTGCCCCAATATTGCACCGCCACATGTGTCAGGTACGCTAACCTAGGCCTGCGCTCCAAGAAATCAAGGTAATTTGATAGTTCTCTGTTAGAGTATGCAGAGTGAAGAGCACTTATAAAAGTGTTACCTTCATTGTTCCTGCTTTAAAAATGCACATACGGTCATGGTTGGAGCTAATGAGCCCATACGAATGGAATGATATTATTTTTCTGAATGCTGGAAACATGGTTAAGTGGGATAATAGCACAAACGGCTTCTGCTGTGTGCTTCCATTTTTATAGATGAACTAACTAAACAACTAAACAACACTGGCGTCAAGCTAAGTCAACGTGCCTGTAAAAATAGTTTTGGATCTGCAAAACACGGCCTCTGTTCTTGTTTTGTTTTCCAGATACATTAAGCTTCAATTGAACTGGCATATACTACACATACGGTAAGGTATTATATCCATATTTACAACAAGTGTGATGGTTTGTGTATTGTAATGATATATATTTTTACTCATTCATCTGCACGGACTGCATTGATTTGTTTTATGTTTTAGTTATATTCTTTATATTATATTACAGTTATGTTACCGTGAGTTTGGTCAAATAAAAAGAATTAAGAATGTGAATGAAACACAACTCTGCTCACATTCCTCTTTTTCATCATAGTTTTGTCTCAAAAATATCAGAATATTGCTAGTTTTGCCAAGTATACAGTGGTACTTCTGCAGCACAAATCTGTCTGTGTGTTGCTCCTGTGTTGCTTTTATTTACCCACCTCAAACAGTATCTTAAACCAAGAGAACAGAAGAAATCCATCTCTGCATCATATTTTGGCCACGTTTTTTATCCCCAAATGCTGGCACAAATTGTACCTCATGTCTTGAACACTCTGTCAACATTTAATATCATCCATGGTAGACTTTTCCTTCATATGACCAATATTGATTGAGAGTTGCAGTTCATTTTCTATGAGCACCTCAAGGGTCGATTGTTCAAAAATCCTGCAAGGAGACGGAAAACCCTGCAAAGACACTCAATAAAATGAAACTTTTGTTAAGTCGGAAAAAAGCGGAACAAGCCTAAATATTGACTAAACATATTTGACTAGGGCTTGCTGTTCCTCGAATTTTGTCAAGCTGTACGGGAGCTTCAAGCCGGCTGTGAATTGCGAATGAAGGTCTGCACGCTAGTGCATGTCCAGGGTGTTGTAGTGAGTGTAGGACTGACTTAATTTCCTTTCCAGTAGCCACACCTGATTTGGTGTTAACAATAGAGAGAGGGAGAGAGTTGTGAAGAAAGAAAGAAAGATGCATGTAAAGGGGAAGGAAGAAAGTAGGAAGGAAGGATAGAAAGCAAAAAGTAGGAAGGTGTAGTAGAAAATAAGTGAAGAAGAAAGTGAGAAGACAGTAAGTTGGAAAAAAGGGAGGAAGGCCATGAGGAGATAAGAAAGACATAATGTTTCACAGCAGAGGGAGGAAAAAAGACAGCAGGAAGGAAGAAAAAACAAAAGTAGGAAAAAGGAAGGGGGAAAGGAAGGAAGGCTTGAAGGAGGAAAGAAATAAAAGGTAGGAAGACAGAACGTTTCAAGAGAGAGGAGGGAGTAATGAATGAAAGAAGGGTTAAAGGAAGGAAGGAAGGGAAACAGAGGATGAAGGTGGAAGGAAAGAAAAAAGGAAGATAAGAAAGAGGAAGACAAAGAATGTTGCAAGGAGGAAGGAAGAAAAAGTAGGAAGGAAAGAAACAGAAAGGCAAGGAGGAAGGAAAATAAGAGGGAGAACATGTATGACTTTTGGATAAGAACCATAAAGGTTACCAAATTTTGTCTAATTAAATGTAGGATGATAATCTGCATTCAATTAATCTGTAAACCCATAAAAACTCTTTCAGTAGATGGGGAGAAACCGCGGAGAACGATCGCGTAACACACTCCCGAGACAAACACCCTCGCTGCATGTAGCTATCGGAACATAATCTAAAATTACAGCGAAGCTAACTCATTAGCATACTCATGCACTGGAGGGAAATGCACTGATTATGTTTTACTTTACACTGATGACTGAGATGTATTCATCTGCTATGACCGCTGCTTTGTGTGTCTGCGTGTTCGTCCAGGGGAAAAGGGAGGGGGGGACGGATACTTAATAATCATCCTCCCTAGATTAAATGGAGGCCATTAGACAGATATTAGGGGAACAATTGGGAGTATTGGGCCAGGCTGTCTGCTAGCGCACTTCACTACGATCAACGAGTGAGTCACGGCTCCGGCTAATGGTTTATCAGCCGTGTAGACAGGACCGTAGCGGGGCTGTGGAGGGCAGCGCACCGGGAGGCCTGGCCGCTGATATTTTAGCGGCCTACATGTCTCCGGCTTCTGTTCCCTCCTCTCCCGGCATTACCGGGAAAAAGTCATTACCGCTGTAATTATTTTCAAGAAGATGTACTCGCAAAATATCAGCGATTTGCTTTCTTTGATAAATACTACAACATTCAGGGGGGTTATTTTTCTGCACTATGCGCCATGTGCTGTGCTTTTTTTCTGAGCTTGCAATGTTATTTTCCAGGGTATGTCCATTTAGAAGTACGATGTTTTACTGCGTTTGCGTCCACACGTTAATTGGTCGTAATTAAGGACATGCGAGCGCCACAAAAAGGATGAGTGCGGTACTCATTGTGAGGTAGAGGCATGTTCGAAGCCGAACGTGTGGGCTGGTTCTGTCAGAGAGGCACAAGGCAAACAAAGCTGCTCGGTCATGTCTGAGAGCGCCATGAATAATCTCTGATTGAGCCCAATTATCACAGCAGACAAATCTGACAGAAACAGATGCGGAGGCAAAATGAGTAAGACCTATTAATATTAGCAAAAAACCTCAGCGCGAGTGAAAAAAAAAATCGTGAGGGGAAGGTTCGCGCCAAAAGAGAACAGGCAAAACAATATGGTGCCGAAAGACCCGGAGGCGAAATTAGACCACCTTGTGTCAACAACACACAAAATAAAAGAAGACACCTGTTTATAATAGTCACCTCCCTGGAAGAAGCTTATTTCTCCTGATGGGACCCCTACTGATGACAGGAGACCCGACTAATCTTCATGTGACCTGTCCCTAGCTGCGGGGGACGGGGAGAACACAACGCGTGCCCGGCGGTACAATAGGCACATAGAGACTCATATTGACAGTTTGCGGTCGGTGGTATCGTTTTGCTCCCCGGGAAGGCATAATCACATTATGGATGAAAGTGAAGCGTTGTCTGTATTAATAGGCTCTGAGTCAGGTGGGTTTTACCCCGGTGAGCCTCAATGCCGAAAAGTAGGGTGGAAAAAATTAGTCTGTATGCTATGATGACTACTAGTGCAGTGCTGCCACCATGTGGTAAGTGCGCATATCGGAACACGTGCATTTTCATATTAAAGGCATGCTGATCCTGTTTAAAAAGAGCTGGGAAAGAAAAATAACATCTGCCTTTTCCCTTTTCAGAGTTATAAGGCAGGTTTCCGATGAATTTGTGATGTCTTTTTGCCACTTTATGCCGTCAAAGGCACACGGACCATATTCCATTGCAATGCTTTACTCCATTGAGGCCAGAGGAGGGCAGTGCTAATCACACGTGTGTTCTTTAATGTACAGAGGATGTCAGACAGTATATTGATACGTTGTCAGGCATACAAGCCACCGTTTTCTGTACGGTGGTCTTAGATTCGTACATTTCTTTTAATGTTTTTACTTTCTTTCTATAATGTGATTGCTTGTGTCAGATTGACTCAAATGAATGTTAGATATACTGTAAATGGGGGATAAACTGCTTCTTATACAATATGCCTTTCTGGTTTTGATTAGATCAGAGGATATAATTATAAGAATTAAAAGATAAATTAGAGATTTAATTTAATATTATTATTATTTTTACATGGACATTTGTAGCCTCTGGAAACCAAATATTAAAACAGTAAATCAGTCCCAAGCTATTATATGTGACCCTGGACTACAAAACCAGTCATTAGGGTTTATTTTTGAATTTGAAAGCTGAATAAATAAGATTTCCTTTGATGTATGGTAGGACAATATTTCGAGATACAACTATTTGAAAATCTGGATTCTGAGGGTGCAAAAAAATCTAAATATTGAGAAAATCTCCTATAATGTTTTCAAAAGGAAGTCCATAGCAATGAATATTACTACTACTACTACTACTACTACTAATAATAATAATAATAATAATAGGAAATAGGAAGTTTGCTAAATATCTTAATGGAATATCCTAATGATGTTTTACATAAAAGAAAAAAAAACGATAATTTTGACCCATGCCAATGTATTGTTGGCTATTGCCACAAATATACCTGGTTTTGTGGTCCAGGGGTCACATTATATTATATTATATTATATTATATATTATATTATATTATATTATATTATATTATATTATATTATATTATATTATATTATATTATATTATATTAATTATATTATATTATACAGTAAAAGCACAATGGATGCTAGTCTTGACCAAACAGCCTACAAGAAGACAAATGCTTATGTGAAATGGCTAAAAGTAATCTCTCTCTGTCATATCCAATTAATGTTGTTATAATTTGCCCACATGAGCCAGACTAATGATTTAAGTTATTGATTTCTCGCTCTACTTTTAGGGAAGCCTTCTCCGGAGGCCGGGATCTGGGAGTTTATCCTCAAACGCAGAATAACACCATGCTGTGTCAGGTATTTTAAGACAGGTTTTGAATGTATTTCTGACTGTCTGAGAAAACCCTACCTTCCCATGTAGTTCGCATTATAATTGTATCTTTATTACCATTGTTGGGAAGGTTATTTTGGAAATGGAATAGGTTACAAGCTACCCTATTTATAATGTAATAAGTAATGTAACTATTTCAATTACTTTTTTTAAGTAATGTAACCGATTACATTTGATTACTCTCTGATTACTTTTCTATTTTCCAGCACTGGAACACATTTTTATCACTCATGTCATGATGGCAACTCTGATAGGTTGATGCAATTGGCAGACTTAATGCTCTACAAATTCAAACGAGAGCCAATCAAAAGCTTCAGAAAAGCATCACTTTATTAAACAGACTTTAAATGGCAGGAGGCATCGTGCACATCAAAAACAGGCAAAGCAACAAATTACAGAAAATATTTAGATGTAACCCCCTTTGTAATCATTAACATTTTCATAAGTAACTGTAATTTAATCTCAGTAACTGATTACAGTTACATTTATTGTTATTAAATTAAATAATCTAGTTACATGTAACTAGTTACTCCCCAACAATGTTTATCACAAATGCACTTGCATGGTGGTAAATATATTAAATAATAATAATAATAATAAATAAAATCTCAGGTTAACACAATTAATAATAATAATAAATTAGTGTTCATTCATATTGTTAGCAACTGAAAATACTTAGCTTTTCAATATTCTATGTGTGCATATAAACTAGAGTGCGAGGCAATATTTATTGTTTGCAAACAATATTAAACGCATGCTTATTCAGCATTAAATGCTTTAATATGAATAATTCCTAAGCTGACATGAGGTCTATTGAAAATGCTTAAGAAGGCAGCTACAATTACACATAAATAAACATTCCTGACAGTACTAACACAAAGGCTCTCAATGTGCATTAACTGTAATCCCCACCGTTCCTGCTGTTTGACCATTTAATAAAACTCAATTAAATGCAGTCGGTCATAGAGCTTTTGTATGGAGAGCCGCTGCACAAGAGTCAGTCAAAGATGTGTTAACACACCAGAAGCCAAAACAAAAGGAATTCAATTCTCATTCATGGATGTTACATAAGCACCCAATTGAATATGTATATGGAGGCCATTTTGATGCACAACAACAAACAATCAAAAGCCTTCAGCCAATGACAGCGCCCCCATGTGGTTTGACCAAAGCCCTGACCATTTGTGTTTTTTAGTGCCAGTCTAAAGGCGAGACACTTCAGGCAAAAACAGGTCCTTTCATGCATCTGTCCATTTTTAGATTTTCTGCTTTTTGGCTTTTCATAAAGTGTTTTTTTTAGATTAGTGGAAAGGAAAACCCAAATTTATACTTTTAAGTGTATCTTTTAAAACACTTTATCTATTTGCATCTGTAGATTTCAATTACAATACAATATATTTGTTGATATATATATATATATATATATATATATATATATATATATATATATATATATATATATATATATATATATATATATAATTTGCCTGATTTTATACATTTTATTCCTAAAAAAAATTGTGAAAATGTACTTTTTTCTGGCTGTTGACAGTATTTTCTGATTTATGAAGTGATAAAAAGAGATATCCAATCTACCCTCTGTAAAAACATCTGGCTCTAATATGTCAAAAAAAGGAACAAGATTTTTTAACCTGACTTCATTCAATGTTCAGATTTTTGTTCTAGAAATGTATGCAAATGAGTGCATATTTAATTAGATAACAACTAATTTGCATATTTAATCATTTACGAAATCTTGCAATACAAAAATGTTTGGAATTTTTATTGTAATCAATCAAGTATGGTAAAATGTATTAGTTTTTTTACTCTATTCATCTGGGGTGTCTTGCCTTGAGAAATGAAACGTATTAGTGAAACTGTTTTGTACTTTGAATGCTGATATCAGACTGTTTAGAATTTCTTACACTTAATCAAAATGAAACATTTACTTTTACACATCACAAATCTTCATCTATTTCACCTACTGTACTGTGATTTTTATGCAATGTTTTATGCAATCAGATTAATTATTCATGAGCTTGGATTTGTCTGTTACTGTCTTTCTGTATCTTACCACTAGGTGGCAATAGTTAGCTTTCTATCTGCTTGAGCAGTATTTGAATATTTCAGCATGACCACAGTAGAATACAGAGTGACTCAGACTTGCTATGATTTCACAAATATGAGGAGAAAAAGAGAAAAGTGTATTTCTTATCTCTAGGAGTCTGATTTAGTGTCTAAAATAATCATTGCATGCTCATATATTGATTTATATATGACTTTTAGTCTAAGGTATGTATGTAAATTATTATGAATGAAAAAAGGCGGTCCATTCAAACTTAAAGGCGGATTTACACAGTTAAAGCCTTTTAAATGCAGTATGTAAAAAAAAAAAAAACACATGCAAACATAGTTTAACCAGGCGCTACATGCTGAAATACTGCTGATCAAATTAAGACACTGTTATACTTTTCAGTGCAAACACACCTCCTTTTTATGTTGAATACCTGATTTGTATAACAAACAGCGTGCATATATCTGATTTTCCCATGTCTTTGGTAGTATTTTGTCAGAAAGCTTTATTTTGAATGTTTTGTGGGCTGAATGCTTCACCAAGGTACACAACAGTACAACCTAACAAACTTTTCAGTCAAATTAGCCCTAATTAAGGTCCATGGTGTGATTTAAAGGGGAGGTCTAATGCTATTTCATGCATTCTGATTTATTTACACAGTTAAAGAGTTTCAAAAATTTCAACATTTCAAAAATTTAGTTGGACGTATGACGGAGTATTTCTGTGACAAATGCACTCCTTCAGGATTCAAAAAAGTTTGACGACGTCATTAAGGGTGGAATTCCTTGTATGGGCTATTCTCCTGGATATGCGCGTGCGCACATCAACCAGAACTCGAGCGAGAGCATCGACAACGAGCTTCGCTTGGGTTACGGGAGCTGCCAGCAACGCTGTCATATTGTTTTTAGACCACAAAATCAACAATGTCACTAAAGAAGTGTGTCCAGATTCTTTAGCTCCGCCCATTGCATGCCTTCATGAGTTCGGCTATTTTCGGAAAGAATCTGTACAGCGTATCTGTCTTTTATAAATATGATTAAACTAAAGACTATTCGGAGATATGAAGGATGCAATACTACTCTATTGGTACTCAAGATTAACATGAGTGGAAAAAATTGTGTGTGTTATGCCCCTTTTAATGTAACGTTTGTGGGTGGTATAAGTGCTTGGTATGTGCTAATATTCTGACACCATTGAAATTGCAGGAAATTAACAGCATGGTGTATTTATTTGCATGTTTCTCCGTCTAAACAACTCCCCTCTCTGCAGCAGTCTGGTCTGAAACATGTCATGAATCCAAGGGGACGGAGGTGTTGTCCAACCTATGGAAGGAAAACAGAGAGGGAGAAAATGAAAGAGAAAAAGAGGGCATCGTGCTTCTCGCAAGCTGACAATTCCAGCGACTCTGTCAGACAGCAGTTGACTGCTACTCTGCTATTCCTGTTCGAGGGCTGAACCCACTCTGCCTTGTTGGCACAGATATTTTTAGCCCTGGCGTTTGGCAGAGAGACCAGCACTAAGAGTGATGGGGCCACACAGGCCTCCAACGGCAAAAGGGCAGAAGTGGGAAGAAGAGGGCGGAGGCGGGCAAGGTCACATGAGGCCATTGGAGATGAGAGAGTGGAAGATCAGGTGATGAGATCTGGTGATTAAGTCTTTGACAGGCTGTATATTATACCTGTGAAAGGGTAGCATGGTATTTTCTTAAGTATTCAATTATGTATTATATTTTGGGAACAAAATTGTACCTAGAAGTGAGGAAAACCTGACCTCCCTTTATAAAAATGTAAATATGCAGAAAGTTTTCTAGGTAGGTTTAGGGTGTGGGTTAGGTTATAAATTGTGCAATTATCTGTATATAAAAAAACAATAGAAGTCTATTCAATGTCCCCATTTAGATATAGCTAAGTGTGTGTGTGTGTGTGTGTGTGTGTGTGTGTGTGTGTTATAAATCTAGAGTGAGCTCTAGATAATCGAGCTTCCCATTTCTAGTTAAAAAATAATTGAAAAATAATTTGTATTGTAGCCTACTTCTCTGTTTCACTGTTTTCTTAGTACAACGTCTATCACATCTTTAACAACTGTTTGCTACCACAGGACTGCCAAAACAGCCTAACCCCTTCACAGTCTATTGCCTCATCTTTCCCTCATAATCGTTTTTGTTTTGCAAACTCCTCGTGCCCGGATTGTATAAAGGCTCCTCCTCAGTTACTGATAGACTTCTTTTCCTGCCTTTTAGCTCTCTTCCCAGCAGGTCTTTTTCTTAGATCCACCTGTCTGTGTGCCGAACTCTGCGGAAAGCACTAACATATTCTCTTTGTTAGCCGTACCTCCTACACAATTTGTCTCCGCATGGATGACCTTGAATGCTCCAATCCTAAAATAGACCCTGCACACAGGTGTTTTTTTATCATTTCCTCAAGACTATTATCACATACAGGTTTTCTTTCTATAAATGGAAGATCTAAATCTTACGCTATCTCTCCTGCCAAGTCAAAGCAATCTGTCCGTTTGGCATTCAGCTCTGCAGATTACTTGTTGCTATGTGAAAGTTTTAAGGCTTTATGATTTTCGAAAGTCATCATATTTCTGGATTACATTTTCTGTCCACCTAGTTTGTACTAAAACTACTATACATTTGTTGGCCGATATATTGAGAAGTTAAACATTCGGTTGATATCTAAACTGTTTTTACAACCCCAAATCAGAAAAAGTTGGGACAGTATGGAAAACGCAAAAAAATAAATAAATAAATAAGTGATTTCTAAATTTACTTTGACTTGTATTTCATTGCAGACAATATGAACAAAAAATATTTCATGTTTTGTCTGGTCAACTTCATGTCATTTCTGAATATGCATCCTTTCCTGTCATTCAGACCTGCAAAACATTTAAAAAAAAGTTGGGACAGTAAAGCATTTACCACTTTGTAATGTTGCCATTCCTTTTCACAACACTTAAAAGACGTTTAGGGACTGAAGACACCAAGTGATGAAGTGTTTCAGGTGTAATTTTGTCCCATTCTTCCTGCAAACAAGTCTTAAGGTGGGCAACAGTACGGGGTCTTCGTTGTCGCATTTTGCGCTTAAAAATGCGCCACACATTCTCTATTGGAGACAGGTTGGGACTGCAGGCAGGCCAGTCAAGTACCTGTACCCTCATCCTCTGCAGCCAGGACTTTGTAATGTGTGCAGAATGTGGTTTTGCATTGTCTTTTTGAAATATGCATGGATGTCCCTGGAAAAGATGTCTTCTTGCTCCAAAATGTCTATGTACTTTTCAGCATTAATGGTGCCTTCACAGAAGTGCAAGTTACCTTTGCCAAGGGCACTGACACAACCCCATACCATGACAGACCCTGGCTTTTGGACTTGTTGCTGGTAACCGTCTGGATGATCCTTTTCATCTTTGGTCCGGAGCACACGGACCAAAGAAGTCCATTCCTCCCAAAAAATACCTGAAATACTGATTCATCTGACCACAGAACACGTTTCCACTGTGTGATTGTCCATCCCAGATGCCTCCGAGCCCAGAGAAGTCGATGACGCTTCTGGACACTGTTAACATAGGCCTTCCTTTTGGCACAGTACAGTTTTAACTGGCATTTGTGGATGTAACTACGTATTGTGGTATTTGACAAAGGTTTGCCAAAGTAGTCCTGAGCCCATGTGGTGATATCGTTTATAGATGAATGACGATTCTTGATGCAGTGCCGCCTGAGGGATCGGAGATCACGGTTCTTCAGCTTAGGCTTGCGCCCTTGTCCTTTATGAACTGAAATTCCTCCAGATTCCTTGAATCTTTTAATTATGTTATGCACTGTTGAATGTGAAATATCCAAATCTCTTCCTTTCTTTCTTTGAGGAACATTGTTTTTAAACATTTCAATAATTTTCTCACGTATTTGTTGGCAAACTGGCGATCCTCGGCCCATCTTTGCTCATAAAGGATAAGACCTTTCTTGGATGCTTTTTTTGTACCAAATCATAATTACAATCACCTGTTGACATCACCTGTTTCAAATCACATAATTTTTTAACCATTTTACCTCATTACTAGCCCTAAATTGCTCCTGTCCCAACTTTTTTTGAAATGTGTTGCAGGTCTGAATGACAGGAAAGGATGCATATTTACAAATGACATGAAGTTGACCAAAACATGAAGTATTTTGTGTTCATATTGTCTGCAATGAAATACAAGTCAAAGTAAATTTAGAAATCACTACTTTCTTTTTTTATTTGCGTTTTCCATACTGTCCCAACTTTTTCTGATTTGGGCTGGTATATATGTTGCTGGGTAGCACTTTACACAATGAGATCTCAATGGTTCATATGTAAATGTATACAGTATTAAAAAAATACTTTGCAACACTTTTTTTTGTGATGGTCTCCCAACAGACCCTAACTAACCCCTTATTCTACTAACCCTACCCCTACCCTACTACATGTACAGTAGGTGCAACGTTACTTAGTCAACAGAATGTCTAAAGGGGACCATCAAAATAAAGTGTAACCAAATACTTAGCTAACATATGAAATTAACTGCATGCTAGCAAGCTGTTAGAGAAAAATACAGTTTGAAAAATACATATCTAATGCAATTAACAAATGCTAGCAAGTTAACACAAATTTAGAAGTGAGCTTCAAGAAAATCTGAGTAATAGGCTATTTAGCAAAAATAACAAAACATGCTAGCAAGCTGCTAACAGACTGAAAAACCAAGTAGGCTCATACTTAACCAATATTTGAAATCAAGAATAGATGTTAGCAAACTGCTTAGCTAACAAATAGCTACTGAAATCACTAGCAAAAAAGATTAAAAAGATTAAAGAATAAAAAGTTTGAGTAATAGGCCCTACTTAATATATGAAATCAAGAAAAGATGTGTTAGCAACTAACAAATGCTAGCAAGCTGCTAACAGAGTGAAAAAGATCAAGTAATACTTGGCAAAATAAGAAATGAAGTATAGATGGTACAGAACAAAACATATTGATAGATAGGTAACATAAAATCAACAACAGAAGTGCTCGCAGCTTCTGACAGAGCAAAAGAGATTTAAAAATACTAAGCTAACATATAGAGCTAGTTGAAAGAACATCTGAGAAATATGTAGCGAAACGTTAAAAAAACCAAAAAGTGCTAGCAAGCTGCTAATAGATAAAAAAAACGAATAATAGCTAATAGTAGCTTTTAAATCAAGAATAGATGCTAGCAAACTGCTTAGCTAACAAATAACTACTGAAAACAATAATGAGTGCTAGCAATCTGTTAAGAGAGTTTAAAGATTGAGTTATACTTAGCTAATATATTAAATCACAAATTAGCAAGCTGTGCAGACACAGAGCAGAGCAGGCTGGAAATACATAAACAAAGCTAACAACAGAAGTGTTACTGACAGAGCAAAAGATATATAAAATACTTAGCGAACATAATATCAATGAAATTAACAGTAACTGATAGCAAGCTGCTAACAGAGTGAAAAGATTAAGTAATGAAAGCCAACTGAAAGATAACAAAATCAACAACTGAGCACAGTGCTAACAGTCTAAATATAATAGATTAAAATTTACAACAGATAGCAAGCTGCTAACAGAGCAAATTACACAACAACAGAGCAAAGTAATCAACAATAGAAGAGCTATGAAGCTAATTATAAGGTGCAACAGGTGAGCTAATACAGGTTCAGAAAGATTTGGCTTATTTTAGCAAAGAAAAGCATACTTTTGCTCAGACAACTTTGCTGGACATGAGGTGGATTTTGAGGGAACCTGGGTATGAGATCAAAGTGCATGGTCTCTCAAGTAGACCTAGACCTTGGGCTGGAGCATCATTCTCTGAGGACAAAACTGGCTGCTGCGCCACAGGCTCGCTCTCCTCATCCTCAAGAAATAACTTGCCTGCAGCCTGCTGTCGTGCCATCTCTATGTGTGAATTGAGTCTGTGTGTTGCCAGTGGTTATAGATGCTATCAGTCAAGCGCCACACATCCACATGCCTGTACCTGCGGTGTGACGCCAGCAACCAATCTATATTCCACTGGAATGTCGAGAGCATGAGTTAGCTGACAAACAAATAAAGCCAACATCTGGTTTGATGGGAAGGAGATGGGAAAATGAGAATTTCAACCAAGTTTCAAAATGATTCCCACGGTCGATGTATTAGCGGAGAGATGGTTCTCACTTCTGGTCTGAGATGGAATTAAATATCCACCCCACTGAGTTTTTGTCACCCTTCCTCTGCAAAGCCGCAGCGATTTCACATCTCTCTGTGGCGTGTCTTTGATATTAATGCGGGTGTTTTTATTGTGAAAGGAGGTATTTTTCTTCCCTTATTACTCTCTCCATTGAAGAGCGGTACAGTCAGAGAAATTCGATTGTTCCGAAATAAGGCTGTCCTTCACAGTGTTGACATTTCCAAGAGGCAACTTAAAACTGAGATCTACATTTGGCAAATGCCTGACTGACCCAGACTCATTCGCACGGCTGTTAATCTGAGGGAAATAAACGTTTCATAAAAATGGAGGCCAAATCCTGCTTTAAAGTCAATTGCTTAATCCGTAAATAGTGTTAATAACCCAACCTCTGACCCCAGGTAATTAGTCTCCGCGTTTAAAAACCCTCTCACAGTCAGGTGTTGCTTTCACACAGAGATATTTGCACTTTCTCTGATTTATGAATTGCAGTTGGTAAGGAACAGTAATTTTTTATAATGCTTAATTAAATTGGCCATTAAATAACGACTCCCCTGCTGTATTTTTCAAGCTTAATCACATTGGTGCATTTCGTTATAAAAGACAGACTTGGCAGAATATTAGAGGCTAGTTTTGTATTACCGTCTGTGAATGCAAAAGCACAGTTAACTCTTTTTGTTTCTAATATAGTCATAAAACATATCTTCTTATAATTCAGTATAGGCTGTGCAAAGAGAATCAAAGCACAGGCATTTTAATATTATTTATGGAAGCGCATATTAGCTTCTTGGTTTTCACCCAGGGTTAATTTGACTGTGGGAGTGTTTGTGTTGTGAGTAAGTAGTTCCCATATGTTTCTCCAGATGATGGTAATGTTGTTGCCCTCTGCTGGTACAATAGATAATTATCCCTGTCAAAATGACCTCTCAATGAAAGGACTAATTTATTCCTCAACAGTGTTTCTTTGAAAGGACTTTGTATGTTTTGTATTTGTGTTCTATTTTCAAAAATCATCATTGTCCTTCTTCATAGGCTTCACAGATTTTCTACCACCCCCTCTTTTATATGAATGTGAAGCGGTTTTAAAGTTCACTCAACAACCCAACACATTTCTGAACAGGACGTTCCCTTGATACTCCGACTGTTGACAGATGTCTCATGTTTTGTTCAACATCTTTAACTCTGCGGCACACATGTCAGTGTGCTCTTGGACAAAGGCTTCTCTTTCAAAATGACATCTGCACAGGCCACAGAGGTGACCACAGGCCAGGGGTTGAGTCCTGCAGGCATCTCTCTGCTGGTAATTTCAAACTGTGTCTCAGAGGTCTACAGCCTGCAGGACAGAACTGTCGCTTACAGTCGTGACAGACCGCTCACCATGTGTTTCTTTCTTTTCTCATATTATAATCCATATGTACTCTAACATATAGCCTGAGAAATAAAGTAATTTTATTCAGCAAGGACACATTGGGACACAGTGTTTTTTGCTAGTTTCAGCCCGACACAGTTATCTGTTCGCCCATGGGCATGCTGGTCTGAAAACGAGGTGTGTTCAAGCGCATTGTTTGCGTGTTGCTATTTTAAAGCAACTGAAAAATAGACTGTACCATTGACCAACAGAAACCTGCTCAAATTTTTATTTTTTTGTTATTTAATGATGCGTTACATGGGCGTCGGAAGCAAATAAAATGTGGGTGGGTTCTCTCTCTCTCAGAAAGTAACGTTAGATGCCATTTACATTAAATACAAATATACCGCCGTTTACGAAACGATTGATTGGGCTAGACAAAATTACGGAAATCACTAAATCATTTATCATGGCAATAGCGTAGGGGTTAGACTCATGGCATTAAGTTTTGACGCAAATCGATCTGAGGTTCGAATCCGCCTTTTGCAGAACTCGCTCTACTCCCTTTTCCCATCACATATCAGATCGGAAAGGCATTTATTTTCATTAAAACTGAAGAAAATATTAGAAAAGTGGAAATAAAGCGTCTAACGTGTTTACTATTAAGTGTTTATCGGTTATCGGTAGGTAAACTGACATGCGCTGAATTAGAGACAATAAAAGTGAGTGGGTTCAATATCATTGGTTGTAAAAAGGGGGTGGGTCTTGTCCCACCCACACACAATGGTTCCGACGCCCATGCGTTAGTAATATGTGCCTATAGGCAGGTGCACAACGTGCGTAAACTCTGCACACACAGGGACGCGCACGAGTACACAACATTTTTTAAATCTTAAAAATAAAAGGATTCCTCTCTGGAGAAGTGTTCAGTCTTTCTGATTGCAAATTCTGCCATGTAAATAGTGAATCTGCCATGGCACGAGCGCAGCTGGCTTTTAAAGGGAATGGGAGATGAGACTCTGATTGGTTTATTGCACATTACGACCCAAAACACACCCATGATGACTCATTAAGAGACTAGGTACAACCCTTATGGATCATACGCCATTTTTCCCAACGTCTAGCAAAAGTGGATTCGGACACGGCCTAAGTTCACCTGCACTGTGTGCTTTAGACAATGCCCTTAGAATGTTAAAATAGGGCCCATTAAATTAATCAAAAGTGACAGTACTTTTATATTGTTACAAAAATTCTACTTCAAATAAATGCTGCTCTTTTGAACATTCTAATCAAAGAGTCATGACATTATTTTCAACAATTATAATAAAAAAAAATTCTCGAGCAGCAAATCATCATATTACAATGATTTCTGAAGGATCATGTGACACTGAAGACTTGAGTAATGATGCTGAAAGTCCAGCTTCGATATCACAGAAATAAAATACATTTTTAAAATATATTAAATAGAACAAAATAAATAATATTTTACAATATTAAATGCAGCCTTGGTGAGCATAGAGACTCAAAAACATAAATATTACTGACTCCAAACTTTTGAAAGGTAGTGTATAATAATGAGTTTAATTTATAGAAGGTTTTAGTTTTTTTATATATTTTAAATATGATTTTTGCATTTTTAAAATGATGCTTTTAAAATGTTTAACAATCTTATATATATTATTACATAATATTTTATATATATATGAAGCATGAAATATATAAAAACATTCTGCTATAAGTAATATTACAAGAAGCATATAAGTTATTTATTAATTATATATCATTTTCCTTATTTGTTTTTAATATTTTAGACAAGGTTTAGCAGCGAAATCTCATTAATGATTCAAACTCTTAGCCCTCTGGACATGCTGACTAATACAATAAACTCTTATTATATTAAAATTCATAGCACAAATGCTTTGCATAGATAAATGATTACTACGAAGACAGATCAACACAGCAGAAATGCAGCGTTCAGAGGTGGGAATCAGTGCACACCGGCAGGATGATGAAAAGGAAGCTTCCCACTGTGCTTATTGAAATGCATCACAATCATTTGACATGCAAGAAATCTCCAGGCGGATTGGCTGGCAGGGATTCTGAGCTGCAACCTTTCTAGACCTTCAAAAAGGGAAATTTTTGGAACCCAGTTCAAAACTTTTCTTATATGTTTTAAGTCATTACATTTTAAGTCATTAAATGTCCCAAAAGCATGAAAATACATTTAGTTTGTGGCTTCGGAGTCTTAGTTCTCATTTTTATGTCTTTTGTCATGGTTCATCTATGCAGATTACAGACTAACAGTTATAACATCCCCATAGCTTATTTGCCCTTGTCACATGTCACTGTTTGGCATGTAGGAGGTCATGCCACATACAGAATATGTAGGAGGGAGAGAGATTTTGAGCTGTTTTGATACTGAAATGTCCTATTTTAACCTCTGCTCAAGAGATTTTCTTTGGGTGATCATTCTGTACTCAGGTCCTTCTCAAAAATACATCACTGACTGTGATGGTCTGGGGTGACAGGGTCCGGTCACTTCTTCTCGTTGTGCAGCGTTTTTTGCCACACTTTTTCCTACCCACAGACTTCCCACTGAGGTGCCTTGATACAGCACTCTGGGAACAGCCTATTCGTTCAGAAATGTCTTTCTGTGTCTTACCCTCTCGCTTGAGGGTGTCAATGATGGCCTTCTGGACAGCAGTCAGGTCGGCAGTCTTACCCATGATTGCGGTTTTGAGTAATGAACCAGGCTGGGAGTTTTTAAAAGCCTCAGGAATCTTTTGCAGGTGTTTAGAGTTAATTAGTTGATTCAGATGATTAGGTTAATAGCTCGTTTAGAGAACCTTTTCATGATATGCTAATTTTTTGGGATAGGAATTTTGGGTTTTCATGAGCTGTATGCCAAAATCATCAGTATTAAAACAATAAAAGACCTGAAATATTTCAGTTGGTGTGCAATTAATCTAAAATATATAAAAATTTATTTTTTATCATTACATTATGGAAAATAATGAACTTTTATCACAATATGCTATTTTTTTTAGAAGGACCTGTATGTGTATATCTGAAGCTTGACTCCTTTATTTGAACTGAATCTTTTTGAACAGTTTCAGTGAACTGGTTCAAAACGATTCAGTGGTTCTTTTACATGATCATGTGGTCCCTGGCATCCCAACACAGGCACATTGAACATTTAGAAATGTTTCAAATAAAGGGTTAGTTCACCCAAAAATGAAAATTCTGTCATTAATTACCCTCATGTCATTGACACCCGTAAGACCTTTGTTCATCTTCGTGTATCGAAGATCAGTGTATCGAATCAGCGGCTCGGATCGTCAAAGTCACGTGATTTCAGCAGTTTGGCGGTTTGACAAGAGATCCGAAATTCGATACACTGATTGATTCATAAAGCGACAAAGCTTCGTGAAGTCATTATTTAGTTTGTTTTGCGCACAAAAACTATTCTCGTCGCTTCATAAAATGATTGTAGAAGCACTGTAGTGAGATGGACGTTGTAACGACGTCTTTAGAGATCGTTTAGAGAGGGTCTTGAAATAGGAAATGACATTAACGTTACTGTCAATGGAGGCCATCGAATTTCAACAAAAATATTTTAATTTGTGTTCCGAAGATGAACGGAGGTCTTACGGAGGTGTCTAACGGCATGAGGGTGAGTAATAAATGACAGAATTGTCATTTTTGGGTGAACTAACGTTAACCCTTTAACTGCAATACAATACTGTTTTTATCATGTTTTATTAATTAATTTAGCTGTTTTTGATTTGAAAATTCTTTAAAATACTTTTTTATCTTTTTTCACTCCTTAGGTCCATATTTGTGTAAAAAAACCTCCCCCCAAAACAAGCACTAGCCTACAAGATTTTAACATCGGATTTAATGTGAACGAGACCTGATGTGAACAAGCCATATGTCTGGATAATTTGCATACAATGTTCAGCCGTTTGAAGACTATTCATGTCCAACTTGATTCCAATTTGTAAGTAACAGACATTTCAATAATGAGGTTTTACATGCAAGATCTATCATCCTCAACGTTACGAGTGATGTATTAATCTGCACCAAAGGCAATGGTTTTATTCATAAGGGAAACTGGGGAGGGTTGTAACATATTTTGTTTCAACATCTGTGTTTTTTGGTATGTCAAGCTTTGATATAGTATTCCACCAATGATCTGCTACAAATGACAAACCATACTGTGTGACAACTCAACATTCTCTGCTTTCTCCTATTTGCTGTGGGTAAAAACTGTTCATTTTGGGCCCGGTTCAAAACTTATCAGATTGTTTTAGGTATTTCCTTTTTCTCCTCCCATAATAAACCCTAATGGACCAAATCAAAGCATTGGATTCTCTCCAAAGTGCTGCTACAAAGTAAGTTTTTTTCTAGGTCACTTACCAGCTTCCTATTTCCCTTTTTCATTGAATACCGAACTCATTCTGCTCCAGTCGAGTCACTGTGACACAGCTCACTTATTTTTGCCTGTACAACACAATGTGTTTCCCATCCCTTGTTCTGGAGCATCCAGACCTGTAGGTTGAGGGGTTGCAGTGTGTTTTTTTCCTTTTATTTTGGTGCTGTTCTGCTGAGCAGACAGACCCTAAAGAGAAATCCCATTTCAAATTAAATTTAAATGACCCCCCAAGCTCATAAACAGTGGGTCGCCTGACAGCCTAATTTATAATTCAGCACTGAGCTAGGGGCTCCTGGTTTGATGTTAAAGAAAAGGCAGCCAGAGAATGAGACTTTGCATCTGATTCTGAAGAACATAAATATCTGAAGAACAAAAGACACAAGTTTGGGATAATTAAGATTTTTAAATGTTTTTGAAAGAAGTCTTTTATACTATCCAAAGCTGCATTTATTTGATAAAAAAATAACAGTAACATTGTGAAAGATTATTACTGCAAAATAAATATTTTTTATTTTAATATAATTTAAAATGTAAGTTATTCCTGTGATGAAAAGATCTTTTTTTTTTTTTTTGTGGAAACTGTTATCCACTAGCTTTCAATAACTCATTTGTCCTCAAAGTTGATGTGTTAGCAAGCGTAAGGATTTGAGTTTGACAAGGGCCAAATTGTGATGGCTAGACGACTGGTCAGAGCATCTCCAAAACTGCAGCTCTTGTGGGGTGTTCCCGGTCTGCAGTGGTCAGTATCTATCAAAAGTGGACCAAAGAAGGAACAGTGGTGAACCGGCGACAGGGTCATGGGCGGGAGCGAAGGCTGGCCTGTGTGGTCCGATCAAACAGACCAGCTACTAGGGCTGTCACTTTTTATTCGAATATGCATTCGAATATGACGTGAAATATCCGTAATTGAACTATAAATAAACTATCCGGTTTTTAAAGTGCCATGTAGCGCATTTTTTTACAGTCTATGATTAGACCGTTTGTTTTTTTATTTCATTGTTTGCCATCTCATCTAATAGAGGGCGCTCTGAACGTATAGCGTCGGCCCATGACCAAATCAAGCGAATAATAGCCAGTCTGTTTTGAAAATGGAAGATAACTCTCAGAACGGCCAGCCTGAGCGGACAATTCACCCTCCGCAGCAAGTTTGATTGACAGTAAATCTGAGCAATCAAATCGCCGAATTTGCCGTTTTGTCCGACAAAGCAGTCAGGAGATTAACGTTGGTGGAGTTGAACTTGAAAAACGGTGTGTACTGATGTCTTTCCGCGCTTGAAACAACATTTCTTTTAGTGTTTATTCATGTTTATTTGATGCTTATCAATAAACTAGAAGGAAGAGATGATCGGTTCACGAGCAGCTTTAACTGAGGCGTTACAGTGATCAAGGCACATTAAACAGCCACAAAACAGTATTTATTCACATTACTTAAAAAAATTACAATTTAAAAGTTGAGAGTTTGTTTCATATCAAAAGTAACTTGCTGTCCTGTCTGTCGGTGTGTTGTCCGTGTCCTCTTTGCTCCTCTATGTATTCTTCAAATGAGTGTGTGTGTGTGTGTGTGTGCTGTGAGAGCGCCACGGCTTGTCAGACATAGCAACAGTAACTAAAGGGGGCGGGTCTTTGCGAATGGTAGATATTCGAATATATTCGAATACATTGCTTGATATTTGATATCCGTTCGAATTAGATTTTTCTCAAAAATGACAGCCCTACGAGCTACTGTAGCTCAAATTGCTCGAGAAGTTAATGCTGGTTCTGATAGAAAGGTGTCAGAATACACAGTTTGTTGCGTATGGGGCTGCTTAGCCACAGACCAGTCAGGGTGTCCATGCTGACCCCTGTCCACCGCTGAAAGCGCCAACAGTTGGCACATGAGCATCAGATCTGGACCACGGAGCAATGGAAGAAGGTAGCCTGGTCTGATGACTCACGTTTTCTTTTCCATCACAGGGATGGCAGGGTGTGTGTGTGTTGCTTACCTGGGGAACACATGGCACCAGGATGCACTATGGGAAGAAGACAAGCCGGCGGAGGCAGTGTTATGCTTTGAGCAATGTTCTGTGGGAAACCTTGGGTCCTGCCATACATGTGGATGTTACTTTGACACGCACCACCTACCTAAGCATTGTTGCAGACCATGTACCTTTCATGGAAACAGTATTCCCTGGTGGCTGTGGCCTCTTTCAGCAGAATAATGTGCCCGGCACAAAGCACCTTTTGTTTGAGGTGTTGACTTTCCCGGATCTCAATCCAATCGAGCATCTGTGGGATGTGCTGAACAAACAAGTCCAATCCATGGAGGCCCCACCTTGGAACTTTCAGGATTTCAGTATATTAATGATTAATGGCAATGAAGACTGGTGTAATGATGCTGAAAATTCATCTTTACCATCACAGGAATAAAATACATAATAAATTATATTAAAATAGAAAATTAATTGTTTTAAAGTTGCTATAATATTTCACAATGTTTGTGTTTTCTGTATTTTGATCGATTAAAGGCAGCTTTGGATAGTATAAGAGACTTTTAAAAATCTTAATTATCCAAACTTTTTTGCCTTTTGTTCTTCAGAACTGCTGAAAATTCAGCTTTGCCATCAAAGGATTAAATTAGAGTTTAAAAATAGAAAACGTTCTTTTAAAAATGTTATATAATAATTTATATTGAATTAATATTCCCCCATTCTCTGCTTTACAGAACTGTATTGTTTATGGCTTCAGCAATTGAATGTTTAAAATGAGATCCGCAATCCTCCTTAAATGTGTGATATTAATAATATGGATTATTAATATGGATTGTTAATATTATTATGCTGGATTAATGTGTGCTATTAATAATATGATCGAAGATGGATATGTTTATTCAGTATCAACAGGAAAATCTAAAGTCAGCAGCACAAATAATGATGATTGAAGGATGTGGAAAGACTGTGTGTGTGTGTACTTGTTTATATTACATTGTGGGGAATCCTGGGGATGTAATATAAACCTGAGATCACCTACATTGTGGGGACCAGCTAGCGTTGCCCACAATGTAAATGGATTCATAAACATACTAAATTATGTCTTTTTGAAAATGTAAAAATGCAGAATGTTTCCTGTGATGGGTAGGGGCAGTGTAGGGGGATAGAATGTACAGTTTGTACAGTGTAAAATCCATTACGCCTATGGAATGTCCTCACAATTCACAAAAACACATGTGTTTATGTGTGTGTGTGTGTGTGTGTGTGAGCATGTGTGTGAGCGCCTGTGTGCATTTGTTTTAGGCAAGAAAGAAAACAGCAATTACATTACATTTGTTCTTACGCCAAAGTTATGGAAAACAAAGCTCTGGATAACTTCCCAATTTCATTCAGAACCCCTGCGAGGAACCCCCTGCCATGCAGCCAAAACACGCTCTCCACCGACAACCAAATTAGCTTCAAGGGCAGATGCATTGCAAATGTTTATGAAGGTGAAGTCATTGAGTTTTTATCTTATCTTTAAGACAAAGCCGGCCACCTCGATGAAAATGATACCTTTTAAAATAAAGGTTGGTGTTGGTGGTCTGTAAGCATAACTAGCGTTTAGCACATGTGCTCTGACAGCGTTTGTGCTCCAGAAATATATAAATTCAAATAATGCTGTTCGTGGAGAAGTGATCAAGCTTGAGTTCTGATTTTCATTTGGTAGAAGATAAAACAGCCATTTTTAGTGACCATAGACCTTAGTCAGAGTAGCGCCATATGTTCAATGGATTGTACTGTACATACCGATGGACCATTTCCGGGGGTTCTCGTAAGTGGAGGTTGTGAATGGGAGATGACGGCAAATATAATTTTTGTATTCCCGTTTGTTCCAATAGCAAAAGATATCGCATTTTCGACTTTCCAAAAGAGGGAAAAATGATAGTGAGATTGATCCAACTGACACATCCAGGGATTTGAACTGTACTTGGCTAGATGTGAACTTTGAATTGGGACAGAACTTGGGCATCGGCTGATGATGTTTCACAAGTCTGCGAGAACACAAGTACAGACAAGAACGCATATTGTACAGTAAAGATGCTAAGGGTGTTTCCCAATTGCTCTAATGCTATTGGTAAGACTGCATATCTGGCCATATCTTTAGAAAATGTAATCACAAATTATATATATTTCCAGTAAAACTAAGATATCTTTCTAATTTGACTTAAAATAATTAATGATAATTCTAATTAGTCTTAAAGGTCCACTGTGTAATATTTAGGAGGATCTATTGACAGAAATGCAATATAATATACATAACTATGTTTTCATAGTGTATAAAGACCTTATAATGAACCGTTATGTTTTTATTACCTTAGAATGAGCCGTTTCTATCTACATACACCGCCGTGTTTACAGTAAGTTAGCCCTAAACGGACAAACTGCGCTAGCTACTCTTTGCTGTCTCAGACAATATTTTTGTCCTGTGTCGGCCGCCGTAGCTGCTTTATGTGCTTTGAAAGGGAGGGATGAGAGGTGGGCTAGATGCGCTAAAATTTACACAATGAACCTTCAAAAGAATTCAAAATAGCATTCTGATTTTGGAGAGTGTTGTGATATAAACTAAGAAGTGCTCAGTGCATTAAATAATTAACCACATTAACGATCGATCAACTCACTCGTGCTGCCAAAAATTACTAAAACGTCATTTGAATTTATTTGACAAATAATACATTTTCAAACAATGGCGGGGAAACTGTAATATGAACTGCAGCAGTGCTAAAATTCTCAATGCATCATATAATTAACAACACGAACTATCAATGTATGAATCAAGCTCACAAAAGCCGCTGACTGTATCTTTTGCACACATCATTTTATTATATCCATGTGGTTACAGTCAAATCATAAAACAGTGAAATCGCTCAGGAACTCTGTCCCGTCTTTCCTGCACTCGAGATGGTGACGTGAGCTCCACTGACAGTCATCCTAGTCTGTGTAAGACTGTACATTTTAATATTAGTAAATATAAAGTAAGATGCCAGATGTATTATATATTCTTTTAAGATTAATTTACGACTTTGGATAATCTGTTTTTGTTTTTTAATTAAAAAAATATTATAAATGATTAATCAATTTCCCCTTAAGATTCTGAAAATAAAACATTTAAACAACCAAACTAAATATGTAATTTACTTGAGGGTTTTATCAAAATGTTCTATTTAGTAAATGTCTAAAATGAGTCTATTTATGAATGACTAAAATGTTCAAATAAAAATGTGTGCTGTCATTCGATAATAAACCCCCAAGAATGGTTATAATTTCACATTTACTCTCCAAATTACTGTAGAAACAACTTAAAGACAGTTTATTTTAAATATTTGTTGTAAATCTTTTTATGAATGAAGGCCAGGATACTAATACAGCTACTGTCTCTATGATATTGATTTTTTTTTAAACATTAATGATAGACATTCAACATTACAGTATAATTGTAAGATATCAATTTCAACCTTTATTAGGCTTCAGGATATAATTTAACTTAAAACGATCTTCACATAAACCCATTATAATTAATGTCCTATTTACTTGTAGCCTTCCTGTTAGACATACAGAACTTGTAAAGTTATCAAACACCTTTCTTAACTGCATAAATTAAATATAGAATATACCTTATTAAAGCTACAATGTGCCCTGTTGCCTTTGTTGTTTGATTAATGACAGACATCACAGTAACTGGTTTATTAGGCTCCTGTCACTTTAAGACCTGCCGCTGCTGAACATGACATGGAGCTTTAGGTTCATTAAAGACGTTATTTAACTCATTTAAGACTGCTCTTATGAGAATACTCGACAAAACTGGCATTTCAGCATAATCCTAGGTGTTATTGTTCGTTCAAGCGCTAAAGAGAATGGATGTTACATTAATTGTGTTAAATATTTATTTGTCTTTTAACTTTATTTGAAGTGTAACAGTTTCAAAGGTCATTTACTCATTTGGATCGCGGCTGCTGCAACACCAGTGTTTATATCCCGATTATAAACCTTTACCCCACTACTTTTATTATTATTTGATGTTTGCAACACAGAAATAGCAATACTGTATAGTTGAAAACACTGTTTTTGCAACTGACTGAGACAAAATGGGAATATGGGAAAATAAGAGGAAGGAAGAAAGAAAACATAGATTATACCTCCATTTCTTTTCCCATCTCTAACTGCTCGCTTCCACCCACAGCTCCACTAAAACAAGCGTACTGGCCACACATGCTGATGGAAACCTCCAGTAAAGAGATCCGCTCTACAATGAGACGAGGGGCCGCCCGCTGCGCTGAAGATACAGCCATGAGGGGCTCTGTGCTGGTAAGCAGAGAAACTATCATGTCCTCCTCCATTCTCTTCTTCTCTGTGAATACAGAAAGTGCCAGGAGGCAAAATGTGAAGCTCTGTGTGAGAGCTTCATGAGAGAAGAAAGTCATACAGGTTTGAAACGACATGAGGGTGAGTAAATGGTGACAGACTGTAACACAGTTCGTAGATACGGGAAGAAGGAGGCGGGAACCGGCGATTGTTAACAAGACTTTAATCAAATAAATCAACAAAACGAAAGTGAAAGCAGTAGCCCCTCATCGACGGCTGCCGCGCACGCACATAACAAAACGTCAGTAAAACACAAAGTCCAGGCCTGGTCGTTGCTCCTTTATGTGTCCGAGCTCCTCCGTGAGGCACAAGCTCATTATCACTCACGACAGCCTCGCCCTGTTCTTACAGTCCCTTGGCCTCGCTACTTGCCACACACACTTTTATTTTTTTGGGGGGTGAACTATCTCCTTAATTAAGCACCCAAGAGTGGCAGTAATAGTTACATGTGGCTCACTGATCATTTAGGTGCTTAGATCAGTCTAACAACTGTATAGTGAAAATGTGGCAATCACTTTTGCTCTCCAGTTCGCCATCCAGAGAGAAAGCCAGTTACAGATTTGAATCTGGGACAACGTCAGTTCTGCACTGTATTTCATGTTGATTCAAATGAAAAAGTGCGAAATACATAATTTCTGCCACCTATTGGACTGGAGTGAAGTGCTGGATGGCACAAAATTTTAGTCATATGAACTACTTTTTGTAGTTAATTTATTGCGTTTTTGGAGCTTGGAAGACTACAAGGCACAATCATAAACCAGACGCAATGTGACACCAGTGTTTTTTGCTAGTTACAGCCTGAACACAGTTATAATTTTCACATCCAGGCCAGGGCCATGTTGTTTAAATAGCAAATGCACTCGCGCCAATCTGTTTGCCCATGGGCTGTGCTGGTCTGAAAACGAGGTGTGTTCAGGCTCATTGTTGGTGTGTTGGTATTTTGTGGCAACTGAAATAGACTGCGCCATTGACCAACAGAAACCTGGTTTAAAGTCAATAGCGCAGTATTTTTTGTGTTATTTAAAGGGCACATTAGTAATATGCGTCTATAGGCGGGTGCACTCTGCTTATTACACAAACAGGAACACGCAGCAGCACATAAACATGCCAAATCTTAAAAATAAAAGGATTCCTCTCTGGAGAAGCGTTCAGTCTTTCTGCTCGCAAATTCCACTATGTAAATAGCGAATCCGCCATGGTGCAAGTGCAACTCTTCCTGTTCGAACCGCCCTGCTCCAAGTGGGACTCGAACCTAGGTCTGCCAGCATGAGAGTCGGACACTCTAACAAGGAGGCTAAAGGCTGCAACCTCAAGCGTCAGTCGCTAGAGTGTCTCTTGAGATCATAGGAGTGAGGTTTACTCGCACAGCAACTACTAGCTGGCCTCCGTTACACTCACCCCCCTAAACCTCACTCCCATCCGGGTCACGGCACCAATGTAACCCCTCCTATTTAAACCGCCCCGCTCTAAGCGGGACTCGAACCCTGGTCCGCCGGCATGAGAGTCGGACACTAACAAGGAGGCTAAAGGCTGCAAACCCTAGCGTCAGTCACTAGAGCGTCTCTTGAGATCATAGGAGTGAGGTTTACTCGCACAGCAACTACTAGCTGGCCTCCGTTACAAAACACACCCATGTCTCATTAAAAGATTAGGAACAACCCTCTTTTCCATCGTTAAACTAGCAAAAGCGGATTCGGACATGCCCTAAGTGCACCTGCGCCATGCGCTTCAGACCATGTGCTCAGATCGTTAAAATGGGGCATCAAATGTGTAGTATAAGGTTGTTTTAAAGTGAATGTGTGTATATTTTCGTTCATGACAGAGCAACAGAAAGCTGGAGAATGATAAAGAGAGAAAGCAAAAATCCCTCTATTAGAAGCTGCGCTCAGAGCGTGTGCTTCAGGGTGGAGGGGTAGAAGAGAGAGGAAGAAAAAGTGCCGTTAACGACAGATAAAGACGCCGTCACCAAGTGATGTGAGACTTAGGGCAATGAAAACCAGATAAAAAGAACAACAGAATTAGAGCCCCCCCCTCCTCCCCACTTGTCAGAATCGGCAGCGCTGCCTCGCTTTGAAAACACACACATTATGAAACATCACACATGATTAGCAAGCTCTTCCTTTGACTTTGACAACTGAATGCCTGACTGCTTGTCAGGAAGGGGAATTCTGAGGAGATTCTTCCTGTCTTTTCTCTCTTCTTTCCTTTCCGTCACTGACTTTGATGACTTATCACGCATGTCAGCGACAGTGCTCGGTGGATTGCTGTGTTTGTCTTTGACTCATTGCTTGAATAAATAAACACTCGAGCTGTAGTGTGACTGTTTTGGAGTTACACAGTTGAGGATATTGATAAGACGACTTTCTTGACCCCGGATGATTGCATGACGACTGGTGTTATATTAAATATGTAAATTATGTATGTAAATATAACACAATTATGTTGTGTATGTTTTCTGTATATTATGAATAATAATTTTTATTAGAAATATACATTACATAAATTATATATATATATATATATATATATATATATATATATATATATATATATATATATACACACACACAAAAGTTAATTATCTTATATATATAGCTATTTTATATATAAAATATCAATATTACAAGATTAAAAAACAGTAGTGTGATTTATTAACCATATTTGATATGATAACTGTATTAGAGATTTATTTTCACATAATAATTACTACTATTATACTTACATTATATATGTGTATATATAAATTAAAACAAAATAAATGTAATGTATTAACTATATTTGATACATGACAGCTATTTTAGTTATATAAATAAATATTATTGAATTATTTAAATATATTATTTTATATATAAAATATAAATATATACAACTAAAAAACATATTACTACCTATAAAACGACTATGTTTAACATTATTTTTTACATTAGTTGGTATAATGCAAAATTACAGTTTGCTCTATGTTGAGCTTTAGTGCTCATGCAGGTGTTGTTTGGCTTCTCTCAGTCCTCCACTGTCTATTTCATAACCATGTTGATTAAAATGAAAATATAATTATAGTGCCAGAATGTTAAATCCCCAAGTAAAAGATCTCGACTTGTGCTCTATTCTAGAGAAAAGGAAAGACACAAGGTGTGTTTGTTTTCCTCTGTGACCCATTATCTTTTAGTCAGAAGTGGTGTGTGATGTGGCATTAGGTCAGGCTGGGAGCGTAAAGTGTGTGTGTTTGTGGGTGTTCGTGGACTGCAGACAAACTTCACTCCACTAATTGACTCGGTGTCAGTGTGTGGTCAGGGCAGGGTCACCCTCCACTTCACTCTCATTCACAATTCACAAAGGCTCATGGGACTCACACCAGCCGTGGCATTTTCAGTTAATACACTGACAGGTTTAAAACACACACACACACACACACACATAGTATACTGTGCAACACTATTAAACTATCATAAAAAAAATGTTTAACGTTTTTTTTATAATGCATAGACATAAAATGGTTTATTTCACGCTCTCTTGCCATGTGCAGCTGTTTTTTAAAACCACATGAAACTTTGCCAAACTGTTAATACTGGTCAATTTTTAAGTATATTAAATATTTCCCAGCCTGAATTGCATCATTATTGCATCACGATTAACGAACCCTCCATGGGGGAAACAGTCTTTTTAATCCGAACAATGTTAACAGCATGAGCACATCTTCATACACTACTGGGCTAGAGAATCTCCCTGAAGATACCAGACAGCCCTAAAGATCTGAATACATGATTAATTGAAGATGTTTGAATTTAAATTTCACATTCAGATTAAGGAGTTACACCCAATCTGAAGAATTACATAAATAACAAAGTTGAAAGTTGCAATTTCGAAGTTCAATCTGAACTTTTAGATGCATGAGCAATGCCCTTTGAATCACTTTTTGATTTGCAGTCAACTTGAATATTGATGTCTGCAGCATTTGACCTCATCAGTCTTCTGAGAGAGACTCCGACTTCAGACATTTGATGCATAAGTAACAGGAAGGGCCACTGGTGGAATTCAAACCATTGCCTTCACTGTAATGAGTCCTCAGACTGAACCTGCAGTCTTTTAAGGTGAAACGTAGTACTTTGCTTGTAGCTAAAAAGCTTTATGTTCAAGCTAACGGCCCTGCGGCTAAATAAACAAAAGTCCAACTGGATCAGGACCAGCTGTCCTGAATCCATCATAAGAGCTTAAATGCTCTCGCTGAGGGTTGTGGTGGATTTCAGGCTAGTGATGATGATTTGCTGCCTCAGGGCTCGATGAAATAAAAGCCAATGGGTTCGTTCAAAAGCTAGCATTGCTAGCAACTCACAAGAGGCTAAATTGTACAGTAAATGGTGCTTTAAAACATCCCAGGTTTTGTGTTGCGCATTTAATACGGAGAAAGCAGAAGAGCAAAGAAATATTACTTTCTAGTTCATTATATTTTAACCCTCAGTAGTATGAATGATGCTGTAATGATGGAATATGGATATGGGGAAAACCTTGGGAAATGTTTTTAAAACTAAAAATGAACTAAAATTTTTCAAAAACAGAGAAATTTAAAATCGTTTTGCAAAACAGCCAGGATTGCTTTTAAAAGCCTATAGTTCATCCTGCTTGAGACACAAGTAACTATTTTTCATGCTTTTCCCATCAAATGTACTGTTCAAAAGTCTCTTATTTAATCTAAAATACAGTAAAAACAGTAATATTAGAAAATATTATTACATTTAACATTTAAAAAAAATAGAATACAAGTGTCACATGATCCTTCAGAAATGATTCTAATATGATTTATTATTATCAATGTTGAAGACGGTTGTGCTGCTTAATATTTTTATGAAAACTGTGATACATTTTTCGGGACTTTTTGATCAATAGAAATTTAGAAGAGCAGCATTCATTTGAAATATACTTTTTTGTAACAATGTAAAATCTCATGTTCTTGAGCGCTAAAAGTATGTTTTTAAGTATATTTTATCTTTTAAATGGTACTGTTCCCAAACTTTTAAACGGCAATGTAACTTTTCGTGTTTCTGCAGAAAGTTAAATACTATTATACAAAACAGTTGCTGTCTTAAATTTTGAAGTGAAATCAACTTGGATGTTTAAGTCATTTTAACTTAAATTACATTAAACTGACTTACATTAAACTGACTGTATGTACGTTTTTGACTGTACTAAAACATAAAAACACCACACTGTAAAAAAATCCTTCTAGCAAATTGTTACCTGCGTGATTCGTCGTTGACATAAACCGAGAGAAGTAGCTCTGGCTACGATGTTCTTCCGCAAGACACATGCAGCAGTTCTGTGTTTAGTAACCGGCCAAAAGTTACAGCTTTAACGTAACTGACACTTTAGACTAGAGTGAGGAATTATGCTTGAATGAGAAAAGAAATAGAAGGATGTGCATGATGTTTATGTTAAAGACAACATGTTATTGCGAATTCGGTTATCTTTCTTGGTTTATTGCGATTTAATAGTGAAACACAAACACAAAAAGCCCACCGTATGTAGCATTCATGTAAACACAGGAAGTGAACATAAACCATTTAGTGAAACCCATATGTTTTAGTTGGCTATAATAGATCTGTGCATTAGTTAGATTAACTTACTGAGGAAGGTTCAAAGTTGAGTAAATTCAAAAATTATTTTGCAGCTGGTTGCTTTATTTTTTTAAGTTAAAGGAACTGTATGTAAGAAATGTATTTCAATTAATCATAAAATGTCCCTGATATGTCACTAGACATTAAGAAATCATGTTAATTTCAAATACTTATATCAGTGACAACAGTAGTCTGGCTAGGATATTGTCATTTTAAAAGTTGCAGTTGCAGCCCTCAACTGATGTTGATGTTGACATGTTGTGTTTTGGCCTGAAGCGCCACCCTCCACCTCTCTACCAATCACGAAGTCAGTAGTGTTTCAGCATCCGGGTTGCCAGCTCTGCTCTAGTTACCACAGCTGCAGCTACAAACTTTTTGGATAAAAAATGTCTAACTTTACGAAACCTAAAAGACCTCTCATGAGGCATAAACATAATTAACAGAAAGAAAACCCAACTTACTGTGTAGGACTCGTCACTTGCCATTGGAAGCTCCTTGTAGCAGCATACGTTCCTGCTGGATCCTGCAGCCTATCTGGCAACCTCGAGTCAGGGGGGAGGGGGAGAGGGGATACACTGCTCTACAGTCATTTTAAAGTGATTGCAGTACCAGTTTTGGCCACAATCCTACATACAAGTCCTTTAACAACTTCAATTTTTTTTTAACAGTGCATAATATGTTTACTGATATGTAGGAAACATGCTGAGTTCACACACTCGTTTCTCTGAAAAGCACTGCTTCAGCCAGTTATTTTACTTTGAAATGTGAGTCGGGTTGTCTGTTTTGGTTTTGGTCTGTGTGATCCCGCCCGCTGCAAATTTATCCAATAGTATTTCGACACCACGGGTTGCCAGTTGGAGGAAAACGCAGCGTATGGCTGACATAACAACTGGATCAGAGATCGTAGATTCTACCCGACCCAAAAAAGCTTTGGCATTCATCTAAAAATCTCTATGGGCGAGAGACCTTATTAAAACGTGAATAAATCAACTTACAATGTGTATGACTCCTCACCTTCCATTGTCAGTTGCGCTCGTTCCTGTTGCGTGTTGTCACAGGGTGTTTAGGTGTTGGTTCATGTTTCATGTTTTTAGTTTACCATGTTCACAGCCATGTGTTGTCATGCACTTCCTGGTTTGTCATGTGATCCTGCCATGTGCTCCCTGGTCTTGTGTTCTGTTGTGTCATGTTGTCATTGGTTAATAGGTTGATCACTGTTCACAGGTGTGTCTTGTCTTGTCCTCAGTCTGTGTATTTAAGCCCTCATGTTTGCCATGTGTCTTGGTCTGGTATTGAATGTGTTACCCTCTGTTGGTGAGTTTATAGTCAAGTCAAGTCTTTTGTTTTTTGGTTATTGTTTAGTCAGGTCTTTTGTTTCTGTTTTGGATTTTGATTTGGATATAATAAAACTGCACTTGGGTTCAGCAAACTTGCCTTCAGTGGATTCGTGACAGAATACCAGACCGCCAAACATGAACCCAGCAGTAACCCTGCTTCACCTGCGCCAAGGTCACCGCTTCATAGAGGAGTATGTGGAGGAATTTTTGGAACCTTGTGCTTTTTTGGATTTTAATGACGTGGCGTTTAAGGACATTTTTAGATTTGGACTTAATGAGCCTGTACGCTCCCAGCTTCCAGGAGGGAAGATCCACTGGTCCCTGGCCGAATACATCGACCATGCCCTGGTCCTGAGTGGGTCCTCGTTCACGGTGGGAGTGGTGGACGAGGAGCCCCACCGTCTCACACCAGCCCACGCCCAGGCCATCCAGGCTCCAGCCCACGCTCCAGGCCGCCCAGGCTCCAGCCCACGCCCAGGCCGCCCAGGCTCCAGCCCACGCCCAGGCCATCCAGGCTAGCCCACGCCCAGGCCATCCAGGCTCAGCCCACGCCCAGGCCATCCAGGCTCCAGCCCACGTCCAGGCCGCCCAGGCTCCAGCCCACGCCCAGGCCGCCCAGGCTCCAGCCCACGCCCAGGCCGCCCAGGCTCCAGCCCACGCCCAGGCCGCCCAGGCTCCAGCCCACGTCCAGGCCGCCCAGGCTCCAGCCCACGTCCAGGCCGCCCAGGCTCCAGCCCACGTCCAGGCCGCCCAGGCTCCAGCCCACGCCCAGGCCGCCCAGGCTCCAGCCCACGCCCAGGCCGCCCAGGCTCCAGCCCACGCCCAGGCCGCCCAGGCTCAGCCCACGCCCAGGCCGCCCAGGCTCCAGCCCACGCCCAGGCCGCCCAGGCTCCAGCCCACGCCCAGGCCATCCAGGCTCCAGCCCACGCCCAGGCCATCCAGGCTCCAGCCCACGCCCAGGCCATCCAGGCTCCAGCCCACGTCCAGGCCATCCAGGCTCAAGCCCACGCCCAGGCCATCCAGGCTCCAGCCCACGCCCAGGCTCCAGCCCACGCCCAGGCCATCCAGGCTCCAGCCCACGCCCAGGCCATCCAGGCTCCAGCCCACGCCCAGGCCGCCCAGGCTCCAGCCCACGCCCAGGCCGCCAGGCTCCAGCCCACGCCCAGGCCGCCCAGGCTCCAGCCCACGCCCAGGCCGCCCAGGCTCCAGCCCACGCCCAGGCCGCCCAGGCTCCAGCCCACGCCCAGGCCGCCCAGGCTCCAGCCCACGTCCAGGCCGCCCAGGCTCCAGCCCACGTCCAGGCCGCCCAGGCTCCAGCCCACGTCCAGGCCGCCCAGGCTCCAGCCCACGAGGCCGCCCAGGCTCCAGTCCACGAGGCCGCCCAGGCTCCAGCCCACGAGGCCGCCCAGGCTCCAGCCCACGAGGCCGCCCAGGCTCCAGCCCACGAGTCCGCCCAGGCTTCAGCCCACGAGGCCGCCCGGCTCCAGCCCACGAGGCCGCCCGGCCCAGCCCACGTCCATGCTCCAGCCCAAGACCCTTAGTCCTGCCCAAGAAAATTTTTGGGGGCAAGGGTACATTGAAGCCACGAAGGCCAGGCCGCCGTGGCCCCTTGAACTAGAGTTACCGCCATGTCCCCCTGAACTAGAGTTACCGCCATGGCCCCTTGAACTAGAGTTACCGCCATGTCCCCTTGAACTAGAGTTACCGCCATGTCCCCTGAACTAGAGTTACCGCCATGTCCCCTGAACTAGAGTTACCGCCATGGCCCCTTGAACTAGAGTTACCGCCATGGCCCCTGAACTAGAAGTACCGCCATGGCCCCTTGAACTAGAGTTACCGCCATGGCCCCTTGAACTAGAGTTACCGCCATGTCCCCTGAACTAGAAGTACCGCCATGTCCCCTTGAACTAGAGTTACCGCCATGGCCCCTTGAACTAGAGTTACCGCCATGGCCCCTTGAACTAGAGTTACCGCCATGTCCCCTGAACTAGAAGTACCGCCATGTCCCCTGAACTAGAGTTACCGCCATGGCCCCCTGAACTAGAGTTACCGCCATGGCCCCCTGAACTAGAGTTACCGCCATGGCCCCTTGAACTAGAGTCATGGCCGCCACGGCTCCTGATCCGCCATGGCCGCCCACGGCTCCTGATCCGCCATGGCCGCCCACGGCTCCTGATCCGCCATGGCCGCCACGGCTCCTGATCCGCCATGGCCGCCCACGGCTCCTGATCCGCCATGGCCGCCACGGCTCCTGATCCGCCATGGCCGCCACGGCTCCTGATCCGCCATGGCCGCCCACGGCTCCTGATCCGCCATGGCCGCCCACGCTCCCAGGCCCGTCCCAGCCACGTCAGGGTCCATGTCCGGTGCCTTGGCACGGGCCTGGCCCACCATCCCTCCCCCAAGTCCGCCCCCCAAGACTTTGTGGTGTTAATTAATTATGTTTGGGCGTCTGGGGCCGCCCATAGAGGGGGGGATCTGTCACAGGGTGTTTAGGTGTTGGTTCATGTTTCATGTTTTTAGTTTACCATGTTCACAGCCATGTGTTGTCATGCACTTCCTGGTTTGTCATGTGATCCTGCCATGTGCTCCCTGGTCTTGTGTTCTGTTGTGTCATGTTGTCATTGGTTAATAGGTTGATCACTGTTCACAGGTGTGTCTTGTCTTGTCCTCAGTCTGTGTATTTAAGCCCTCATGTTTGCCATGTGTCTTGGTCTGGTATTGAATGTGTTACCCTCTGTTGGTGAGTTTATAGTCAAGTCAAGTCTTTTGTTTTGGTTATTGTTTAGTCAGGTCTTTTGTTTCTGTTTTGGATTTTGATTTGGATATAATAAAACTGCACTTGGGTTCAGCATACTTGCCTTCAGTGGATTCGTGACACGTGTCCTCAAACTGGTAACCCGCATGAGCATCGAGTCTGAGGAGGAGGGGGCGGCGGGGTTTGGGGCAAACAATACTGCAGTACCCATTTCAACCACTAGCTGTCATTATTACATACTGCACCTTTAAAAGAAATGATTGAATCTTTTATAATTTATAAAAAAAAGTTGAAAATTGCTTAACTTAAGCAATGTTGTCATAACTTATTGATCATATTATAACTTTTGCCAAGATGCATTATTGCTATTCTATTTTAGTAAAGAATTGAATTGCAACATTCATATATTCTTTAAAACAGTTTATTACACAGTGAGACGAATCTAGCCGGCAATCAATATTAATATATTAGATGTTAGGTTATGAATATTGGAGAAAAAACATGATGTCATCTCATGAGCCAGGCTGATAAGGTTTATGTGTTTCTACTCCCTTGTGTGGACATTTATTGCATTTTTCTCCACTGATTTTATTGAATTTTAGATTGGGCATGCTTTAAGCTTTAATGTGTCAAAAACAAGCAGCAAAAATGACTTGGTTGTTACCGAGTGCATGCATGCGGCCTCTCTTTTGGAGGTGTTGTCATTATGATAACTTCACGTCATTAAGACCAAACCAGCCAAGCGTAGTTAAAAAAGACATGATGTATCCTTCGCCCACCCCTCACTTAGATTAAGAAGAGCCCTCTCTCTCCTCAGCGTGAGAGGCTGGCGTGTGGACCCTTCTTGGGTCATTACACTTCAAAGTAAATAATATTTTTGATCTTAAGCATACGTTTCCCTACTGGCGTGAATGATGTGTACTCGCTTCTCCATTTCATGGCACACTGCCCTCTGGGCTGAGAACCTTTTCTTAGCTGGAGTCCTTCCTGGATTCCTTCATTATTATTACTATTAGAGACATGCATAAAATAATACCCGTGTTATATCTAAAGGCATAATAACGATGAAAAAGCCTCCCTTCCTGCTCGTGTTTGTCTCCAAATTCCCATCACGCCGAGGCTTTTCTAAAAATGTTCACAGATCTGTCAGCTGTTGTATACATCAATTATTACATCAACATGACGCTGACGTGATAATGCCAGAAAGAATGTCATGCTGTATAGAGTGCTATAGTGTTCCTTCCTAGCAATTAATACTTATCTTTAGTATTATTTTCAATTTATTTATTCTTTTTTTGGTATTTTTCATATGACAGCTACACCGATCATGCATAACATTATGACCATTCCTAATATTCTGTTGGTCCCCCTTTTGCTGCCAAAACAGCCCTGGCCCGTTGAGGCATGGACTCCACTAGACCCCTGAAGCTGTGCTGTGGTATCTGGCACCAAGATGTTAGCAGCAGATCCTTTAAGTCCTGGAAGTTCCGAGGTTGGGCCTCCATGGATCGGACTTGCTTGTTCAGCACATCCCACAGATGCTCGATTGGATTGAGATCTGGGGAATTTGGAGGCCAAGTCAACACCTCAAACGCGTTGTTGTGCTCCTCAAACCATTCCCAAATCATGTTTGCTTTGTGGCAGCATTATCCTGCTGAAAGAGGCCACAGCCACCAGGGAATACCGTTTCCATGAAAGGTACATGGTCTGCATCAATGCTTAGGTAGGTGGTGCGTGTCAAAGTAACATCCACATGGATGGCAGGACCCAAGGTTTCCCAGCAGAACATTGCCCAAAGCATAACACTGCCTCCGCCGGCTTGCCTTCTTCCCATAGTGCATCCTGGTTCCATGTGATCCCCAGGTAAGCGATGCACGTGATGGAAAAGAAAACATGATTCATCAGACCAGGTTACCATCTTCCACTGCCCCATAGTCACTGTGTATTCTGACACCTTTCTATCAGAACCAGCATCAACTTCTTAAGCAATTTGAGCTACAGTAGCTCGTCTGAATGATCGGACCAAACAGGCCAGCCTTCACTCATCATCATGCATCAATGAGCCTTGGCCACCCATGACCCTGTCGCGGTTCACCACTGTTTCTTCCTTGGACCACTTTTGATAGAAACTGACCACTGGAGACCGGGAACACCCCACAAGAGCTACAGTTTTCGAGACCCAGTCATCTAGCCATCACAATTTGGCCCTTGTCAAACTCGCTCAAATCCTGAATGTTCACTTGCAGCCTAATATATCCCACCCACTAACAGGTGTGGTGATGGTAAGATAATCAGTGTTATTCATAATGTCAGTCATAATGTTATGCTTGATCGTTGTATGTTGTTTTTGAAAGCAATGCTAGCTAGTACTAATTCTATTTGCAACGTGTCTCAAGGTAGACATTAAAATTCCATATTTACATAATAACCATAATTAACAGGTGGTTTATTATTGTATAAATGTTGATATTCACAGTGAGCAGGATGAAATCTGACTCCAGACAGTGTTATATATTAACAGTGGCAGTTTTTCCTGGATTCTAAACTCTGGAATGGATGTTATCCTCTTGAATATAGAGATATAAAGCCCCCCTTTGGGTACATGTATTAATGGTCTGAAAGCTACTGTAATAGTGGATACTGTACTGTATAGCCTGGTATATAGTTTTGAAATATTCATGAGGATTGTATTTACTCAGTTCTATAGGGAACAGTTGCTATCATCAGTAGTTAATGTTCGGTGAGAAGGCGCCAGCCGGTTCTCAACAGTAACCGTTTGAGATCTTTTTCAAACATCACAAACATCGATGAGATTTTGTTACAGGCATATTTCTCTCTACCTTTCTCTGTATTTGTCAGTATCATGTTGATGTTAAAACTGGGATGTCTACAGAATGCCAGAGCTTTGTTTCCCAACATGCACCACTGCATGAATAAATAATGGCGTTGCATTTTTAAATGACTTTTGCTGTTATGTTTTTACTTTTATTGTAATGTCCAGGTGTATTATTATCTAAAATGTAGTTGATCTCACTAGAATCACAAGCATCTCCCTTAAATGTGTATCATAATTATACTGTTTTTGTTGTTTTGTTGAATTTCCTAATCTCGCTCTATGTGAGTATAATGACAATAAATGCTTTCTATTCTATTCTATTCTATTCTATTCTATTCTATTCTATTCTATTCTATTCTATTCTATTCTATTCTATTCTATTCTATTCTATTCTATGATTATACATTTTGACCAGACTTATATACTTTAGGAAACTTATTTACAGTGCAGTTGTGTGTTCTGTGGCACTAGTATTATATTATAATATTAATATTATTTATAATATATTTTTAAATGTTTTAAACAAAATGTTGATTTTTTTTAAATAAACAGCATGTTAGGTTAGTATAATATACTGTTTTAAAAATATGATATAAATTATAATACATTATGATCTGCCATCAGCCATGATCTGCAATTATTATAATTATATAATACAAATAATTATATTTATAGTAGTGCTGTCAAACAATTAATCGCGATTAATCGCATTCCAAAATAAAAGTTTGTGTTTGTGTAGTATGTGTGTGTACTGTATATAATTATTATGTATATTTCAATAGACACGCATGCTTGTATATATTTAAGAAATGTTTATATTTATATACATACATGCAAATATTTCTTTCAAACACAAACTTTTATTTTGAATGCGGTTAATCTCGATGAATCGCTTGACAGCACTACATTATTTGCTATTTTTGCCAGTCCTTTACCAATTTATTAGTATCATTCTTTAATATTTTAGGGTCAGTTGTTGTGGTGCTAAAAAATCTAAATACAGTATTTTGGTAAAATTGTTGGATTTTGTTTTTACTGTGCATATTTTATTTAAAGATTATTTAGATATAACCGAATGAGAAAAGCTGCTTTTATCAGCTTGATGATTATAATCTATGTTGAATGTTTAAAAATAAATGAACACATGCATTCATTTGACTGACTTGACTTCTCGTAATTGGCAAAATGCAGTCTGCATTTGTCATAGTGCTTCATATAATGAGGTGAAAAGCTATACCATCTGTGCGTGGATGTCTTAATATTTAATAGCTCCACACTGTTCCTCAAGCTTTGGGGGCAAAGTATGGTTCCTTGATTTCAGTGGTGTCTTTGAAGGCGAATGAACCAGTGTGGCCGTGCGGGAGGGCAGAGACTTACGGTTGGAATCTGCCTTTCAAACCAGTCATTTTAATTTTGAATCAAAGAATCGCTTTCTGAAGACCTGCTGACATCTCATTAGGAACACAGTGGCAAAGCAGAATTAATAATACACACACAGAAAAGAAAAGGGACAATCTAGCTGCTTCTTGGCTCAGTGGTCTGTACTTCTTCTGATTAATGGTTAAATAAACTGTTTACACAATTGCTCAAGAGTCTTTGATGAGATTTTGTATTTGCATCTGGCAAAATCTTCCTTTTTATATAATTTTTCTGTTTAGTTTTTCTGTGATAAGTGTCACACACACGCACACATTTTCATGTTTTATGGCTTTACATTGACATAATGCATTTTATACTTTACAAACTGTATATTATATTCCCCTACACTAAACATCACAGAAAAATGTCTGCATGTTCTAAAAACATCACTTAGTATAATTTATAAGCTGATTTCCTCGTGGGGACCAACAAATGTCCCCACAAGGACTTCGGACATTGCCATCTTTTCCCTCTCTCTCTCTCTCTCTCTCTCTCTCTCTCTCTCTCTCTCTCTCTCTCGGACACACACACACACACACAGGTTTGTTTTGCCCTCTAAGTGAGGACATTCCATAGGCGTAATGGTTTTTATACAGTACAAGCTGTACAGTACAAACGATTGTTTAGTATGTTTTTAAAGCTTTTTTAAAAATGGGGACAAATGAAATGTCCTCATATTTCATGTTTACGTCGTAATACCAGTGTAATACCTGTGTCATTATACACATTTGTGTCCTCATAAATATCACACACACACACACACACACACACACACACACACACACACACACACACACACACACACACACACACACACACACACACACACACACACACACACACACACACACACACACACACACACATAATAAACCATAAACAAAACAACATAACATCCAGGCCTGGTCCTCTCTCGTCCTTCACTGGTGTCGTTCGTCCTTATATGCCTCCGAGCTCCCTCATGAGGTGGTGACGCTCATTCTCAATCACGCCCGGTCTCCTCTCACTCCTCCCACGTTTCTTGCTCGTGTACCTCGCCACATTAAGTTTAGGTTTTGCAAAAGGCATTGGGTAGGATTAAGGGATGTAGAATATGAACATGCAGAATAAGGCATTAATATGTGCTTTATAACTAGTACTAATAATTAGCCAATATCCTAGTAATATGCATGCTAATAAGCAACTAGTGAAATCAATGTTATTGATCATAAATCAATATAGTTTTGCATCATAAATGCAAAACTATATATATATATATATATATATATATATATATATATATATATATATATATATATATATTGATCATAAATATATATACTTTTGCATCATAAATGCAAAACTATATATATATATATATATATATATATATATATATATATATATATATATATATATATATATATATATATATATATATTCATATATATATATATATATATATATATATATATATATATATCATATATATATATATATATTCATATATATATATATATATATATATATTATAATATATATATATATATATATACAGTATAGATAGATAGATAGTTTTGAATTTATGATGTTCCATTACATACATTAATCCATCTCCAGAAGGACTCTCAACACAGCAAATTCTGAAAATGCGTCATGAAAAGTATGAGTAATGCTATAAATTTCCCAATGTAATTATAGCAAAATGATAGCAGCTTGGGTTGAAATCTCACTCTGTCCTGACAGTATCGATGCACTGTAATAAAAGACTGACCGGTCTCCCATCGCAAACTATCCGTCCTCCTGGTCGCTTGATGACTCCTTGGTCATGACCTGTTGTGCCTTCGCAGATGGCGAATCACAGTTGATGCCCCAGATGGCGATAAGTTATCTGCTGTGAGTAAACTGAGCTTGGGCGATGATTCATTTTCCCTCATGCCCCGTTTTATTTGACTCGCTCCGTAAATGTCTTTTGATTTGATAAAGCCAAATGTGCAGATGCAGTTTTCACATTTCACTTTTTGTGGCACGACAAGCGGTTGGTTTTTCTGCAGTTACAGCTGTCATCGTCGGTTCGGAGGGAAAGATGAAAACACTGAATTACTGTATGACATTCAATGTCAAATGTTTAATTTCGCTTAGACGATCCATTGCCCGGAATCCATTTCAATTGTCATACAGAACAGTGCAGGAATAACTAAATGTGTGTAATATATTCTTCAAGCTCGAGTGAGTGCATAATGACTTCAGTCGTTCAGTCACCTGAAAATTGTCAGCAAATTCTAGATGTACGCCGTTGCAGATATATAATTTTACATGAGGCAGTAACAGCATAATCACAGCAATTACAGAGAGGTACATTGACAGTTTCATCTCCACCAGAGTGAAGTGCACTATAAAGGTGGTGTGATGCCTGACTGCATCATAGTTTTTAGCCTCAAGTTTCGCCGCAATGGTGGGTTATTGCTTATTTTGGCCTGTTTTTCCTTTTTAAAAGTCAACATGAATAAATACACTATGGTAGAAAAGTTTGGGGTTGGTAAGAATCTTATTCTCAGCAAGGCAGCACTTATTTGATCAAAAACATAGTAAACACAATAATGTTGTGAAATAGTATTACAATTTTAAATAACTTAATTTTAAATAAATAAATAAAAAATATTCCTGTGATGGCAAAGCTGTATTTTCAGCATCTGATTGGGTGCTCAAGAAACATTTCTTTAAAAAAATATTTATAATTTCTTCCATTTTTCCTGCTTCTAACACATCAGCTTTGAGGGCAAAATGTTCACTTGCTGCCTAATATATCCCACCCACTAACAAGTGCCATGACACTATATTGCCAAAAGTATTGGGACACCTCTCCTTAATGATATTTGCAATACATTATAGACAAGGAGGGTACAAGGGGGGCTATTGCTGATCTTCCTGCTTTTATCCATGCTAATCTGAACTGTATGCTAATAGTCAATCAATCATCTTTGACGATAGTCATCCTGACAATTTTGAATTAAATGTACGAATTAGCTTACTCAAATATTTCAAGTTTAGAGCAATAAAATCTGCAAGTTCTGCTTACATAAAGGGATACTTCAGCAATTAGCATTAAGCTTTGTATCAGTAGAAATCCCCCGCATGCTATCAACCCGCCCATAGGGGGTGGGATCTCACTCACAGAATGTGTATGCACACGGCCGCTCGGCTCGGGCATTCATAACGGAGCGGTGCGGAGCAAAGTGAGTGCTTCAACTTCTCAAATGAATTCCTATGAAAGATAAGCTTCCATAGGCATGATCTGAAAACGCGCCTTATTTCAGCTCTGCTCAGCTCTTCACTCTCGTGATGAATGAAATCTGACTCCTCCTCGTTCGGCTAACTCACATTATATCGAAAAGACACGTTCTGTTCTCTAACGGAACAAAATTATTTTATTACTATGAAAATGAAAACAACGGTAGGCGCGGTGGGCGAGTGAACCAGTAGCAGTGGCTTTGTTTGGGAATAGCCTCGCAGGGGCAGCGAAGCAAGTGCATTCTGGGAGTTGTTGTCTCATCCACATGAGCCAAAAACTAATTTTTTGTCTAGAAGGCACCAAATTAAAAAATAATTTCACATTTCTACTACATAAATGACCCAGTTTAAATACATATTCATCTTCCCAGCGCTGAAGTACCCCTTTAACTTAAAAAAAAATGTAGGTAACTGAACACATACAGACACATACACACTTTCTTTGGAGTAAATGTTAAAATAAATGTTGAATGTTAATTGTGGGCCCTTGGAAAAGAGAGAAAGTGAAATACAATGGCATTGGAAGTGTGTTATTGTGGAATTTTGACTAATTCTGAGCGTGTCCAAAGGAAGCGTGTTGACTAGCGAGGCAACAAACCATCCTGACCTCCTCCACCTCCAATAGTAGATTAATCACATGCAGACCACGGATGAAATCTAGGCTTGAAGAATGAGAAAAACAACGCAAAAAAATAACCAACAGATACACATGCGATGGAACAGGTTACGGATGGAAGAGTAGGAAAGGAGAAAAATAGGCTCCTGGAGACAGTAATTAAGACAAAGGATGTGCGGTACACTTCCTGGATCAGGGTTAAACAGTGGCCATCATGGAGGCCGTGAAAGAAGAAGGAGGAGAGAGAGAAAGTGGAAAGAAAGAGAAATCAGCGCGGCATCAGCACAGCCCCATAGTGATGGATGAAGCCTGGAGCCAGCTATATTAAACCCATTAGAGGGACATTTCTTCACCTTTCCATATAAATCTCCAGATAAATTATTTACCTCTTGCAGCTCCACGCAACATGATATATGTGCACAGGCTTTTGTATGCCTCTTAAGACCAGCTTTCGACAAACCTCACTGTACAGACCCTCAATATGCTTCTATTTGTGACGAGTGACCCTGGCAAACAACACTTTATATCATTGTATTGCGCTGGCTGTTGAGGTGTTTCTTACAGCAAAACTTGTTTCTGCAAAAATTACAGTTATTGTTTCTACAGTAAAACTCTGATAGCTTGGACTTGGTAAGAACAGTTTAGAAAGATTATGGTTTTTGCACTTTGCAATACAGTTTGAGTTATAGTTATAGTTCTACAAACTATTTAGTGTGGATGATAACGTTTGGCATAAACAGATCATCAATAGACTGTATTAGAAAGATCTTATTAAAATAATAAAAGGGAAATTATTATTTTAATAAAGGAATATATATATATATATATATATATATATATATATATATATATATATATATATATATATATATATATATATATATATATATATATATATATATATAAATCATATTTTATTATATATTAAAACATTTTATAAATCATTGTAACACTTTATAATAATGTAATGCATTTAGTATCATGAACTATTGAGTGTATACAATTACATCAAATTATTTATGTATTGTAATATAAATATATAAATATACTATATGTATACACCGATCAGGCATAACATTATGACAGGTGAAGTGAATAACACTGATTATCTCTTCATCACGGCATCTGTTAGTATGTGGGATATATTAGGCAGCAAGTGAAGATTTTGTCCTCAGAGTTGATGTGTTAGAAGCAGGAAAAATGGGCAAGCTTAAGGATTTGAGTGAGTTTGACAAGGGCCAAATTGTGATGGCTAGACGACTGGGTCAGAGCATCTCCAAAACTGCAGCTCTTGTGGGGTGTTCCCGGTCTGCAGTGGTCCGTATCTCAAAAGTGATCCAAGGAAGGAACAGTGGTGAACTGGTGACAGGGTCATGGGCGGCCAAGGCTCATTGATGCACGTGGGGAACGAAGGCTGATCCGTGTGGTCCGATCAAACAGACGAGCTACTGTAGCTCACATTGTTCAATGAGCTGCCGCAAGAGCTCCAGTTTTCGAGATTCCCTGACCTAGTCGTGAGGAAGAGATAATAGATAGAGATAGTGTTATTCACTTCACCTGTCAGTGGTCATAATGTTATGCCTAATATAAATACAGCAGTGTATTTATATATTTATATTTAGTAATTATTAAAATTAAATAAATAATTAGATGTAATTATATACACTCAATTGACTGATCGGTGTATATTTATATATATAAATATGTAGTTATTAAATTAAAATATTACATTAACATGTATATTATGTACATGTCTTACATGTATATTATTACTGTTAATTGTATTAACATATATATTTTATTATATTTGAACACTGTACAGTTGCATTTATTTAATGCATTAAGTTTCATAAACTAACAATCAATACTTAAATAGAATTTATTAATTAGATTAATTAATTAATTAGATTAATTTCCGTTAAATTGTATGTATATAAATGATCTAATTATAATTATATCTAACTATAATTTGTAGTTGCTAACAATCAACAATACTTTATAGAGTGTATGTTAATTTGTACATATTATAATACATTTTTTACATTTTAATTTAATTATATATATATAAGTATATCAAATTTTATTATATAAAAAATGTAACACTGTGCAGTTGCATTATTTAATTAGGTAACACTTTATAATAAGATTGTATTAGTTAACATTAGTTAACGCATTAGTTAACATTAACTAACCATGAACAACAGCTCTGTTCAGCATTAACGCTAGTTAATAAAAATACAGCTGTTCATGTTAGTTCACAGTGCATTAACTAATGTCAACAAGATTTTATTAATGCATTAGTAAATGTTGAAATTAACATTAACAAAGATAAATAAATGCTTTATAAGTGCAGTTCATTATTAGTTAACTAATGCATTAACTAATACAACCTTATTGTAAAGTGTTACCTTTAATTCTAAAAATATCATAACCTCATAACAATAAACAGTACTTTTACAGCATTTATTAATTGTTCATATTCAGTTAAATTGTACTAATTCTTAATATAAATATACAATATGTATATTGTAAATGTATGAATAATGACAAATGCTGTAAAAAAAATTCATATCTAATTCATAATATTAATGATTTTAACATATCGTTCCAAAAAATGTAGCGTAGATGTACATTTAGCTCAAGGTATAGTCATTATGGTTGTTGTGACTGACAAACTGCAGGCCTGTTTCTCTTTCCTTTCTGACACACTGCGCAAACGAGCAAGATGGATCGGGAAAGAAACAGCAGCTCTGACACCAGCTTGCAAAACGCATCCTAGGAACGACCTAAAATATGGTCAGGTTGATCTACCGCACAGACAGATGTGATCTCATTACTGGTCTGAAGCAGTCGGTAATAACCTGCATTGAGATGGGGAAAAGATGCGCTGTTTATTTTTCCTTCCCTTTTCACCTGGGTGGAGAGATCGGCTTTGCTAAGGAGATGATATTGCGGCTGTAGTACATGACGGGAAAACAGCACGCACTGTGTGTGTGTGTGTGTGTGTGTGTGTGTATCAGGCTGTAAGCAAGTGTGCTGGTGAAATTGAAAGTAGATTACATAGCTGATGAAATACGTGTGTGTGTGTGTGTGTGTGTGTGTGTGTGTGTGTGTGTGTGTGTGTGTGTGTGTGTGTGTGTGGTGATTACGTTTAAAGGGGGCACCATAAGATAAGAAGTGCTCTCTGCTCTCCTCTTCAGTCTATTAATATGGAACAGAATGATTTCCAAAGCAGCTGCATGCATACACAGACAACAAAAATCATTTGGCAAAGCGGAATTAACAAATAAACAAGCTAAATATTTGTGAGAATTATTTAACAGGCATTGCATCGGGGAACTAGGCTCAGCTTGTGCTTGTTTGACATCGGTTGATGCTTTTGTCCATAATTTGCATGAAATATTCTCATTTCAATCTGCTAATTATAATTTGTAGGAGGAGGAAATTAATTTCCGATTGCTTGCCATAGTCTACATCATGTTGTTTCAGGAAAATAAATTACATAACTGTCGTCCATATAAATTTGAGGCATTTTTAGTCTCGTTTTTATTCATTCAATAGTTACGAATAGTTACCGCATGAAATTTCAATCAGAACTAAGTAACTAAGTTCTTGGTTTATTTCCTCCAATGAACATGCACGCTCACCATTCACAGTTATTAAATGAAGTCTGGAAGCTGTGTTACCTGGCAACCCGCCGGCCAGTGTCATCTTTATGACAAAGGCAAAGATCAAGGTGTTATTTATCAAAATAGCATGAGAAGTCACTCTTCATCAGCAGCATGCGCAGAAATGCCTTCATTTTGGGAACTCATTTAAATTCTTGTTTTTAAGAAGAGTTCATTTGATCAAATCCAATTTCTTCCCTCTCTGAAGACTTGCACTCCTATCCATCCTGTAAAACAGAAGAATAAGATTCATTTGACTTTCTTTTAAAGGCCATGAATCCTTTCAACCTCTCAGTAAAAAGACTGGTAGTGTGACAAAATAGGATTTTTACAATAAGTTGTTTGTTAGCATTAGTTAATTAAATTAGTTAAAGATACTTCTAAGCATGTAACCTTAATTTCAGCCTTTACTAATACATTGTGCACTCAAAACAAATGTTTTAAAAGATTTATGCATTTCAATTAATAGTACAATTCTTAATTAATGTAATCTTTACATATTTTATTTGAATAATTGAATAATCCTTAATCAACTATTCAGTTAGAATATGTAAGGATTATTTAATTCAATTTTATGGAATTTTACTATTAATTGAAATGCATAAATCTCTTTTTTGAGTGTGTATCTGTTTTTATTTAATGGACCTATTTGCATTAACTAACTTAAGAAAGATTAATAAATACTCTAGCAAATGTTTTGCTCGTTGTTAGTTAATGCATTAACAAATGTTAATTAATAGGACTTTATTGTAGTTTACTTTTTTTTTTAACTCAATTGCAAAATAAATTTGCTTTGAAATGTAGCGTTAATTAATTAATTACTTTTCTTTGTATTAGTCACAGATTGATTACGGTAAAATATTCCTTTAAATTGAGTCAGTAGTTCATGATAGAATTCGTTAATTTCAGTCATTTTAAAATGTCATCTGGACCCACTTTATATCAGGTGACCTTAACTACTTTGTACTAACATTTTAACGAATCGTTTGGTACAATGCACGTATTGTGTACATACATGTTTTTACATTGTACTTACATTAAAAAAATACCTGCATTTAATTACATCTGTAATTAATTTCTGAAGTTACATTTGTAATTACACTGCTGACCCTTTCCTTACACCTAACCCTACCCTTAAACGTACCCATACCACCACACCTGTACCCGTATCCCACCTCAAAATCAGCAAGTGTTTTGCAATACAATATGAAAACAATAAGTACATTGTACTTTACTTAAATGTTTTTGAAGTAAGTACATAGTAGTTAAGGCCACCTAAAATAAAACGGGGCCGTTTCCACAATAATATTAAGCAGCACAACTGTTTTCGATATTGATAATAATAAAAAATGAATAAGAATAATGATTTCTGAAGGATCATGTGGCACTGAAGACTGGAGTAATGATGCTGCAAATTCAGCTTTGCTATCACAGGAATAAATTACATTTTAAAATATATTCAAAAAGAAAATTGTACTACTAAATGAGTTATTTAAACTGTAATATAATTTGACTGTAAGGGATTATCTGGGTTTTGTGTCTTTTTAGGTGCGTTTTGCACATTTGAGGTCAGTTTCCTGTGTTTTAGTAAGTTTGCTTTTCATATTTTGATACTCTTGCGCATCTGTTATTCATTTCGTTGATTGGTTTGTCTGGCTACATTTGGTTGTTCTGTTCCTGTTTCTAGTTCCTGAATAGCATTTAAACAGCTGCATTTACTAGATCCATTCATTCCTCTTTATTTTCAAACAAGGCTGGAATTCACATTCGTATTACTGTTTATTCTGTATTTTTGATTGAATAAATGTAGCCTTGGTGAGCATTAAAGATTTCTTTCAAAAACAAAACATATCTTACAGACCCCAAACTTCTCATCTTTGTTAAGGTTGACAAAAAAAAATCCTTGTTAATAAATATTTTCATCTGTCATTATGTTGATGAGGACTGACAAAATAACGAATGTTCAATTTGAAAAAATAATAATAATAATGCGTGCAATAATAATTATTCATAATACCATGCCGTTATTTCATCAAAGCTCTAATTTTACAAATAAAACTTTAAAGTGTGCATGAAATACAAACCCGCAGGGCAGTTTGAAAGCATTAAGGAAGCTTTCCTGTGAATACTGTCTTCAGGATCATGTGTTAATACATCTCTTTGACCCCGTCAGCCACGTTACAGTTCATTTTAATGCAAGTGCATGATGGATATCAAAATCTCATTACTCTAATTCACAATAACCATTTCAGCATTTGGTGTAGCGGCTTTGAGCTTGGTTTATTGAAGAGCACAGAACAACTCCTGGACAACCGGGTGATTTATACAGAGCTTCCTCTACAGGAGCGGTCCATTACAAACCCACCCCATTCACCCGCCATAAATACGGCCCTAATTGTTTCTGTGACAGGGGAAACATGGCCATTTTGTAACTGCCCACACAGGAACATTAGCACCCAGACAGTGGCGCTCCGAAGCCACCTCCCAAAACATCTCCCATGGAGCCTTAGTCTCAGAAAAAAAAGCCATAAAACAACCACAAATGTACGGAATGCTAAGCCCAGGAACATTTGAAACCACCGGCACCCTGGAAAAGCAGCCCGAGGGCCCTCAAAGTATCCAGTGAAGTCATCAGAAGAACAAGATAATGGGCTGATTAGGCCCAAGGTGCTGATGCTCAGGGAATTTAGTGGTAAAAAGACATTAGCCGAGCAGGATAACTCAGCCCGAGTAGGAATTAATAGCAAAGGATGCGGCATAATTCCATTAAAAATGTGTTACTGATGGGTCAGCAGATAAAATACTGTTTGGCTCCTAAGGTTACCCATCCCATTGCATTTTGGAGAAATCTATAGTGCAGGGAGGCAATTGTGGCGAGTCTTTTGCACACATGTAATAGATAATTGATGTGTTCTTTGTGCAGACTGTCTCTGTCTTTGGGTGTTTCAATGGTTTTATTTATTCTGCTTCCATTATTGGGATTTTAAAGCCCAACTTTTGATTTCTAAAGGGAAGACTAATGCACAGCCCTCAGCTATTAGGGTTTAGTATGTTATCAACACTGTTTTATTATTATATTTTTCTCACATCTTTTGCATGTCTGTTGTTTTATTTCATTTCTTTTAGTGGGTCTGGACAGACTGTTGGGTGTATGCTGTGGGCAATGGATGAAATAATCACCCAGAGGATGTCAAATATACCTGGAGACTGGAGCTGTCCATTAGCATTCCCATTTACCTCCACTGGCACATCAGTCCTGGAGGTACACACGACCAAGATCATCTTTGCTTCATGCGGACACTCATTTAGTTTCAGTCAGCCACTCTGAATTCTACATATAGCGCCTTTAAACTGATGAAAAGTGACAGTAAGAAAAATAAACAAAAAATGTACAAAAATATTAAGCAGCATACCTGTTTTCAAAATTGATAATAATACAATATGTTTCTTGGAATGACTTCCGAAGGATAATGTGAAGGAAGAATGGAGTAATGGCTGCTGGAAATGTAGCTTTAAATTACATGTGTATTAAAATTGTATTTTAAAATTTAATAATCTGTCACAATATTATTAGTAGTAATATTATCATTGGTGAGAGATTTCCCAAAAACATAACAAAAATCTAAACTACCCAAAATGTTTTAATGTCTGTTATAATAAAGCCTTAAATCTGTACTTTTGCCATTCTAATGGTGTAGTTTCAGATATTAAATAGCTAACTAACCAGCCAATCCATAAATGGAAGGAACTAATCACTCTGTCACTGTCATGGTCAAACCTTCCCCGATAAACCAATGAAAACACGTCTTTGTAATGGTTACTTCCGATGACTGGCAGCTGAATTGGTCTGAAGGTTGGCGAATTTAGTAGCTGGCATATGATAAAAATGGCTTCTCTGCGTCACTTTTGCATTTCAAATCCCTTAGTTTTCACCATCTCCAAAAAGCCGAGCCAAGCCAATGTTGATTCTTGTTTTATTACAAGATGCTAAATTCTCTATTTCAAAGGATTGATGATATATTGACTCATTAGTTAGATTTTGTTAATTTTTAACAAAAAAAGGCACTTTGGATAAAAGTATCTATGACAATAAGAACACCAAGAGAAAAGAACAGTGAAAAAAAAAAACCTGCCAGTATTTTAGTGAGTTTTTTGGTGAATGCTATGAAGGCTAGAGCCTTACAGAAATCCCCTTATACAGTGATAAGAAAAAAGAGAGCCTCAATGGGAAAAAAAAGACTGAAGGATAGAGAGAATTTGTTAGTAAAGATTGAAACAACAACAGCATTTTCCCACTGGGTACCACCTACCAGGAGCAGCGGGTGATCGTCTCTAGCACTTGGCCTGTAAGAAAGTGATTGTGATGTGTCTGAATGGTAAGTCAGCAGGTTTTGCTGCCAATGAAGTCGACCCATGCAGTGTTCCAGGCAACCTGCTGACCAGTGGTAGTTCTCTAAGATGACCCCTGTATCACTGTGTAAAGTGATGGTGGTCTTCACTGAATACTTGATTACTTGATCTATCTATACTTTGGCTGGTTGAATTATACTTTTTTTCAATTGTAGCCTTTAAAAAATGCATCTGATATAATAAACTAAAGGGCAATGTAGTGTTGTCAAAAATCTTGACTTCCCGCTACATGTCGATACTGAAATATCTGAAACGCTTCCGATACTCGATTTCCGCAGAATAGATACGATACCAGCTACGCTTTCTCGCTCTCTCACGATCTCTCCAACAGCGAGTTGACACACAAACCCGCTTCTCCTGCTCAGTCGTTTCATTTGTTCCGGATGAATATTGTTTATATTGCCCTTTATTTGTGATAATTTCATCACTTTTGGCCACTGTATATAATTTGCTTAGTTAAAAAACAGTTGCAAGAATTTATTTGTATACATTTACTTACATTCAAATATATATATATATATATATATAAACACACCAGTCAGGCATAACATTATGGTATTGTGTTGGTACCCCTTTGCTGCCAAAACAGCCCTGTTCTGTCGAGGGGTGCTGTGGTATCTGGCACCAAGATGTTAGCAGCAGATCCTTTAAGTCCTGTAAGTTGCAAGGTGGGTCCTCCATAGATTGGACTTGTTTGTTCAGCACATCCCACATATGCTCAATTGGATTGGGGAATTTGCAGGCCAAGTCAACACCTCAAACTCATTGTTGTGCTCCTCAAACCATTCCTGAACCATTTTTACTTTGGCCTCTTTCAGCAGGATAATGCACCCTGCCACACAGTCACCAGGGTCAGCATGGGCACCCTGACTGGTCTTGAGCAATTTGAGCTACAGTATCTCGTCTGTTTGTTCAGAGCACACGGGCCAGACTTCGCTCCCCTCAAGCATCAATGAGCCTTGGCCGCCCATGACCCTGTCGCCGGTTCACCACTGTTCCGTCCTTGGACCACTTTTGATAGATACTGACCACTGCAGACCAGCTACAGTTGTGGAAATGCTCTGACACAGTTGTCTAGCCATCACAATTTGGCCCTTGTCAAACTCACTCAAATCCTTACACTTGCCCATTTGTCCTGCTTCTAAAACATCAACTTTGAGGATAAAATGTTCACTTGCTGCCTAATATATCCCACCAACTAAGGTGCGGTGAGGAAGAAATAATCAGTGTTATTCACTTCACCATCATAATGTTATGCCTGATCGGTGTATGTATTGTATTCACTACTTCAATTAAAATTGTATTCAAATTTAGGAACTCAAATGTGATTGACACACAATCCTGATATGAAAAGCACATCCTTTCACAAAACCTGTAAAAGCCAGCCTTGACCACGATGAATTTCCATTTTAAACTGGTCTTTTCACAAGAGTATATAACTATTTTCCTAACGTGAAACCTATATGTATAATTGTCTAAAAGGTTGACAATCAGCACCTGGGCATGCTGGAAAAGTATTCAACCAGAGTTCCCCTTCTTTGTAGGAGCCATGCTGTGCTGTCACTCAACAGGGAGGTAAAGATGAAAGAAAAAGCTCTCAGTGCCCTGAGCCGTCAAGTCAACAGTTAAAGTAAATAGAGCCACTTGCAGAAAACAGCAGTTGGAGTGTTTAATACCTGTTTTTAGCGCAACTGCTGCTCGCCTCGTACGCTGTTGGTTTAGATGAAGGCCAAGACAAGTGGGTGGGAAATACAGATTATAGAGTGTTTTACACTTACTAGTGGTTTTACAAATGACTTGTACTGTTTGCAAATAACCACATTTTATTGTTTAAAAAATACAAAAATAAAATAAATAAAAATAAAAATAGCAGTAATAAGAATTTATTTTATATTTATATATTACATATAAATTTGCAGATACTGTAGTATATCTTTCTTCTTCCTGATATTACCTTTATAAAAAATTGCCCTTTGTAGGCTCTATGTAGACATGAAGCGGTGTTTTCTCCCTGTAACCCTGTAGTTTTAACATTAAACAACCCGAGGGAGTAGTTCTGACACAATATATCGAGCGTGAACACCACCGGGTCATAACACACTCCTAAATGGAAGGTGCTTTCTGTTTAGTGACCTGTCTGGGGGGCCAGAGGAAACTCATAATGCCCATTACAGGGGGTAGTTAATGGCTCTTAGCAAGTCCTATTAATTAAACACACAGACAGCAGCTCGTTGATGTGATAGGTACATTCTTTTCTCTTTTTTGCTGTGTGCATTATTAATGAGCAATGATCAGGAGCCCTTCTGCATTGTGGTATCTAATTGACTCTAATAGGTGGGACAAGGGAGACGGCATTTACACGGGCGGGCCGCAGGATTATTAACGATAAGCTCATGCATTTATGTGTTGCTGATTTAATGTGATGTGTAACGCCGGTTTGGCTCAGTTTTATGTGAATGCTGTTATTAAAGTTGGAAATAAATACTGCATTCAAAGTCAAGGCGTTGGGGACAGTAAGAGTGTGAATGCTAATGTTTAATTTCAGTGGTTAAGGTCACGTGATGACTATAATTACTTGCATAAATGGGACTGAGAGCTTTTAACTCATGATTTTCATGAGAATTTAGTCTGGATTAGTGATTCGCTCTGAATTTCTTAGTGCAGTTTGGGTACGTCATTTTGAATACGCTTCTTATCAAAATGGTCCCAATTTACTTTCTTAATGCATGCTTTTTGTCTTGTTGTATGTTATTTGGGTAATAACATTGTATGTTAAAGAATTGTTTAAAAGTCCAAATATATGATCATAATCATGGCATAATATAATGAATAATATATCAAAGTATTTTTTTATCAAAATATAATAATGATTTTCCTGTTTGGCTGACAGGAACCAACTGGTATGTAACCCTTCGTTTTCATTATTCAAAATTTCTGAAAGAAAAAAATCAACTCCCATCCTACATTTTTTTCTTGATGAACATCCAGTTTCACTTGGAAATATGCTATGTTACAAAAGTAAAATGGATTGTAAATGGTTTTAATGTTGACTTCAGTGGATTCAGAAAATGTTCTAGTATTATTAATTTGACAGGAATGTTGTTCCAAGAACAAAAAAAATGAAACACTATGATTCAAGTCTAGAATCTTAACCATTAGCCCTCCAAAAAGTTCAAGAGAAAATGATCCAGACCTTTAATATATATATATACTGTTTGAGTGTTTGAATGTATGTCTCCATAGAGTCTGGGCCATTTGTTTTTGATTTATGTTCTGAATGCAAGAAAGAGTTCATTTCATCCCATAATAATCATCTCATTAATCACCTCTACTCACACAGTTGGATTTAGAAACTTACAGCGAAAATGAAAATATGCTGTGGAAATCCAACATGCATTAACTTCAGACAAACAAGAACCATATGCCTCTAATGGAGCTTCCCACTCAAAAATAATGCTAGTGAGCTCAATTTATAATGTATCAAGTTTTCTAAAGTCTACCAAGTTTGCAAAGCCGGCAAAAAAAGTCCTTTTTTTGAAAGGAAACTGCTTTAAAGTGCAATGTCGGTGTACTGAGGAACCTGCTAAATGGACGGTGGATTATCTTTGAAATAATTTACTGAAAAGCACAGTATTTATCATAAGTGCTTTTTAAAGATTATGGTATATTTATCATCTATAATGGATATGAAGCATCTCAGATGGGTTCAGAACATTTGAAAAACACAAGACAGCCATTTTAACAGCCTGGACGAGTGTTAGGTGGTTAAATGACAGTTCGTGGCAGGTGTCTAAAATGTGAACGAATTGTCATTTTCAAACAGTCATCAGTCTAGTCTGAATGATTTGGTCATGAATCAATCAAATCGATCCAGTCACTCACTCACTCAATGCTTTGTTCACAGCTCACCGGAGAGGAAAATACGTGATAGGTAGGCTAATTAAATTCACTTAAATTTCAAAAGGTTTCAAAAATGACACAAGTTATATAAACCACTTTTATGGTGCTTTTCTGTCAATTTTCAAGATTGGAAGCTTTAGTTCCTGTGCATTGAAACTGCATTGAAAAGAAACATTATTAGTTTCAGAAAAAATCATAAATCCTACTTTTACTATAAAGAACTGTATAAGTGGACAGTTTCTTCATATGCCAGAAGACGGTGAAAAGTGACGGTCTTTATAAGTGAGTTTATGATTTGTTCAAAACGTTGGTTCTCTCACTGCAGCGGACACAGCGTAAGAAATATGGTGGTGAGTGAATTAGGCTATTAATTCATTATATGCATCATGTGGTCAGAGCTTTTATAAGCGCTAAGTTCCTGTGTGAACTGAAAAGATTATCAGTGCAACATGAGTGATGCCCAGTTCGCAAGTGGTGCGCGAATCATGGCGCGTTCACCAGCGTGGTCCAAGCGTGTGATAAGATTTATATGAGCCATTCCTATCGTGGCCGATGATAAAATGTGTGACACATTTGAATTCTATTGAGAATGTACCACTTTAAACACTGTAGAAAACCAAACATGATCTAGAAAAGCCACATGAACTTAAGGCAGATGAAAAGAGGAGAAAACATCATCTTGCCCCAACATTTATTATAAAGCTTTTTTAACTATTCGTGACCCATGACAAATACAATTTATCACGGCTTAGTGTATTTATTGTGGTAGCTAACTTGTAGAATCATCTATTAGGACTATATTTTTCACTAGGCTATAGATTTATATTACAATGGACAGCTAGGCTACTGTTTCTGTGTAGGGTGCTATTTTTCATACTGTAACAAATGCTACAGGAAAAAAGAGCGTAGAGCAGGTTTCTTGGCGGAAAGAAGTGAGAAGTTTTACAACCCATTTTGATAATAGTACACCACTTTTTAAGACTACACCACTAGCTATACGAGTGAGTCCTTGAAGCATTTTCTCAACCGATTCATTGAACACCTCTGATTTAATCAGAAACTAAACATGAGACTGTTCAAAAACACTGATTCATTCTGGAAAAATTCTCGGAGGCGTGCAACAGTAAATTCAGCTGTGGCTTCATTTGTAACTCGCAATTTCGAACTTCCAAATTGTGAGTTACCCAGTCTCATAACTTCTTGTTTATTGAACTGTTCCACTGCCATGTAAACCTGACCAAGCTAATTTTGCCAAGCTAAAAGAGGTTTGTTTGTCCTACAATGTGTCATACCTCAAAGATGTTAATCACTTAGAGATGACTAGTCTTAGTTCAAAGCTGTAGTGGCCCATCCAAGACTGTCAATGACACTATTATGGAAATGCCTCCTTGCCAAGACTCACTGGAGATGAGTTTAAAGGACTCTGCTGCTCCTATGCAAATGACTAAACACACAGATGAGGTCAACACGAGCGCTGCCAAGCAACGCTTGCAAGCCTGAGACTTTATTTAACAAATACATTAATCTTGGCTAATGTCCTATTATTAAAATGAGAAAGAATGTCTTGAACTGTGCAGTGTAAAGCTTATTCAATCAACGTGTTGATGTCATTTTAACAGAAACTGAAAGAGAGGGCGGACCATATCGAACAGCCCCTCCCCTTTTTTAAAACAGCCAATAGCGTTTCTTATCACTGCACGGCAAGAGCTGTTGAATTTGGTAAAGCCGCATTTGACAGCTTATGACAGCCACAGTCTGATAGATTCCCCTTTAGATTTATTATGAAACTGTTACTAAAGCAAAATAGCGATCATAAACATGCTGAGGAGGTGTAGTTTGAAAAATGTGTAATATATTTTAGTGCATGGCACCGGTGTTATCTCTTCTACTCGTCAGTGCTGCTTCTAATGCAGGGTCTGTTTAACCATGTCTCTTCCTAATCTCCTCCATCACTTTAAAATATAACATTCTACCAAAGACATTATATAAGATGGTGCACTAATGTTACTATAAATGAGAGAAAGTGCAACGGGTGGAATAAGTCCCGCCTTCTAAATAAAAGAGGCAATCACTGATTGGTGAAGTCATAGCGTCACTTCAGCTGCCGTTAGAAGCTCCGGTTCCTATAGAAACAGTCAATGTTTTGAGAAGCGCACTTAGGACTGCACATGCGCATTAGCTTTGTCCAGGCTGAAAATTATTACAGTCAGATTTCAAATTGATTTAAAAAATGTAATCATAAGTTTGGTGAACAGCTTTTGGAGAATATGACTGAAATAGCTGCCTGAGAGGTGTTTCAAAGATGGCCGCCAAATGAAATGACACAGTGAAATGAATATTTATGTAGAATTCAAACACCAAAGTGGCCTATATGTCTTGTGTTATAGTCCAAACAGAACAAATTATTGATTCAAAATATCTTATTTTTTATTTCACAAACATTTTGGTTGAACTGTTCCTTTAAGCAGAATAATGTTTGCAGTAGATTTCTTTCAAAATCCCTCTCTATCGGCACCATCAGCATGCGGTGGGTGCGAAAGGCGTAGCTATCACGGGACATGGTCCAGCGTGCTCTGCTGGAGTGAACACAGCTGATGAACAGAGAGAGGAGATATCATCCGTGCTTCCTCCATCAGACTGACCCATGCCCGCGGACATGCTCCGTATCTCTTCCTTCTGTAGTGCTGTGGTCTGTCAACTGTGTCTGTACTGCCAACACGCTGGTGTTTTTAACCCTACGGCTCTCCCGCTCTCTCACTGTGCTGAACATATAAACAGTGGGAGCTATACTGGTGTAGTGTGTATTAATGAGCTCTGTTTTTATTTTTTTTAATTTATTCTTTGTGTTTGGATGTGGAGGGCCAGATCCTAGGATTGGACACTGTGGAGTGTGTTTTGTTCCTTAATGTCTGTCTGCTGCAAAAATTGTTTATCTGGCATGAATGGCTGACCCCAGCGGGGCGAGTCATGTCAGACCATATGACATTGCTGTGTGTTGGCCTAGAATGTGAAGTAGGCTATTATTCTATCTAGCAGTATGCTGAAAATTGTTTTATGTTACTCTGATTTGTAAGGTGTTTTCGATAAAATCAATATATATATATGCATTGTCATTAAATAATTTACTCAAATGATTCATTCAAAACACTGAATCATTCAGGAACGAGTCAATTGGTGGTCTTTCTGAGTCATTAAAAACATTCACTTAAGAGTTTAATATAATACTTTGTGTTTTTAAACTATTTTTATTGGCAGAGCAAAAATAGATAAAGTACCTAGAAATTGTGTCTAAATGTAAGTTGCTTATTTATTGAACTCTTGCATAAAAGCAACATCACATTTGCAAATGTGCTGTTATAGTTAGCTAATGCGTTTGTGATATCACTTAAATATATTCAGATACATTACTATATAGCAGTCATAAAAATTAAATTTAACAAGTATTTATATAGCAATTGTGTTTTTTTAATTATATTATAATTGCTTTTGTTTTTGCAGCTCAGTTGAAAAAATAAACCGCTAATCAGAAGGAAAGTTGTCAAATAAATGTTTAAATAAAAATGAACACTGCAGTAAATTGCCTACATCCATTTTGCCCCTCTCTTTGTCATTTCAGCTCTCACTATCAAAGCTGATAATAGAGTAAAATCAGATTAAAAATGACCTCAGTCTTACGTCAACAAGAAGCAAGTGTACTTATCATTCCCTATAGGCTTTATCGTTCTTTTATCAGCTTAGTGCTATATCAACCCATCTCAGATCAGACATCGCAGCTCCCTCAGGACCGCCACACTTAAAAACCACGGTAGACACTGGGGATTCTCGCCATTTTTGAACAGTATTGCAACAAAACACAAAACAGTTGACAACATCTGCGGGCCCATCACTGGCATTGTGATCAAACTTGAAGGCTTGTTAGTGAATCCCTCATGTATTTTGTAGCCAGTCACTAAAGACACCTTAAAGGGTATAATTGGGTCATAATTTACTCACCCTCAACCCGTATGAATTTCTTTCTTCTGCTGAACACAAAGGAAGATATTTTGAAGAATATGGGTAGTCAAACAGTTGATGAGGACCAAACACAATGGAAGACAAAAGGGCCCAGTTTGGTTACCGACATTCTTCAAAATATTTTCTTTTGTGTTCAGAAGAAGAAAGTAATTCATTCAAGTTTGGAACAACTTGAGGGTGAGTAAATTTTTCTTTTTGTATGAACTATCCCTTTAAAGAAAACATTGACATCATTTCAAACACATACTGTATATGACTTAATAAAGAATGTGAATGACAGAGAGAGATGCCAACTTCCAAAATGACAAAAACTGGTAGTTTCTTAATTAATAATTATGGCCTGTTCACACCAAGAACAATAAATATAACGATAACAATAATGAACATTTAGTTCTAAATATAGTTAAAAACCACAAATATAATGATAATGACACAGGGAAATTACATTGTTGGAATCACTTTCAGAATGATTTTTTCCAGCTGATGACTGCTAAAACATCAATCAGAATCTGCTTTAAAGAGCTGAAACATTTATGGGGTAATGAATTGAGAAAGCAACTTTTCATTCAGCCTTTGTTATAAAAAAGTTAATTGTGATATAAGAATGTCCTGTAAGTTTCGGAGCTGAAAACTTCCTTGTTAGTCAAAGAAAAGCTTTTATTGACATTTGGCCCAGCAAACGCTCGATCTCAGAGTGTGCCAACCTGTGACGTCGGAGTGTGGTGAAACGCAGCCTTAACAGAAGAAGAAGAACGCCTGATTCTGTAGCCCCGCAAACTGACTCGTGCAAGAAATGTAACATAAATAACAGGGGCCACAAGTTGACCTCAGGCAACAGTATAACATTTTAAATTAAAAAGACAGTTTATGACTCCTTTAAAGCGACAGATGACAGCATGCGTTTAGAATAAATAGTACAATATCGTCCATTGTTGTGGGCAATTTTGTTATGATTGGGACTTTAGTGTAGTTAGTAAATGAATCGTTCTTTTGAACCTTTCAGTTGATTCAGTTCCCAAAACAGATCTGAATGATTTATCCACGTCTGATTCAGTTTTTGCTTTCAACCTACTGAATGATGTCATCGATTTGAACTCGAGAACCAGTTCAGTCCTGATTATGAATCATTAAGACCAATCAGCTCAGTGGAGGAGCAGATCATCGGTCTCACAAAGGTATCTAATGGCTTCAGAAGATTGTTATTTTATTATGATGGCTATTATGATGCGTTTGCAATAATAAAAAAAAAATCTTACATTGGCATTCATTGCAATTTATGCCAAAAGACCCAATACTGCTTCTTTACTCCACTAAATGTCTCCTCTTCTTTTCCACAGAAGAAATAGTTATATGGGTTTGTAATGACGCAAGGCTGAGTAAATGATAGCAGAGTTTTCCTTTTTGGGAGAACTAATCCTTTAAGATGAAGGAGGGGAAGAAAAAATGTAAGAGCGCGATTGAGTTGGACTATAGCCAGCGCAGCATCACCTCTATCCAAAGTCCATCTTTCATTCTTGAGGCTCAGAGAGCCTGTAAATACTTCAGAGAGAGTAAGACACCTCATTTTTACCTGAATGAACACCTCAGCTCCAGCCAGTGCATTACACTAATTGAGTCCTGTGGTGGTGTTTGTGTGTGAGAGAGTGTGTGACCTTTTAATACAATGCCTGCAGCACACTATTCCCAGCCGTTGTATCTCTCCTAGAAGGTAGTGTGCGTGTGCCAAAGACGACGTGAATGCACAATGTAATCAATTACGGCATATCCTGATTCGGATAAATGTTTTATAGGTAAATTTCAGCATTTACCGATGTTACGGTGTGGTCACATTTACCGTTGCTCTGTGAAATTTCATAAGTGCAATCCAGTTATTCCAATAAGTATCTGGGTGATTGGGAGATTTGAAAAGCGGAAAACTTAAGAGGCAATGTGTGGAGTTAGATGTCTATCTCTCCGGTTCTGACGTAATGGGTTGAGCTTGAAGGTCCAGCCACACCCTAATCTCAGCCTCAGGTGTCACAGACCGTTGGCTGAACATCTGATGCATATGGCAGACAAAATTGGAAACACTTCAGGAGTTTCAAAGTCGTCATCTGATTGAATTCTACAAGATTTCCGGGAGACGTGGGTATCGCGTTTTTAACGGTCCTCCTGGAAACAAAGATGCCGTGAAGCCAAACCCCCTTATGGAAAAAGCTATCCATTGTGTTTTCAACTGTGACAGTGAGCACAAATCATGATCAACTAAACGCTGGATTTTCAGAAGTATGTAAAGTTCGCAGCATAAACTTTTTAAAATACGTCCAAGAGTTTTACACACAGGACATCAACGTTACATTTTCACGCCCCTAAACATGATGCTGAACAAAACAAACTGTTATTGGTTGCTTTACATGTCGGTCAGATGGCCTCTGGGCGGTCCTTGGCCAATGAAAGCTGCTATGGAGTCCAGAGGCCTGTTGCATGAAGCTAGCTGAACAAACTCTGAGTTTCAGAGTAGGTTTAGAGTTGACAAATCCAGATCCAACCTGGTTTAGATCAAGTTTAACGGTTTCTCAAAGCTTGGTATAGCTCTGTCAACTCCGGTTTAATCCAGAGTTTGCGATTAACTCTGTAGCACGTGCACCTGAAAGTGTGACACGTTCGGCAAACAGCCAATCACAGTGTTTGATTCACTTCTCGCAAGAGAGACTGCGCAATTCACTTCTCTTCTGAAGATTGAGTGATCGTTTTGAAAATTATCATGAAATTAAATGCGTTAACAAAGCAGGAATAAACACTTCTGCTGAGGAATTCTATGAATGCATGTTTTATATTTATATTAATATTTCGCTACTTGTCAATATGAATATATTATATTAATTAAAATTAATTATAATTCATATAATATAATAAATAATTAGCACCAAAGGATGAGCAATTTTGTCTCTTAACGTTTTTTTTTACTATAAACTACAAATTTGGAATGAGAGATACAGGGGTGCGGCTTTATTGCATCTTTACTTGCAGTTGATTGGTCCAGTTTGGGTTTGCGAGCTAAAACCCAGAATAAAACTATGCTAGCCGTGTAGTGTAAGTTACCATGGTGATGAACACCGCTAAAAACCAATCCACCTTCTTGATCCCGAAAAACCAGAGTTTGCTCAAACTAATCTTGAACTTACCTGGGTAGAAACTGAAACCAGCTTTGTGCAACAGGCCACAGACCTAACACTACCCATAAAACCTATCCCCAAACATAACTAGGTTAAGCTCCACCCATTAAGTCCACAGAGGTGAAGCTGGACGAGATCAATCTCTACCATTACATCTAGAGAGGGGGAGCTGGATGTCTTTTGGCTCTGCGGTGAGCACCACTCGAAACACTTCCCAACGCAGATTTAGCTTTTTTTTTTCAATTCCCAGCTAAGCACCATTTGCAGAACTTTGGGTAATTTTCAGAGAACATTCAGAAATAATGTTTCCTTAATTCAATGGGAACATTTGCAAACCATTCTTAGAACATATTTTTGTTAGCTGGGTTCATATATCTCAATATTGACAATAGACAAATTTGACTGAAATCTTGTTAATATGACTGCACTTTTAGTCTGTGATCTTAGCCGTCTGGATTGGAAATTTCAGTGTTTCTTCCCCCTCACCACCCAGGTGAAAATTCTCTGCCAAATATGTACTGTATTTTTGCATCATTTTACATGGAAGAATTAGTCCAAAAGTCAGACACATTTTAGCATGTACTGTACATGCACATTGCCTATATACATGCAAATGTTCCTTTACAGATGTCCCCATGAGAAACAATTACTATTATTCGAATTGGGAGTGCATTTTGCTTATATTTATTTCGAACACCAGTGTTTTCTTGTTGTATTTTGGTGCAAATGTTTCTCTAACAGAAACATTACAGCCCGAGTGAGGCGGTTATTAGATCAGACCACATACTAACTGTCAGTGCATCTCCATTTGCTGCCATTAGTTTCAGGGGGAATGTTTTAGCTGGGGGACGTGGCAGAGGATGTGGTATCTGTTGTGGCCTGAGATGATTCACTTCGGCTAGGTCATAAAGCCCCATAATTGCCGTGCCTTTCTGTTTTATTGCTATTCATTGCAGGGAGTACGAAGCAACTCAGAGGCCAAATGTGGGACCCTGCGAGCCCTTTAATGGACATCTTTGCCCATTTTGGTCTCCGCTATGATTCAAGATAGAAAGAAATAATTGAATAGGGCTCGGATAAATGGCTTTGGTTTGGGCAACGGCAGATGCTTAATGTTCAATAGATAAGGTCAGGCAACACTGTGCCGGGACGGAGTTTCTGGTTGCCATTGGTTTATGGTTGGTGATGCTTCAGGCAAAAGGGTGGAATGCGATCTTAGAGGTCAAGAGAAGTGTGTGTTTCTCCGTAGGGAAAGTGCAGTTGGCTTGGTTCAAGCCTGTGATTTTAGCAAACTTATGGAGTTCATGCAGCTTGAGTTCTGTTATTAAAGAGATATACGTATTATGTGTTTTACATTTTCAACTTTCTTTTGTGTGTTGCTGTTTGAACATGAAAAAGGTCTGCAAGTTACAAAGCAAAAAGTCACTTCAAAGGGATTTATTCTCTATAGCAGCATTGTTTCTGACTTCCCTGAAATGCCTCGAATGTAGTGTTGAGTTTTAACACTGACGAAGAAGCCCCTAACCCTGGTTGTAAGTCTAAACTTGACAAACTATAAACGGGTTCTTCAAATCTGATTGGTTTCGGAAATCTAAGCTATTCTAGCAGCTTGCCATTCTAAATTAAAGGATTTGGACGATGACATGGTGCTCTTTCATATGTAAATTACATTAATTGGGAGTTGTTTACAAGGCGGAGAACTGAAACCATTTAGCTGCGCTCAAGTTTAAGGTAATTTGCGATTTATAGATTTCACATCTGGATGAGTTTTTGTGCGTACATTCATTCTATGAATCACACACACATATTTGAGAAATTATTGTAAGATCTGGGAACTCCCGAGGGGTGGGATAAATGGTTGTCTTTCAAATTCCCTCTGCACGCAATTGGATAGTGCTACAACCAACCAGAGCAACGTGAAGCAGAGCTAGTTGATAGATTAAACTTTCGCTGTATCCAGTCGGCAAAACTCCGAACACATTATCCCTTCTTAAGAATGACTTCAGTGATGTTCTTTGTTCTGTTCTCAAAGAAAAGCTTAACTCCAAGTCTTCCAGAGTCGCGGCAAAAGCCGATTCGAAAGACCGCCGTTCGCCAACTTCTTTGTTTACAAGTAGCATGCGGAACCTCCGCAACTCTGCCATCATTATGTTAAGCCCGCCCACCGACTCTATACACGAAGTGATTGGCCTGACCAGAGTTTGGTTTTTCCAGCTCGCAAGTCTACCGAGAGTTGCTAGAGTACACTAACGGCAAATTAGATATTCTGCCACTAGGGTGCGTCTAGATTTCTAGGCTAGCATAATATGGCATCTTTAAAGGAAAACGGGGGACAATATGAAATTAAATCTATTTTTTACTCAATGTTCACTCCCATTGTTATTCTGATGATATAATGAATAAAATAATATAATTAAATATATTGTATTAAATAAAAAATGCAGAATAGGATTTTCACTAGTGGTCTTTGGACCACACTGAATGTCTCATGTTTTCTTTATCATTTTTTAATGCTTCAACATGGTTTAGGTTTGTCATAGCCCACTGAGCAATGGGCCCCACTTGCCAATTTGTAATGTTTTTGTGGCTTAAATAGGATTATAGGTTACACTTTAAATTAATCGTATTTTAAGCTTCCCTTAAGACAATCCCCAGCATGCAATTACCAAAAGAAGTTGTCTTTAGGATTTATAATTTCATTATTTATTTAATGATAAACCCCTTTTCTGTCATTAAATTAAAAAAGTAAAAACTCTTTCCTTCCTTCTGCATACAAGCTTGTCATGTACTTATTATTTGTGCAAAATTAAAATAGATACATTATGTTTGGAGACCGCAATTTAAATATAGAATGCTGGCTATATTTATGATTTTAATTTTCTCAGATGATCTCCCCCAGTTTTCGTATTTGATTCAGTAACTGCCACAGTATCAAGGCACTGCAATTCAATAACCCATGTTAAAATGATCTTTTACATTACTGTATAAGAGACTATAACATCAGGTTGGCTTATTTTGATTAATGTAATTTCCTGAACTAGAACCCTTTATTTAATGAACAAAAGAACACACACATTAATAATAATGCTAAATAATGCTGTACATGTATTCATAATGGGCAAAGTTTTGAAACACTGGCGGCATTTTAGAAGGTTTTTTTTCTTAAAATAGGTTTGAAAGAGGGCCATTTGTGCTGTGTTTAATGAAAATATTGTCCTCCCACTCACACACATAGTAGATCTGAGTGCAAGCTTACTTCAAAGTGCTTGGCATGTAAAAGAAAAGGAATATCTATTAAAAAAGTGTGAGTGTTACTGTATGTGAATAGACAAGGGAAACAAATGATAAAAGGGGGTCTAATGTTTGGAGGGTGTTTTTCAAGTAGGAGGTGATTATTGTTTCTTATCAAAAACAAAGAAGTTGGAGGCACCTTGAAATGGCTTTAACTTTATTTCATCATTTGTTTTAGTCATATTGTTTTATAAAAAAATCATGAAAATACAGAATCTCATTTCTTTGTTGTGTTTTAAGGTCGTTTTTGCTCTTATGGTCTTCTGGAGAGAATAAAATCAGCATGAGACTGCCATTGGCAATTATTTGTGTTGTTTTGATAAAAAGTACGTAATAAAAGCAAGTAATAATAAAAGCAATAAAATGACCTTTATGCTATTCTTAAAATGCTTTGGATGCAGTTTTCCACTCTAAGTTTTCCACTCATAATCATGCATGCATTTATATAAAACACACTATTTTTAGACCTGCATGAATTCAAATCATATATATATATATATATATATATACATATATATATATATATATATATATATATATATACACACACATATATATACATATACATATATATACACACACAAATATATTTGAGCTCAGTGAATTCAAGCAAGGTACTGTGATTGGTTGCCATCTGTGCAATTCGTGAAATTTCCTCACTACTAAATATTCCACGGTCAACTGTTAGTGGTATTATAACAAATAGCTCAAGAACAGTGAGTAGAGAGCTTCATGGAATGGGTTTTCATGGCCGAACAGCTGCATCCAAAGTGTCAAATGCAGTGGAGTAAAGCACGCCGTCACTGGACTCTAGAGCAGTGGAGACGTGTTCTCTGATGGACGAGTCTGGGTTTGGCAGTTGCCAGGAAAACGGTACTTGCCTGACTGCATTGTGCCAAGTGTAAAGTTTGGTGGATGGGGGATTATGGTGTGGGGTTGATTTTCAAGGGTTGGGCTTGGCCCCTTAGTTCCAGAGAAAGGAACTCGTAATGCTTCAGCATACCAAGACATTTTAGACAATTTCATGCTCCCAACTTTGTGTGAAAAGTTTGGTGATGGCCCCTTCCTGTTCCAACGTGACTGCGCACCAGTGCACAAAGCAAAGTCCATAAAGACATGGATGAAAGAGTTTTGTTGGGAGGAACTTTACTGGCCTGCACAGAGTCCTGACCTGAACCCGATAGAACACCTTTGAATGAGAGTGGAGATTGCGAGCCAGGCATTCTTGTCCAACATCAGTGCCGGGCTTCACAAATGTGCTTCTAGAAGAATGGTAAAAAAATTCCAAAAAAACCTTGTGGAAAGCCTTCACAGAATCTGTTATAGCTGCAAAGGGTGGGCCAGCTCCATGTTAAACCCTAAGGGCAGATGTCCCAAAACTTTTGTCAATATAGTGTATGTGTGTGTGTGTGTGTGTGTGTGTTTGTCTATCCTGGTGGGGACTTTCAACCTGTATGCACACAGACTCATGGGGACTCGTGTCACCGTGGGGACCTAAGTTGAGATCCCCATGAGGAAGCAAGCTTATAAATCATACAGAATGAGTTTTTTTGAAAATGTAAAAATGCAGAACGTTTTCTGTGATGGGTAGATTTAGGGGTAGGGTTAGTGTAAGGGGATAGAATATACAGTTTGTACAGTATAGAAACCATTACGTCTGTGGAGAATCCCCACGAAGATTCCAAACAAGACATGCGTGTGTGTGAACTGAAACTCAAGCCATATAAATGCATATGTTCTGAATGCAGGTCACCTGAACCAAGACTTTCTCCATCCTCTTCGATCTGCAGTATGACAGGAAAAGAACCCGAGGATCCCACTGTGACAGGACAACAGAGAGCTGTTTTCTCCCGGCTTGTAATCTTCATCCTTTGACCCCACTTTGTGGAGGTGCATCTTCTCCATTACCAGCAGATGTTCTTCCAGCCTTGTTGGAGTCATCCCGGACACACCCATCAACCTCCTGAGAATGACAGTGGGGTTTTAAAAAGGTTCCACTGGTTGGTTAAAAGACATGAGCTCTGCTAGTAGAAAGCAAAACTGTCCCTATGGGTGCCCTAAAATGGATTCCTGACATTGATGAATTGGCCTGAATGAGGGACATGATGATATTACAGCCTTAACATTAGACATAGTGCAAGTCAATGCCCTTCGGAACACGAAAACAGAAGCGAAAAATACCAAAACATGGCATCATATGAGGCGTACTGTGGCATTTTGTTTCCACACGGGAAATGAGTCTCCCCATCGGTTGGCACATTGGCTGTAAAGAATTGTATGCTAAATCACTGGTGCTTCATGAATGCAGATCCCTGTGGAAAATCCCTGCTGAATATTATATGCACTAAGAAGGGCAATTCTACAATTCTTTAGCCATATTTTTTACCATTTGATGATAATGGAGTGGCATTTCAAAATCAAAATTGCTTACATCACCTTAATATTAACTTTAATGTTTAATAATAATATTAAAGAGACTATAGGGTCAAATTCATAGTAAGATTTATAGTCAAAACATAAATAATTATTATATGCATTTGAGTCAAAAACTAAATTCTGTGTACATGGGTTTCACACAACCGTTCAAATGTTTGGGTTCAGTATTATTATTTTTTCTTTTGCCTGTAAGTCTGTTATGCTTAGCAAAGCTGCATTTAGTTGATCAAAAATACAGTTAAACAGTACAATCGTGATATATTTAATATTTATATTTTAAAATGTAATTTATTTCTGTGATCAAAGCTGAATTTTCAGCATCATTACTCCAGTCTTCAGTGTCACGTGATCCTTCAGTAATCATTCTAATATGCTTATAATTTGTAAGAAATATTTTTCGTATTATTGTTAATGTTGAAAATCAATGTGCTACTTGATATTTTTTAAGATTTGTTTAAATATTGAATATTTTTATAATTATATTTTTGTAACGATGTAAAGCTTATATACAAGTAATGATTTTTAAAGTTTTTATATTCCATAAAAAGAAATAAAATATTATGAATAATAAATTATCATCTTGTTATATTAGTCCGTAGGGGGGCGATCTTAAAATGTCAACCCTTTTACCATGATTATATCACAATAAACAATTAATTATTGAACAGTGGGTATTTGTAGAAACATCTGTTTTAAATTCATAAGAAGCACCTTCAATTTTCCACATATCAAATTAAACTGTAAAACTGTCAACCATGTTACCGCCGCCAACTTTTCCAAAGACATAATTATGTCCTCGATCACACATGAAACTTTTGGAGTTTGAGAAGCAACAGTGAATTTATGGACACATTGAATACACAATTTATTTAAATGTTAAAAAATATTAATTATTAGAATTATTAAAAGAATGGCTTGTGTTAATTGGATTGTAGCAAACACTCCTCAGCCAAATCAATTTATAGTACATTATCATTATTAACTACAGAATATGTATTACTCAAAGCTAGAGCGGTGAGCAAAAATCGATTCAGTTCTTTTGGAAAAAGCCAACAGCTCTCGCATTAGCGTCAAACACAACTTGGACCATTAGGTGACCACCAGTTTAATCACACCCTTGTACTGAGTAACTTTGTTTCAAAAGTTAAATCTAGAACAGCGTTTCCTCTGAGATGTCCTTTATTCACATGTTGCTCTTTCTGTCACAGCGCAGACATACGGGTTTGTGGCTGTGTGACTTGTTTCTGCTTTAGAATTTATCCTTCCATTCGGTGAGTGCAAGGAACAGGGAGAAATGTAATGATGAGGGAGTGTCTCCTTTCGCCCACACTGAGGCCGCACACATGATGTTACTCAGAGAGGGCGAGAAACAGACAGAGGGAAATGGATCTTACACAGGTTGAATCACACCGCTTCACTATCTGACTCAGTAGCATAAACTTATGCAATTGTTCTTCACACACACACACACACACACACACACACACACACACACACACACACACACACACACACACACACACACACACATATGTTGTGTTTCCATGTTTTATGGGGACATTCCATAGGCGTAATGCATTTTATACTGTACAAACCGTATTTTCTATCCCCTACACTGCCCCTGTCCCTAAACCTACCCATCACAGGAGACATGCTGCATTTTACTTTTTCAAAAACATCACTTAGTGTGATTTATAAGATGTTTTCCTCATGGGGACCAAAAATGTCCCCACAAGGACAAAAATTTGGATATTGCCATCTTTGTGGGGACATTTTGTCCCCATACCGTAATTACCAGTCCACACACACACACACACACACACACACACACACACACACACACACACACACACACACACACACACACACACACACTCACACACACTTGTTTATGTTTATATTATAATTGATAAATTCAATATCATATAAGTTACTGATACATTTCGTAGATCAGGGTTTTACTATCCTTATGGGGACATTTGGTCCCCAAAACGTAATATAAACAAGGACACACACACACACACGTTTATAATGTTTATGTTTATATTATAATTGATAAATTCAATATCATATAAGTTACTGATACATTTCGCGTAGATCAGGGGTTTTCAAACGGGGTCCAAGGAAAAGTCTAAAGAAAAGAAAACCAGTGTAAAAATATAAAGATAAATAAATAATAAAAATGATATTCATTAACTAAATACACCAATCAATACAGTCGCTGGGAAAAAAACGTAATCATGTAACATTATAGAAACTAAATACTTTAAAAATATTATTTTATGCATATTAATAATATTCACAGCATATATCTTTATACATGAAAATATATAGCTGCCTTTTAAATTTTAGGATGGGAAGCCCTCGCACCAGGATGATCATATTTTGAGGTCCATGGCATGCCATGGAATCTAAAAGATTGACAAACCCAGGTGTTGATCGAGACCATCCTAGTGTTTACATATATAAATATGTATTACAATAAATGTGCACTGGCCCTTTAAGACAACCATTTTGTCACTTTCCCTTTAAGAGGGCCTGCCAATCAAACACTGCCAAACAGTGTGGAAACTCTCAGATGGAATTTATACAGTACAAGAAACACCCCCAAACCAGATCTCTTCAGTAATGGGTTTGATTGAATTTTTTATGTCCACCTGGGTGCTCTTGGGAATGGGATTTGTGGAAGGCCTTTACTTGTGCTGGATGTATGATGAAGGCAAATTTCTGGCTGTCAATGCATTGTGCATAGCTTTTATCCTCTAATACAGACACAGTATTAGGCATCTTGAATCTTATTATTTGAAACTATTGCCATATTTGTTTGTTTGTTGGATTGAGTTTTTACTAGGATTGATTTTCTGATGGGCTTGTCTTGTCTCCTGGCCCGAGGAGCTTTTGAGTTGTCTTTAACAAAGTCTTTGTGTCGCTATGGAATGAATGTCTGTTGTTTTATTTTTAAGAGTGATTTTAGCTTATTTAATGTTTATTTACTGTCCTGATGATTTGTGTAGCATGTGGCCTTTTAGTTAGCTGGTACTTAACGGCAAGAAAACAACATGATATTTGTGCTAGTTGTCTCACAGTCTTTATGTAAATAATTATACATCTAGTTTTTATTCTTTTTTTTCTTTTTTTTTCTAGCAGTGGTTTTATACATCAGTCTTAAATTAGAATAATTTTGTAAATTCTCTCTCCTTAAAATTCCAAAATCATGTTTTACACTACTTCTTGGATAGATAAGTAAACAAATTAAATCCACACTGGCAAATATTCAGGGTAAATTATATAATGAGAATCGTCTTAAATTAATTTGATTTTTTCAGGTTGTACAAAACATTTTATATTTTATATCATATTTAATTTTAATTATAATATTCATAGGCCAAAACCAATGGCTTGATATTTTTACATTTTGTAGTTTCATTAAATTAATTGTGTGTGTGTGTGTGTAAACCTGATAAAAAGCTATAATAGATTGTTTAAAGGGATACGTACAGTACTTACAGGGATACTTACAGAATCACTTATAGTGATTAGCATTAAGCTTTGAATCAGTAGAAACCCGGTTTTATATTCTAATTATTGTACCTCCCCATGTCTCCCTGAGACAAGGGAATTATGCATTTCATTTCTGGAAAAAAATCCTTATCGTTTTATACGTTATACCAAATATTGTTTTTGGCCAGATGCTAGAGACTACAGCCAGTAGTAGGAGCTAGTTCCGCATGCTATCAACCCGCCCATAGGGGGTGGGATCTCACTCACAGAATGTGTATGCATACGGCCGCTCGGCTCGGGCATTCATAACGGTGCGGAGCGGAGCAAAGTGAGTGCTTCAACTTCTCAAATGAATTCCTATGAAAGATAAGCTTTCATGATCTGAAAACGCGCGTTCGGCTCACTCACACTTTATTGAACAGACATGTTCAGTTTTTAATTGTAGTGTCTATTCTCTAACTGAGCTAACTTATTTACACACAACGGCGGTGTGGGCGGTGTCATGGTGGGTAAGTGATAACCAGTAGCCATGGCTTTGGGAGTGGCCTCGTTGGTCAGTGAAGCAAGTGTATTCTGAGAGTCTCCACATGAGACAAAAATACATTTTCTGGCTTTTCTCAGTCTAGAAGGCACCAAACAAAAAAATTATTTCACATTTCAACTACACAAATGACCCCGTTTAAATACACATTCATCTTCCTAGCGCTGTAGTATCCCTTTAATGATATGATCCATGTGACAACCCATATAGTGTGACAACATACTCTCTTGTTGCATCATTATTAATGTATATATTCAATGAACTAAATCAAATTTTTCCTAGGAAATAATTGTAAAATTATGTATTGTTGAAGTGACCATGTTCAGTGTGTATTGGGCTTAAAGTAAACTAGAAGCCATCATAAGGATGAATGACTGTACAGAACACATGGATGTTTTTCTCTCTAAAGTTTCCACATTACGCCACCAGCAGAGCTGTCTTTAGTTTTCACTCCTTGAGCCATCTGTTGCTCCAACTGTTGCTTTCCCTTCTTTAGCGAGAAAGGCAAAGTGATGAGGAAAGACGTCACTCTGGGAGGCTGTTTGCATCTGTCTTGCCTGGTCTCATCACAAGTGCTCAGCATTAAATTTAGGTGTAAACTGCGCTCAACGTTTTGAGATGATCATTCTGACCATATTTGTAGGCAGTGTTGGGGGTAATGCATTATGAGTAATGCTAATCTGATCTCACAGCAATTCGTACACGAGGTGGCTAATTTATACGGATTTGTATGAATGACCTAACCTCATATCCCGCCCCTAAAACTACCCGTAACTGTGGTTTAGACAAATCGTACAAATTCATACGAGTGAGGTTGTATGAACAGCCAATCAGAGTTCTCTCTCTTACCTCTAGCCCGGCACAAAAAACCCAGACAGTGTCCGACTGGAGCCAATGGTGCGGAACACACTGGAAAAACTAGGTTGGATGACGTTCAAAAACGGCCCAACGTTGCTCGACGGCTGATCGATGACTTGGTGTGTCCCGGGCTTTAGAGCCAGTAAGAAAAGTAAAGCTTAAATGACCCTCTAATAATCTCTTATCTGCACTTCTCTTTGCTGAGGTGGCATAATACAGAAATCTGCATATGGTGCCATGACCTTATTATCTGAGAGCACACTTCTATTCAAATCTTAGTTTAAGGTTCTGTTTGATTAAAAGAGCTTTAAAATCTTATAGTATCACTCCTCACGGTTATCCGTTTGGATTATAAATGTATCCATCTATCCTTGATTTTTGATCCCTATTGATGAAACCAAGCAAAGAGCAGTGGAAAATGTTAGTGTGTGTTTGTGAGGATGTATGTATTTTCATGAAGACCAGTAATGTGTTTTACAAGTCGTGGGAGATTTTTATTTATTTATGTATGTTTTTGATTACATTACATTCCTGGTGTGTTTATGAGTTGATCTTAAGCCCTGTTCGTACTATTTTTCCCTGAGGTCACATACATATTTGTTTTATAGAACTTTGTGTTTGTTTTCCATTTGAATGAAACATGTTTTTTGGCTAAATTAGGGGTCCGCAGAGAAATCTAATCCCATTCGGATGGGAATGTCTGTTGTTGGGGTATATTATTAATTCATTTTTGACGTTTTTGGAGCACCTTGTGCAACTTCATTATGGATTTAGACTTTAAATTCTGTTTTTCATTGGGCTTCAGTTCTGAGATCCCAATCCTGAATTCAGCCTAAATAATCACAGTCCTACTAATAACTGTAACTCAAATGTCATTTGATTTTACTGGTAGCACTTTACAATGAGGTTTAGGTAACTACATTCGTTAACATGAACTAACAATAATCCATACTTCAAAATTGGTATGTTTTGACATTTAGTTAATGCGCTGAGAACATAAACAATGAACACCTTTATTTGATTAGTTAACATTAATACAATTTAATAAATCCTGTAAAATATACTGCTCATATTTCAAGTTAACTAGTGCATGAACTAAAATGAACAAATGAGACATTATTGTAAAGTGTTACTGTTGTACATTTTTGTCATTTAACAAAGACTTAAATACCCTAGTGTTTCTTCCAGAGATTTTGCTAATTTTACATGGGGATTAAATGCAGAATATAACATAAGATGTGGAAATCATTTTAAATGTCAGATGAGAAAGTGCATCATAATTTGCCTCAATATCTGCTTTGTAAATAAAAGTGGTCATGACAACAGCAGCTGAGTTTCTATGGGCCCTATTTTAATGATCTAAGCACATGGTCTGAAGTGCACGGTGCAGGTGTATTTGAATCCACTTTTGCTAGTTTAACGACAGAAAAAGCGGTCGGCGCACCAGACGCGTGGTCCAAAAGGGTTGTACGTAGTGTCTTAATGCATAATGGGTTTGTTTTGGGTGTAATGTGCAATAAACCAATCAGAGTCTCATGTTTTGTTAGAGCTGGTTTTCAGACCAGCATGCCCATGGGCAAACAGACGGACGTGAGTGCATTTGCTATTTAAACAATGTGGCGCTGGATGTGAAAATGATAACTGCGTCGGACTGAAACTAGCAAAAAACATGGCATGGTATCACATTGCGCCGAGTGTATGATAAGGCCCTATATGTGACATCATGTAGTAAAACACAAGTAAATAAAACATAAGATAAGGTCACAATCTCCTGAGTCCATTGACTTACAGCAGAGCACTGCACTCTTGATTTCAAGTAGCCTTATTTATTTTCCCAGTCTCTACTGTAAATCTGTTCAATATTTTTTGCCCCAGATTTACATGTTTGTGTATGATTAAATGTTTTAAACTTTGGACTGCAAATTTGTGCAAACTGATATAGGTGGTATCAGTTTAGAAAAAAGTCTACCAATAAGTCCTTTTGTAGCATAAACGTTTTGTAGAAAACAACCCTCTCTAAAGAGAGGGGTTTAGTGTTTGTATAAGTGTCTTTTTTTCTCCTTTTTTCTCTTTCAGTGTGTACAAGGTAAGCACTTAAAGTCCCTGTAAAGGCAATTCTGAGATTTGTTTCTAAACACATTAGAAATGTTAGAAATGTATTGTTGAAACACATTACAAAGACTGTGAACTATGTAGTACTGAATTCAGAAGTTAGACCGTTAAGAAGTTTTTCACCATTGCTGTGTTCAGGATTTTGGCGGGGTTAAACGGTGGCTCGATGATGCACTGGAGCCGCTTGGCATGTGGCCCCTCCCCCATAACTAGAGCACATTCGCAATTTCGCATCAGTTCACCCGCTAGATTGCCAGTTACTGTCAGTACCGTTAGTTACTACAGCATACAACTTACAAAACATCCTACAAAACAAAAAAAAAGACGATCTCAAGAAGAGGTGGATTAATTTTGTGAACAGCTACCTTGATGGAGTGCTGAGGATCACCACCAACACCTGCCTCTGTAGTGTCTTTACACCGGATAGTTTTACAAACTTTCATCGGCAACAACTGGGATTCACTGATAATCCGCTGCAGAATGGGGCCGAACCGACTATCTCCCGCCCTGACCCTAATTTACTTATGGTGCCGTCGTGACTCGTGAGCTGTACTTGAGTGTTGTTGTTGTCTTGTGTGTTTACGGCAGCTTTCCGCGAATGGGCGTGGTTTCGGCGCCGATCAAGCGGACACGCCCCCAGCATTTGAGAGCAGAGAATGCTGCTTATTTTTTCAAGATTTCGATAAGATATTTTATGTACTTAGCAGATTGTTTTATGATTCAAATTTGGCTGGGTGTTTAATAACACATTTATCTGTGGTGTGAGAAACTCAGAACACATGTTTAATTTTGACTTTACAGGGACTTTAATGTGTTGCTACTATGAAAAATAATGCTAAAAACTACACAGCACATTGCACTGCAACAAAACTAAATCGCAAGATTGTTTTAAATTATAGAAAATGTAAAGGGTAAAATAAGAAAGGCATATTTTGATCACCTGCATTAAGATGCAACCCAGTTTGTGAAGAGTATATTTAATCGCAATCCTCTGAATTCAACATGCTCTGTTAAGCAGAGTTAACCAACCAACAACCTTCCCAAATGTTGCCGGTTTAGAAACGCTTTTCTTAAAGAGACCATTTGTTTCTTAGGCTGGAGCTGTCAACAAAAACTTGCTTAATCATTCATCAGGATGTTCATTAATTGCCTGTTGAGTTCTAAGTAGAATAAAGGAGCATGCTAAAAGTGGCATGTTGTGTTTGTGACAGAACTTGAACATCTCTATAGCGCTGGGTTTATTCCAGTGTCAGCTTCAGGCCAAGATGTCTTAGCATCTTTAGATCTGCTCTTAATGGAACAGGGCCATCACTTTTATGGCATTGCCCTCTGGAGATTCCCAAATGGCTTTGATATCTCTCTCCAAAGTTTGACTCATTTGTGTAGGACCGAATGAGATTAACCAGCCAATTCTGCAGACGAAGCCACAGTGGCATGAGAGCGAACCACAAGACGGACATGCTGCAGATATGCATCCTTAAAAATATGGCACCATACTCGTGTTAAAGCACAAATTTGAAACATGTCAGATTCATCAAGGCAATTTCAAAACCAAAGTTGTCAAATTCTAGACTGTTAAGCACTTCAGACCAGCTGAGATGGGATTTTTCATACCTATGAGGCTGTTTTAAGTCCAAAGGCCACACACTAGGTGCTCATAACAGCATTCGCCCACGGCTAACACTGTATTCACAATGCTTATGAAACGTATCCTCTCAATGCGAATCAAGTTTATGCTTTTTTCCCCCCCTGCCTGTCCACTCCCCAACCCCATAATGCTGACCAAAGCATAGCTCCAGGAAGAATTCTGCAGCTATTCTGAAGCCAATAAACATCATCCCATTTTGACTTGCAGACCCTCAAATTGCATCTTTTTTTTGGTTTTTGGCTGGGTGTATTAAGTAGACTTTAACATATTATTTACAAAAAGTTTACTACTGTTCAAAAGCCGGTATATATTTTGAAAGAAATAACTATTTCTCAGCAAGGTTGCATCAAGTTGAAATAACAGTAAAGATAAAGCCTATACATTGTTAAAAAATGTGTTTCGAATAAATGTTTTTTTTTTTTTTTACTACATTTCAGGTCAAATAAATGCAGCCTTGGTGACTCATTTAACCCCCCACCCCACCCAATTTATACAATATTTAATTTAATTTTAATTATGTGACTTATCTTAAGTACATGGAGTATTAAGAACAGAACAAATTCTTTCACTTTTTTATTAGCAGCTTTGCAAATAGTGCTTGACAGAAAAGCCAAAAGCCACACAAAGAATAATGATATTTACTCGTCGTGAGTCTGTGCTCACTTTAAGATGGAATTAATCACACATTTTAGAGGTGCAGTACAGTTTTATTTTGTTTATTTTTACTTTCTTCCTTTTTATACCCTCCACCAGGTCCCTTGCTGCCTCTTCAAAACACTGGCATGCATGTCAACTTGAGAAATGCCACCTATTCCCTTTCTGGCAGGGCCCATGGCTGAGCAGATGGCATGTGGATGTCAAGCACCAGTGTATTTATTGCCATGCGCCCAATGATGGCAAAAAAGCAATATCTGAACCCATCCATTCTGCTGGTCGAGAACTGGAAATATGTCTTGAGTTTGAGTGTGTTTATGAAAATATCACCAAGTTGTCAGATTTGAGGGACGACACTCTGCACTCATAGCGACAGCCCTCATCTACTGCTCATCACCTGTGACATCAACTTCTTGCACAGCTAAAGCTAAACTGCATAGCTGAGTCTCATCAAAGATGAGGCCCCACATATTGTACAGCCGCCCTGGCAGGGGCAATGGGTGAATTAGGGCTTGAGAAAAAGGAAGGAAATGGAGTGTACATGACTGTGACAGGCTGCCTTCTTGCGCTCTTGTGGCTTTAGAACTGAACCAATCTGAACAGGTGTTCGATTTGGAGACCTGTAGACCAGAGGGGACAGTGATACTCTAGAGATCCGAGGACTCTAACAGGTCTATTTCTAGAGTGCCAGAGATGGAACAAAGAATTCAGGTGGAAGATGACTGAACCGGAAAGCACACACACTGATTGCCATTTGCTTAGTGTCATGTCATTCCAAGTTATACAGTATTGGAGTGACATAACAGGGAGTAGTGATTCACTGAAATTGACAACTGGAAAGTTTCGGCTTTGGACTAAACGGGTTGACCGAAATCATTACCTGAAACAGAAAGGTGTCACTACAACAGCTTGTAAGTGTAACATTTTCCTGAGGAAAGCCATTCAATGTCCATAAACTTACTAGTTGGGTAGAAAAATATATATATTTTGTTAAATATATGCACTTTTACATTCTTTATATTTTTACTTAACATGTTCTTCATAAATGTGTTTGAATAAATCTGTCATGAAAACAAGTTTTTTATTATAGCCACTGTTTAAATGTTTATATTTCAATGGGTATAAACTTAAATCTGTTATTAAAAAGTTGATATAAAACTTGTGAATGATATGTGAATAAAAGCTTAAATTAAATCTGTTCATCATGTAAAGCTATCGTGTCCCTTCAGAACATTTGGACTAAACTGCTCGATTCATATGGATTAGTTTTATGATCTCTTTATGAACTTTTTGAAGCAAAATGGTAGTTGTATGGACTGTCAATAGAGGAGCAGAAATCTCTCAGACTCTATTAAAATATCTTTATTTGTGTTCTGAAGATCAACTAAAGTCTTGCGTGTTTGGAACGACATTAGAGTAAGTTATGACTTTTCATTTTTGGGCAAACACTTTTTTTGGTTTCCTGCTAAATGAAAACTTTAATTTCGGGTTGCATTAAAAATTCATTTCAGTGCATCTCTAACAGGGAGTAAATGGTGACAGATTTGTATTATTTTCTCCAGTGAACTATTCCTTGCAGCACGTGCACACAATCAAATTGCATCCTCATCCACTTTCCGCCCACTTTCAACTTCTTTTCTGGTTCTCTATCAGTCACTGTCTCTCAATGTTTCCTTTCGTCTTTTACTCTCTTGGTTTCCTCAAACACAAGAAAAACACTCCTGAAAAACCTCTGGCAACTCCTGGCTGTTCATTGATTCTGGCTTGTGTGGGTGTGAAAGTTGATGTGTGATGGCCTGATCTCTGTTCACATGTTTGCAAGTTTGGACTCACAGGATGTGAACGTCATGTACCCTTCAACATTTCAGATGAGTTTTGAACTCTAGGGTCAATAAAAGTCTAATCGAAGTCAACTCCATCCGCTATCCAAGACAACAAGGCTTTCACACAGAACTATTTCTATCTTGAACCCTTTGTCTAAGAAGACAGGAGTCCATTTGCAACATCCAACTTCTTTCCAAACTAATGCAATAAGAGGAAAGGGCAACCTGTATCAGCAAATCACCAATGTTCCTTAGGTTTTGAGGTCCACTTCACAGCTAATGATGGACCTTACAATCTAGTCACCAACTATCAAGAATGAAGGCCAAAGCTTCAACTGGACTTCAAAAGGTCTCAAGAATCTCCCCCCTTAGTTCTGCCTGTTTTCTGTCGTCCTTCTCTCTACAACAACACTTCTGATCACTCGTTCAGCCACTCTACACTTCTAAAAAAGCAGGGAACAACCATAACTACATATTATCCATCAGCAGTTCCCTGAAGCTAGTTACTTTCTCTGTCTGCTGCGGAGAACCAGAAGGGACAGATGAAGAGAAGGCAAACTCAAAGTCTGGGTAGGAGGAAAAAAGAGACCACTTGAATCCAACTCAATCAATACGTCCTGAGAGACCATTATGGGATTGTTCTTTGTCAGTCCTGCAGAGGCCACAGAGTCTGTCATAAACCAAGCCAGAGTTCTTCCCAGAATCCTCTTCAGCTGTGTTTTTTTTAAACAACTATTCTGCCACTGAGAGTTTTGACCTTCAGTGTGTATGCGTGTGTCTGACTTTCTCATCTTTCTGTTTCCCACTGGATGCAAGCATTTGCTCTATTGATCTGTTCTCCAGACATGTATTTATTCCTCTGAAAGTTGTTGTGTTGTTTAGCTGTGCAGTCAAATGGATGTGATTAATGGAGCTCCTGATGTAGTGCGCATTTGTGCAAGTACTCCAAGAGTGGGAAGAGAAGAGGGGAGATGAGTTGGTGATGGTGGGAGTTTAAGAATGGGCACTGAGGCCATCTGAACACCTTTTTTCACCTCATGAACAAAAGCCATTGAAGCAAGCCACTGACTCCAATTAAATTGCTATTAAATCGAAACTCAGTGTGTCCCACTTTCAATTTGTCAGTGAAGGACTTTTTTTGAGCTTCCACTTTAAATTGCCAACTGAAGTGACTGTCTCCTCTTCCACTCCACAAAGAAACTGACTGATAGCTCTCTGATTGGCAGAAGTAGAAGGGTTAATTGTTTTTCTTTCTTTGCTAAACAAATGGACCAATTACATCAGCAGCTACCCAGGTTGCCGGGTCTGGGAGGGTTCGGTTGGTTGAACAGATTCTGAGATGAGCCCACAATGCCCTGGGAAATTAGTATTTGGAGCACTAGTCTGGGTATTCCTGAATTGGCAGGCTCATTCTAGAAGGCTGGCAGAAGCTTTAGGACAAGAACATAATGCTCCATCATAGTTTGAGTCATGGCACAAGAAGATCACAATATAATCTGGCAACTGTACCGCAGCTGGGGAATGTCAAGGCTGCTTATTTGATGAAATGAGATGAGCTACTCCGATAAGACGAGCTGAGTCATTTGATTGCTTTCATTTCACTTTTTTGAGATTCGAGTTTTTGACTAGAATGACTTCTTGTAAATGCACTGCATCTACAAGTCATACATTTAACATACTTAAGAATGATTCTTTGGATCTCTGTGTTCTTTTAAATCAAAATTCAAAGTAGTGTGGTGGATGCAGGTGATAAACCTGCTGTGAATTGTAATCCAAGTCATTTGTCCTCTTTGCGTATTATTATTAATTTGGTGCTGGCTTGTTCTGTAGCTTGATGTGTGTCCGTTTCATGTTCAAAGACTGTGCAGAATCAAAGGTGAACTGCTGAGATGCTTCAGTTAGTGCAGGGATGTTATAATGCAATGCTCAGTTTTGAAAATTCTCTCAAATGCATATTTCTTGAACATTGTCAGTAGGCTGTAGGTTGATTTTGGATGTGAATCTTTTATTTTTGTCATTGTTTTAAACACTTTTTGGCCCAGTTTCACAAACAGGACTTAGGGCTTAGGCCTTAGTTCAAATAGGTAATTTAAGTTTTTTTTTTTTTAAATGTGCCCTAAAAAACATAACTGGTGTGCATCTTGTGTCAAAACATTGGCTCTGACATATTTTAAGATATGTCAGTGCTAGTTGCTTTCAGTTAAACCAGCTCAAACATGCATTTTAGTCTAGGAGTAGTTTAAGACTTGTCTGTGAAACCGGGGGGGAAATTTGCTGGTGAAATGACCTGCCAGACTCCAGCCATTTTCAAGAAATGGCTAAAGACCCTGAAAAAACCTGCTAAAACCAGCCTAGGCTGATCATAGTTAGTTTAAGCTGGAAGTAGCTGGTTTAAACTGATCTCCCAAGCTGGGCTTTGGCTGGTTTTAGCTGTGTCGATGCATCTTTTTTGTCAACACATGACACAGCACATGATAAAACTATCACTTACTATTCTATTTTTAAAAACCTTTCTATGTGTACTGTGCTAGACTAACTAGGACTTGTCACAGCACTTATTGTAAATGTAAACAACTGTTTTGTACTTCACAGAATACTTGAGTAATAAATTGGATAAATGCTAACTGCTAAATGCTAACGGTCTAGTTGATAATACTGAATACACACATACATCTTTCTTATGGCTTCCCCCCCGGAGGAAAATGATTTTAACATTATAGCCATAATATCACATCCACTGTTAAATGCACCAGTTGTCACGGTAGTACATCAATCATTATAATAGACTTTTTGTCCATGATTTAACCATTAAACTTGTCCTTTACATTCTGTTTAGGTAGTATAGCACGAGAATTCAAATTCGTATTGAACACATTATTTTGACAAATCTGAACTAGAAAGGGCTGTTATCTCTAGATCATGCTAATTGGAAATATTTAAATTTCCTACGATTTTAAAGTACTAAATCCTCTGTTACTTAATCACACCTAATTTCTAGCAGAGGATGATGAATTGAATGACCTCCCTTCTTCTGGCTCTAATCAACTCTTGATTAATCAATTTCTAATCAATGCTGATGGATGAACTGTCTTGATGTATCTTTTATCAGGCAGAGGGGGCTCCCCCGTGAGTCTAGTGGATGATGCTTTAGAATGACAAGCGAGTGATGCCAGAGAGAGGTCATTAATGTGTATTTCACTTCAAAAGTAGAGATGTGCCAACAAGATGGAGCTCTTCGGTTTAATGCAAGTTCGGATCAGAGTGTAGTTTGATCCAGGCTTTAGGAGATGGGCCAGTGTGGGTTGGTGGAGTTGTTTGAGCTTCTCTGGAGAGATTTACTCTGTATAATGTAACATCTCTGTACTGCAGTGTTCAGAATAGCTATGGATTGAATTATGTATTAGAAAAAGACATGTTAATATTAGGGATGTCAATTTACACAAATTCCCATGATCAATCATGGTTTAAATTAACAATCAATGAATCAATTAATCATTAGCCTTAATACTGCAATGGCATTTCCGAAAGCATGGTGGTGCGTAAATGCTGCTAAAAACGTCATGTTCCTCACCAAGTGAATGAGAAGGGATTGATTTTAGTCTAAATAAAGGACTAGTAGGGTGGTAAAATGAGTCGAAATGATTGATCAATTAATTAAATGACTTATTTAATAATCATGTAGCAACTTAAACATGATGGTGTCTCCAACGCTGTCTCAGACGCTAGTCAGAATGTGTAACTCCTGTTGAGGATGCACTCTTCCCACATCAATGTGCTGAAACACCGCAACTAAACCCAATGAATTCACAATGTATTACAATAGTTTTCTCAATATAATGTTATGCAATATGTCCCAGTCAAAGTTATTATTAGTCGTGCATTGCTGTTTGAGCTGCGCACGCTGAATGAACACCGGTAAACTGAAGCCCTTTGTTAGCGGTTTATTTAACTCAACGAAATGCATCCTGTATGAGATTTAATCAGATATACAAAATTAACAAATTATATCTGCACAAAAAGATGCAAATGCACAAGTGAATTTGAACTTGCGTGCTAGTCAGAATGTATAACTCCTGTTGTGGGTGTGCTCTTTCAGTAACATCCCGCTGAAACGGGTCTGAAAAGCAACTAAACCTAATGAATTTGGAGTGTTTTATTATAATATTGTTCTCTTTATAATGTTATGTAATTTGACAGTCCTAACCATAGTTATTATTAGTTGTGCATTGCTGTTTGAGCTGCATGCGCTAATGATGATCACAGGCACGCTTTATGCCACATTAATTCTGAACTACATGCATCTTATATGAGATAATATATACCACCTCCCTAATATTGTGTTGGTCCCATTATTTTCTACCAAAATAGCCCTGACCCATCGAGACATGGACTCCACTAGGCACCCTGAAGGTGTGCTGTGGTATCTGGCACCAAGATGTTAGCAGCAGATCCTTTAAGTCCTGTAAGTTGCGAGGTGGGCCTTCCGTGGATTGGACTTGTTTGTTCAGCACATCCCACAGATGCTCGATTGGATTGAGATCTGGGGAATTTAGAGGCAAAGTCAACACTTCAAACTCATTCTACTCAAGCCATTCCTGAACCATGTTTGCTTTGTGACAGGGTGCATTATCCTACTGAAAGAGGCCACATCCACAGGGAATACCGTTTCCATGAAAGGGTGTTCATGGTCTGCAACAATGCTTAGGTAGGTGGTACATGTCAAAGTAACATCCACATGGATGGCAGGACCCAAGGTTTCCCAGCAGAACATTGCCCAAAGCATCACACTGCCTCCGCCGGCTTGCCTGCTTCCCATGGTGCATCCTGGTTCCATGTGATCCCCAGGTAAGCTACGCACACATACCCTGCCATCCATCTGATGAATCACGGTAAAAGAAACCGTGATTCATCAGACCAGGCCACCTTCTTCCATTGCTCCGTGGTCCAGTTCTGATTCTCACGCCCACTGTTGGTGCTTACGGTGGTGGATAGAGGTCAGCATGAGCACCCTGACTGGCCTGCGGCTATGCAGCCCCATACACAACAAACTGTGATGCACTGTGTTTTCTGACACCTTTCTATCAAAACCAGCATTAACTTCTTAAGCAATTTGAGCTAGAGTAGCTCGTCTGTTTGATCGGACCACACAGGCCAGCCTTCACTCCCCTCGTGCATCAATGAGCCTTGGCCAACCATGACATTGTCGCCGGTTCACCACTGTTCCGTCCTTGGTCCACTTTTGATAAATACTGACCACTGCAGACCGGGAACACCCCACAAGAGCTGCAGTTTTGGAGATGCTCTGACCCAGTCGTCTAGCCATCACAATTTGGCCCTTGTCAAACTCACTCAAATCCTTACACTTGCCCATTTTTCCTGCTTCTAACACATCAACTTTGAGGATAAAATGTTCACCTGATGTCTAATATATCCCACACACTAACAGATGCCGTGATGAAGAGATGATCAGAGTTATTCACTTCACCTGTCAGTGGTCATAATGTTGTGCCTGGTCGGTGTTTATCGGCCTGCACAAAATGAACACAATATTACAACTTACATTTGCAAAAAACAAAATGCTGTGAATTCACATGCAACTCAAACGTTGACTTTTAATCACTATTACTGCACAAATGTCAAACTTTGTTTTTTTATTTTTGTTTTTATTCACCCACCAGTCACAGTAACAGTATTCTGCAACAAAAGAGCCTTGGAAACTTCTTGTACAAGTATAACAGTAAGCACATCAAAGAGAGCCCTTAAAACAAATGTGACTGTGTTGATGAGCGGTGTGCTTTTGCTGCATGTTCAGAAGGTACAGAACAGCAATATATACAGTAGCAAAAATATAGATTGAAAGAGAGAGAGAGATGCTTGATGAGGCCCTCTGTTGTTTGTTTCCCATAATGCACAGCACAAACTCTCCTGGAATACCTAATCAGCTAACACACTTCAGCTACGAATGTGGCGAGTTATAAACTAATGAGCTAACCTTCACACATCTGACCTCACACGAACTGATGCAAGACTTTTTTCTTCTTCTCATTCTCCGTTGTAAGGAATAGTCCAGCTTCATTTGAAGTTTGGGTTGTTCTCTTGCGGAATTTGAGGTGTAATATGTCAGGACAAAAATCTGGAACAGACAAAGAACATGGAAAAACATTTTTGTAGAATGTCTTAAAGTACACATAATGGATTTTCCTAGCAAAGCTTCCTTTTACAATCCACCCAAGAAAATATATTGAAACTAAACTACGAGTCATTCAGAAATGTGTATGTTATGACATCACTACCATATGCACGTTAACATACGAATGCCCTCATTTGTGTATTAGCAGCTTTGCACGTCCTGATGAATGACACAGTAAATTATGCTAGTAGTTTTAACATGCAAAGATGTTTGCGGCGTGTTTTCAAAAGCGTTACCAAGTCGGTACAGAAATTTAAAAATTTGACAATACCAGCATTTCCCTCTAGCATTTTGATCGCTGTTGAATGGATTCTTAAACAGCTCTGATTGGCCATTGTGTTCACAGCACACGTTCACATATATGTCTGCGATTGGCAACAATGATCAACGCTCTTCACCGAGCGCTTACACAGATACACATGGGAGCTTTTGAAAGCAGGCCTCTTCCAGGATATCCATAATATATCCGCTGATTGACGCCTGCTTTCAAACGTTCCTGTGTTTATCTGTATAAGCGCTCGGTGAAGCGCGGCAAAGATGTCTATTTACAACATGTTTTTGAAGCGTTGATCATTGTAGCCAATCACAGACATATATGTTGAGCGTGTGAACACAATGTCCAATCAGAGACATATATGTTGAGCTTGTGAACACGATGGCCAATCAGAGGTGTTTATGAAACCCTTCAACAGCGCTCAAAATGCTGGAGGGAAATGCTGGTATCGCCACATTTTTAAACTTTCAGTACAGACTTTGACGAAGTCGGTACTTTTGACAACACAAGTCTAAAAGTGCAGTAGCAAAAATGTCTTAATTAATTCTTAGGGTTTGAGACCAGGGGAAAACAGTTCTGAATGTTTTTGGTGTACAATTTTTTATTTATTTTTTACTATATAAAGTAGAAAATTATTTGAATAGTCAAATGTCCAGGAAACCTTACACAGTGTTTAAAATCAGACCTACAGTGTTGACAGCTTCCCACACATTATTTTTCTTGCAGAAGAAGTGAACAGGATGGTTATATGAAGAGCCAGAGTTATATGGGAGCCAGCAGCCATTTCACCCTGTAGCCCGTTTCATACTGAAGCTAAGCAGGGCTGAGCCTGGTCAGTACCTGGATGGGAGACCTCCTGGGAAAACTAGGTAGCTGCTGGTAGAGGTAGAGGTGTTAGTGCTCACCCTGAGGTCTGTGTGTGTCCTAACACCCCAGTATAGTGATGGGGACACTATACTGTCAATAATATGCCAAACCAAGGTCATGACTCTTTGTGGTCATTAAAAATCCCAGTATATCCTTCAGAAAAAGAGTAGGGGTGTATTGGCCCATTGGCCTCTGTTCATCATGGCCTCCTAATCATCCCTATAAACTGATTGGCTTCATCACTCTGTCTTCTCTTCACCAATCAGCTGGTGTGTGGTGGGCGTTCTGGCGCAATATGGCTGCCGTTGCATCATCCAGGTGAATGCTGCACATTGGTGGTGGTTGAGAGACCCAATATGTAAATCACTTTGAGTACCCAGAAAAGAGCTATATACATGCAAAAAATTATTATGAAGTCTACAAGCAAATACATTTAAGCGTTATGATAAAGACAGCAAAGTATAAATTACCCACCAAATCAGGGTGTAGGAAAGTTCAGCAGTGATATTCTCTTGATCTTAAGTAGAAGCAACATCCCTTTTAAGGCAATGTGCACTATAGGCAGCATTCTGTCTAACTTCTTGGTAATAAGATGTCTTTTACAATTCAGATGATTTTTATTCAGATTGTGAAATCATTTTATATGCACCTGTGATTGATCGAAGACTGATGATGTGCAGATTTATGTATGGACTCAACCTAAGATTCAGTTCTTTTCAGATTCTTTTTTCTTCCACTTCTTCTTCTAATCCTGATACAGAGGCTACATGAGTCTTGAGGTGGTTGGTGAGTGACAGATATTGATTGTTCACTGTCAGGACTTATTTAGGACCGGTACTGCCACACACAACGGATTTTAAAGGAACAGTTCAAGCTAAAATGAACTATATCGTCATTTACTCACTCTCATGTCATTCCAAACTCTTATCCTTTTCTTTCTTTCCTCCTTGAAACAAAAAGGTAAATAAACATTACCATGGAAGTATTCATGTGCTGTCTTCTGAGAGCTTTGTGTGAGGAACAGAATGAAATAAGTCATTTATGCTGTTAAACCCTTTTTGGTTTTAAATCACAGGGCAGTCACTTTATGTGAATTGCATTGGTTCTTCCTATATAAATGCATTGTGAGGATTCAGACTCTGTATGATAAATAAAAGAAGAACCAATCCAGACAAAAGGTTATTAATGATATAAAACCTCAGAACTAAGAGCTTGTCTCATCAATCAGGCATGAAAGCAATTAAGTACACTAAGATACCGCTAGTAACAGGGCCTCTTCTAAGTGAAATGACCCAACCATATACAATATGCATTACAGTCAAGAGTCAGATGTTATTTACACATCCGTTTAAGAGAAATAAATCTATTAAATATCGCTGCAAGTGCGCATTTATAGAATCATTGTGTTATTACTATGCTAATGGGAAAAACATATTCATGTATGCTGGACCAGCATACATTTTTGAAATAATGTAAAAGTATTTACTGTCACCATTGATCAATCTTATGCTTCCCTGCTGAACAAGTCTTACTGAGCCTAAACTTTTGAACAGGTTACACCGATCAGGCATAACATTATGACCTAATATTGTGTTGGTCTTCCTTTTGGTACCAAAACAGCCCTGACCCATGGAGGCATGGACTCCACTAGACCCCTGAAAGTGTGCTGTGGTATCGGGCACCAAGATGTTAGCAGCAGATCCTTTAAGTCCTGTAAGTTGAGAGGATGGGCCTCCGTGGATCTGACTTGTTTGTTTAGCACATCCCACAGATGCTCGATTGGATTGAGATCTGGGGAATTTGGAGGCCAAGTCAACACTTTAAACTCGTTTTTGTTCTCCTCAAACCATTCCTGAACCATGTTTGCTTTGTGGCAGGAGCATTATCCTGCTGAAAGAGGCCACAGCCACCGAAAGGGTGTTCATGGTCTGCAACAATGCTTAGGTAGATTGTACATGTCAAAGTAACATCCTCATGGATGGCAGGACCCAAGGTTTCCCAGCATGATGTAAAAGAAATTGTGAATCATCAGACCAAGCCACCTTCTTCCATTGCTCCGTGGTCCAGTTCATTGCTGGTGCTTTCGGTGGTGGACAGGGGTCAGCATGGGCACCCTGACTGGTCTGCGTAAGGAGCCCTGTACATAACAAACTGTGATGCACTGTGTATTCGCACACCTTTCTATCAGAACCAGCATTAACTTCTTGAGCAATTTGAGCTACAGTAGTTCGTCTGCTTGTTCAGACCACATGGAACAGTCTTCACTCCCCTCGTGCATCAATGTTCCTTGGACCACTTTTGACAGATTTGTAGTTTTGGAGATGCTCTGACCCAGTCATCTAGCCATCACAATTTGGCCCTTGTCAAACTCACTCAAATCTGTACGCTTGCCCATTTTTCCTGCTTCTAACACATGAAGTTTGAAGACAAAATGTTCACTTGCTGCCTAATATATCCCACCCACTAACAGGTGCCGTGATGAAGAGATAATCAGTGTTATTCATTTCACCTGCCTGATCTGTGTACATATATTATCTTTTTTGAAACATTTATAATTCCCTTCATTCTTGACTTCCAAACCTTGATATGTTCATAAGAGTTTATAAAAGGTAGGTTGAAAATCTGAATCCACTTTAGACTAGATTCTACTAACTATAAGTTTACAACTACATGTTCGCTAAATCTAATTATCAATGTTTGTAGGCTGTTAGGTTAGGGTCCGTAGAATAGTTGTAAAGTTACTTATAGTTAGAAGAATGCCTAGAAGAAGTGGGCCATCATAATAAAGTGTTAACCATATTTCTAGTTTTGAAATATATCTAAAACTCTTTCTGTATTTACACTGATAAGAAATAAAACATTCATCAATGTAAATAAGATGAAATGTATGTATAATTGTTGTAAGATGTGGAAACGAAGGCGTTAAATTTTGAAGAGACGTGAAGTAGGCTACAGCAAAAGAGATGCCAGTTATCTCCACGACTTCAAACAGACAAGAGTGATGGGAGGGAGGAACAACGTTCCTGACAAGCAAAATGAGACGACAACGTGAAGAGGCAATTAAGGAGGGAACGGAATCAATAAATACGACTCTAGCCATTATTTTGCCCTCTGTGAAGAGAGGCAGGTGCAAACTGATGTGCAGGTGACAGAGTGGGCTTTTGAAAACCTCGACATCCGACCGACAGTTAGACTAACGTTTATGCTTTCGCCATCAGTGCCTGTGACAAGTTAAAAAGGCTGTTGCGTTTTGGAGGGCTTGTGTGTGTGTGCGCGCGCGATTTTTTCCCGCCACAAGCGCGTTTGGCATGCAGAGTTAAAATGGAGCTGACAGTTAAGCAGATCAAATCCTCTGCGATTAATTGACTGTTCTGTTGTTTTTATTTTCGTTTTCGAGAGGAAAAGGGACGCTTGAAAATGCTTTTTTGGGAATGAATGAGCTCAGTTAAAAGCCATGTGTCAGTAGCCAATTTATTTTTACACTTAAATGTGATTTTTTTTGTCAAAGAAGTCAAATTTCTGAAGTTTTAACTTGTTTTGCATGCTAACAAATAACTTCATAGTTCACCAGAAATGGTCGTTTACTTACCCATGTCTAAAGGACTGTTCACACCAAGAACAATAACTATTACGATATCTATTATCATCCACACCAGCAGACAACATCGTTCTGGAGTGCGCGCTGCAGTTTTGCCGCCTGCCTCTTAAAGCAGTATGGATTCTGATTGGCTGTCAATGTTTTAATCATCAGCTGAAAAAAAAGATCTTTCTGAAAGTGATCCCAATGATAGTTGTAGTGTGGATTCATTCTTTTAAATTTAGAATGATTTTCTAACTATCGTATAACTATCGTTTTATCGTTATCATTATATTTATTTGTCTTGGTGTGAACAGGCCTTACCCTGCATGTAGTTGTTCTGTGGAACTCAAAAGGAGATGTTTGGTAGATTAATAAGCTGGTTTTCATACAATGGAACTGAATGGTGACCACAGCTGTTAAACAATATTTGTGAATAATTACTGAATTTAATTTCTTTCCTCACACAAAACTATCACATAGCTTCAGAAGACTCAGAAGTGCACAAGTTGAATGAATGGCTTTTTATGATGCTTTTATGGTGCATTTTGTCCTTTTGGAGCTTGACAGCCCCTGGTCCCCATCCACTTTTATTGTAGGCCTCCTTTATGAAAGAAAGCACTTCCATCCTCTATAAAGTCTTACATGGCCAGATTTTTATTCATGCTATTGTCATTTTCTGTTCTAGGACTACTTCCCATTCTACAAGGGGTGGAAAGAACTACAGCTGTGTTTAAAACGCAGACATTTGGTTTAAAACTTACTTTGAGTTTACGACCATTCAAAAAGTATGTTATATATATGAGGAGCTCTTTTCCAAAACGCTATAAATCCATTTTAATAGTTTTCATGAAAAGATAATTTTTTTACCTACACCCATACATTTAGTTAATATTCGATTTATCATGTTAAAATGGTATATTGGCTCAGTATGAACATGTTAAACAATGATTGTTAAATGAAACAACAATATTGTTGATTATAAATTCAAAGTTTTTTGTTTTTGTTTCAAAACGCTACAAATCCATCCTTTTTATATGTAGTTGGTTTATGTCTGTAAAAGCAACAACAACAACAACAAAGCAACTCATGTCACATGCAGCATATGACATCAGGGTTCAAAACGATTGCGATTACAACCATAATCGGGGGGTTGGGTGTCATATATTGCCGGTAAGAATCGCCTTCCGGTGGGGAGCAGTGTCGTAGATTGTCGGTAAGAATTACGTTCCAGACTGTATTTTGTTCCGGCCGGGAACGCGTTCACGGGAACACCGCAGCGCGATCGAAAAGGGCACTTTCACTTTCAAAGGGGCAGGGGATAAAGACGAGACGAGAGGATATATCGCGTTTAGGCTAAAAACAGGCTCAGCGTTTATAGCGGTTTGGAAAAAACAGCATCTTGCAGTACATTTAAACAAGGAAATATAGCGATTTGGCACTTAAGATTGATGGAGCAGAGAATAGGTTCAGTACACAGCTCGATGGCATGACAAACTCGTTTTCTTTTAATTTGGCGTTTATGGCGTTTTGGAAAAGAGCTCTTCATATATACACTCATCTAAAGGATTAATAGGAACACCTGTTCAATTTCTCATTAATGCAATTATCTAATCAACCAATCACATGGCAGTTGCTTCAATGCATTTAGGGGTGTGGTCCTGGTCAAGACAATCTCCTGAACTCCAAACGAATGTCAGAATGGGAAAGAAAGGTGATTTAAGCAATTTTGAGCGTGGCATGGTTGTTGGTGCCAGACGGGCCGGTCTTAGTATTTCACAATCTGCTCAGTTACTGGAATTTTTATGCACATCCATTTCTAGGGTTTACAAAGAATGGTGTGAAAGGGAAAAACATCCAGTATGCGGCAGTCCTGTGGGCGAAAATGCCTTGTTGATGCTAGAGGTCAGAGGAGAATGGGCCGACTGATTCAAGCTGATAGAAGAGCAACTTTGACTGAAATAACCACTCGTTACCACCGAGGTATGCAGCAAAGCATTTGTGAAGCCACAACACGCACAACCTTGAGGCGGATGGGCTACAACAGCAGAAGACCCCACTGGGTACCACTCATCTCCACTACAAATAGGGAAAAAAAGCTACAATTTGCACGAGCTCACCAAAATTGGACAGTTGAAGACTGGAAAAAAGTTGCCTGGTCTGATGAGTCTCGATTTCTGTTGAGACATTCAGATGGTAGAGTCAGAATTTGGCGTAAACAGAATGAGAACATGGATCCCTCATGCCTTGTTACCACTGTGCACGCTGGTGGTGGTGGTGTAATGGTGTGGGGGATGTTTTCTTGGCACACTTTAGGCCCCTTAGTGCCAATTGGGCATCGGCCTACCTGAGCATTGTTTCTGACCATGTCCATCCCTTATGACCACCATATACCATCCTCTGATGGCTACTTCCAGCAGGATAATGCACCATTTCACAAAGCTTGAATCATTTCAAATTGGTTTCTTGAACATGACAATGAGTTCACTGTACTAAAATGGCCCCCACAGTCACCAGATCTCAACCCAATAGAGCATCTTTGGGATGTGGTGGAACGGGAGCTTCGTGCCCTGGATGTGTGTGTGTATGTGTTTAGTGTGAATAAAATTTAGACAGGCTACTACACATCCAGCATGTTTTCATGTGAACTACGGCGTCAGTTGCGTCGCTTCACTGCCATTCTCAACATTCAGATCATCAGGGTACTTTTGTCGGTTGCTTTTTGAGTACTATGTACTCGGACATTCTTATCTGTATTGTTGTTTGCATACTATACAGTAAAGAAGTATTCAATTTCAGACACGCCGTTTCTGTATTTAACCTAAATTCCATTTTTTTTTGAAAATTCCTTCACAATGTTTGTAATTTTCTTTTTTCTTATTTTGAATAATAATTTGAGTTATTAGGTCTTAAAAGTATAATTTTATTTGGCCAAAATGGAGTATGCTAATGTAAGATGAAGATTTTTCAAACATGTTCATTTATGATACAGGTACACAGCTGAGGCTGCCTGGAAAAATATACTGTCAAGGTTTTTATCACAGTCTTGTCAGACTTGAGCTTGTAAGTAAGTGACTTTTCCTGTCAATATAAAGCACCATGAGGCCAAAAACTGATGCTGGACCTTTGACAAAAGGAAGCAATTTATTGAATGCCATACAAAGTGACTTGGGAGAAATGGCGTATTTATTTCAGAAAGGTTAAGTAATATTTCACACCTGTGAAAGTGTGTGTATATCACATTATAGACCCACAGCACATTTAGCACACAGGTGAATCGTGGGCAAATGAATTAAAATAACATCAAAGGGCTCTTTGCAGTACTACAACACAGAGCTGGCGTTGTTGTTGCATTTCACAGTGTTAAATGTTGTATGTGCACACATGGTTCATGTACGGGGTCCTTCATTGGAAACACGTAGGAAGTGAGAATGACAGATGGTTCTGTTCCTCCGCTCTGTCAAGCAGGCTTCAACCCCACGGCTCTGTGGCTCCGTTCCTCTGTATCTCTCATGATGAGGAAAGATGGGGCAGGTCAGCTCTTTGACAGAAGGGAGCAATGTGAAACAGACACCTGCCTGCCTGTGTCATATGTATGTATGAGAGAAAGACTATTGAGCTGGGTGGAAATGGTGTGGCTCTTGTAAATGATGAAGAGAAAAAAGTTAGACTTTTTTTTTTTAAATACCCAACCAGTTCTCTTAAAGGCAGGGTAGGCGGTTTTGTTCCAGAAACTTTTTTCTATTATGCTGGTTGAAATAGCAATCAGTAAGTTAAGGGATAGTTCACCCAAAAAGGAAAATTGCACCATGATTTACTCACCCTCAAGCCATCCTAGGTAACATTCTTCTTTCAGACGAATGCATTCGGAGTTATACAAAAAAATTATAGTGGCAGTGAATGGCAGTCCAAAGACTGATAAAGAGCATCCATCCAGTAATCCACAGAGCTCTGGCGGGCCTTCTGGGTGAATTGATGGGGTTTTGTAAGAAAAAAACCCATATTTAAAACGTTATACAATACGTTTTAAATACGTTCCATATTCATAAGTTGAATTCGGAAGGCGGTCCCCCGGAAGCTAGATATTTTACTTTATAATGTGTTAAATAGGGATATTTTTACTTACAAAACAAAACACATCGATTCGCTTCAGAAGGCCTTAATTAACCCCCCAGAGCCGTGTGGATTACTTTTATAATGGATGGATACACTTCAGATTTGGGCTGCCATTCTCTGCCAATATAATTTTTTAATATAACTCTGATTGTATTCGTCTGAAAGAAGAATGTCATATACACCTAGGATGGCTTGAGGGTGAGTAAATCATGGGCTAATTTTCATTTTTGGGTGAACCATCCCTTTAAGTGGTCTAAATGTATTTTTATGTGTTTATACCATCTGTGGAAGGCATACACTTAAGAAAACAGTCAAATTTACTTAAAGAGATTGTTCAACCAAAAATGGAAATATTATGTTTACCCCCAGGGCATACAAGATATAGGTGACTTTGTTTCTTGAGTAGGACACAAATGAATATTGCAGTTAGTCGTATAATGCATGTGAATGGTAACACTTGAGAGTATGAGAACTATGAGAGTAAAAAAAGCACATACAAATTTATATTAAACCCTGCGGCTTGTGACGACACATTGATGTCTTCAGACACGAAACGATCGGTTTTTGGGAGAAACCCAACAGTATTTATATAATTTTTTACCTCTATTATGGCCTCAGAGCATGATCACTTCCAGTAAGTGAGGTCAATGTACACGATATGGCGTAGAGATATGCGCAAAAGATCACTTCCTACGGCACATCGTGTATAGACCCCACTTACCGGAAGTGACCGCACTTACCAGAAATTAATCCGGCACGATAAGAAAAAATGCGTATTAAAGTACATCCATTTTGATTTCCAAGTCAAATTTGAGTTGCGTCTTTGTACTGGTGCTTTAAAGAATAAATGCTGTTTTTTCCCTCCTCTGCTAATGAATGATATTTGAACCAATGTGCTGATCTGAAGAATCTATAATGTAACATCAAGAACCTTTTTAATCTCCAAAGAACCATTAAGCCAACTCAAGATGCCTATACAGCAAAAAAGTGCCCACATAAATAAAGTTTAAATCAAAACAAACTGCTTTGGTAACCTAATTTAACTTTTTCCTCTTAGAATACTTTAAAGCTTCACAATAACCTTATAGTAAAAACATAACCAGTTGAAATCGGTTTTGTGGGTCACAATCTCTTAAGGAGAATATCCCTCATGTTTTCTGTAAATTAGAACAGGAAGGGGAATTGCTTCTGCATTAAAAGATAACTTGCATCCAGTAAGCTTCATTGCTGTTTTAACCAGGGCTTTTAACATGTTTGCTCATCTACCATGAATGCCGCCAAATTGGGGTAAGCTAGTGGATGAAGCTTAAGTGATTCAGCATCAAATATTTATTGTGTGACCACATTGGCAATTGTGGGGAAACAAAGTGAGTCCTGATGTGCCTGCATTTAGCTGTGGTTATTTGTAGCTAAAGCACTATTTCATAGTACTATTCATCCATTTGTCTTAGTGGCCTACTACATTAAAATGGGTCATATTGCATCATTTTCATTGGTAATAGTGTTATTTTTGTGCATTAAACTATATTTGTGTAATACATGCACATTGAAACTCTACTTCAGGCCAAGGATCCCTTGGTGATAGAGACCATCATTTGCATAGTGTTGCTTTCTGGCTTATAATTGCATGCATATGGTTTCATAATCTAAGTCTCTCAATGATACAACAATAGCATTGCAAGAATCAATGTTTTTAATAATATTTTGAAAAGGCATGTGCCGGTATCGAATTTTCATGTTGCGATTATTTGCTGAAGCTTTTATCACGGTATACGGTATTATCACGGTATTGAAATACGTTGCAAAAAAAAAAAAAGTGTTGTCATACTATAACAGGTTTAATAACTTTCTTATAACAAAAAGAACCAAACATTTAAATACAATAAAGCAATACACAAACATTTATAAAGTAAACAAATATTTAAAACCGATTAAAGTGCAAATGAATTATAAAGAACAATAGGTAACACTTTACAATAAGGTCTCACTAGTTAATGCATTAACATTACTTTTTTTTTTTTTTACAGTTATTATTCTTTGATAATGTTAGTTTAAAAAAAAGCAACTGTTAGTTAGTGTTAGCTCAGGTCCATTAAATAATACAGTTACAACTTTTGATTTTAATGTGTTATTAAATGCTGAAATTTACATTTAACTAAGATTAATACATGCTTTAGAAGTCATTGTCAGTTTGTTAATGATTGAACTAATGTTAAATAAAAGAGCCTTATTTTAAAGTGTGTGAAACAACAAAGAATCAGAACATATTCAAACAATATCTAGTGCATGTTATTCATCCCAGATTAAAATATAAAATGTTTAAATTTGCAAATGAATAGCCTTAAGTCTTTTAAGTATTATTTGGTTATGTGGTGAGCAGCGAATACAGAGATCTGAATGGCTGTGTGTTTAGTAGCGAGTGTTTTGTTTACAAGGATTGCCGGGGAAACGGCTACATTTCTGCTGTTCCATCAGCGCCCTCTGCTGTCAGAGTGTGACTGTTTGTTTTCATTCAGCGCGTCTCCTTCACTCGTTTCGCCCAAGCGGCAACCTCCCGCGGTCTCTCTTGAAGCCAATACGGAAGTGACTTAAACTGCAGTTCATCGACTGGCCGCTAGGGACAGGCTCCAGAAGGGAGCAGAATCTCATTGAGCCCCATGTTAAAATGCCCAACTTTACAGCAGAATAAAGCATGTTTACAGCCTGGTTCAAATTCTAGTTTTTGTCTAAACGGCAAATTTTTCCCTTTATGACAACTGTGAGGGGAACTTTATTTTAAAAAACTCATTCGTTTATATTAAATAAAGTGATGCGAGATGACGCGCTGCTAAGATGGCAATGGCCAGCTCGTTCCTACTTTACGTTTCAAAAGTGCTCTTCAGAATCCTATCGGTGACGTCACGGACCCTCATCCATTTCTTTTTACAGTCTATGGTTTGAAACTCCATCCGCTAGCTTACTCCATGTGCTGCTCATGCACATTGGGTCTGTTTACATCAGTGCACGCTCATTTTAAACGGTCGATGGGTAAAGTATTCTTAAAATGCATTCTAAAAATTGGAATAATTTGTAATAAATAATTATTCACGGTGTTTTGAAGTGCCCACCATAACAATATCAAGCTGTAACGCAGAGTTGAAATGTTGTTGCCCAGACAAACAAATGTGTAGAGAATGTGTGTAGAGCTCGAGGAAATGATGCACGTGAGGCGAGAGCTGGCGTATTTTCCCCGGGTTTAATAAAATGACTTATCGACACTCGTCCACATACATATGGATGAGTGAGAGAAAAGGATACTAATAAACATTCAACTTAGGTCACAAATAGAAAAAGGAAAATAAAAGGGAAAAGAGTACAAATTCGATAGAGCGGTTGTCTCTTTTTCTGCACTGTTCGCATTTCCTTTGCATTACACTATGCACATGCGCAGTTCACATTCTACCTCAAATCACTGTAAATGCTAAAGTGACCGTTACAATGCATGTTTATTATTGTGATATATCGTATTACCGTATACCGGCACATGTCTAATTTTGAATTTGTTTTTATTTGTATGTTTTCTGTTTTAATTTTAAAAGTATGGTAACACTTTATTATGGGGAACACATATTCATTATTAACTACGACTTTTGCCTCAATAAACTCATAATTTACTGCTTATTAATAGTTAGTATGGTAGTTTGTGTAGCATTTAAGAGACGTGACTCTCACAATAGATAATGCACCTCAGTTAGAGAGCTACATATCACAATTTATCAGTTCAATAAAATATCTTGCAATACACCTTCAGCATGTCATTTCTGAAACATTTCAAATCCCTTAGTTTGAAAAGCCCATCTCTGAAATGCCAAACCAATGTTGATTCTTGTTTTATTACCAGCTCTGTCGCATTCTCTTTTTGGCCAGCAAACTCTCCTCTGTTTGCCGTTTGTTTAAAACGAGTGATTTCCTGCTAAGGTTTGTGATCCTTGTCAACCTGTCTCACTCGTTGTGACAATTAACCTATGCCAGTCCCACAACATACATGTGTCAAAGTAGCTGGAGCAAGTTTTCTCTATATATAGTTATGAAGCGACATACACGGTCGAGTGACATATGTACGTAATTTCAATGAAAACCATCCCGCTATGTCTTAAATATAAACATTTAAAACTGGCTTACCGTTGCACGGAGCCCCGCACATAACAAATATATATTGTGGCCACAAATTGCGCATAAATTAGGCTACTTAAAATGAGGGAACAAATTAGTAAAACATGCTTATATATTAGTAAGTCATGGTTTACACACCCTCAAGCAATCCTAGGTGTATATTACTTTCTTCTTTTAGCCGAACACAATCATTGTTCTTTTCAATAATATCTTGGCTCTTCCAAGCATTGGAATTGAAAGTGCCCAAGTTTATGAAGCTTAACAAAAAAGTTTCCAAGTTTTCCATTAAGCACATTGAATAACTAAAGTGATCCATACGACTCCAGTGAGTCAATCAATGCCTTCTGAAGTGAAGCGATTGGATTTTGTAAGAAAAATATCCATATTTAAAACTTTATAAACTATAATCACTGTTTAACTTGAAGGGATAGTTCACCCTCATGTTATTCCAAACACGTAAGACTTTTGTTTTTCTCTTTCAGAACAACAAATTAAGATATTTTTTATGAAATCTGAGAGATTTCTGTCCCTTCAAAACTATGCAACTACCACTTTGATGCTTCAAAAAGTTCATAAAGAGATCTTAAAACTAATCTAAATGAATTAAGTGGTTAGTCCAAATTTACTGAAGAAACACAATTGCTTTATGAAACCGTTGAACAGGTTTACTTTTTTATATACTGTATATTCAGCTATTTTTTGTCTTGTGGACCATATGTAAACAGCTTTTACGTAAAACATCTTATTCAGGACAATACTAAATTTTTTTATAAATATATCTTATAAATATATATTATATATGCCAAATAGTACCACCTCAACTCCCTTTTGATGACCCTTTCCCTACAATGTTGGGGTGGATCTGTTATATTTTTCATGGAAATAAAATGATGTAAGTCTAATTGAAATGTAAAATTTGTCTCTACACCATTTCACTTATTTTATATAGTCCCGTCAATACAAATGCTAATCTATTATTCATAATTTTAATTAAGCAATTAACAATGCTTAAAATAAAATCAATACAATTTGTTGAAAAAAATAAAACCCTTTTCACCATTACACATTCCCTTCTCTGTTCTCTGCAGTGCGAACACTTGCTGTCTAGTTAAAGTTTTGTTTTGTTTTCCTTTTTTGGATTACGACACTCTCAAAAACAATAGATACTGGTGCCAGTCATCATTACTCATAATGCGATAATTTTAATGAGAAATTTGTTCCTTTTGTTATGTTTATGGAGACCCAGAAATGTCTAATATGTCACAGAATAAAAGGAAGAGAGAGCTGTAGAAATGAGATTGTGAAGGAAATGATGTGATTCTTTTTTTTCTTGTGTTACACACCACATTTACTCTCAACGGATAAAACAGGTTTCACTCTGAAACTGAAACAAAATGTGTGCTTATGCTACTAATTGTATAAGCAAAAGAATGCACTAATATTTTAAACAGTATTTTACCAAAAAGGATTATAAAATGGGTACAATGTAAATCAGTTAATTTGACTTTACTATAAAGGTACTTTACTATATGTACTGTACACTATATTGTCAAATGTATCGGGACACCCCTCAAAATCATTGCATTCAGGTGTTCCAATCACAGGTGTGAAAAACCAAGCACTTAGGCATGCAGACGCTTCTACAAACATCTGTGAAAGAATGGGTCACTCTCAGGAGCTCAGGTGGTTGCCACCTGTGCAATAAGTCAATTCATGAAATTTCCTCTCTACATATTCTACAGTCAACTGTTAGTGGTATTATAACAAAGTGGAAGCAATTGGGAACAACAGCAACTCAGCCACGAAGTGGTAGGCCACGTAAAATCACAGAGTGGGGTCAGCACATGCTGAGATGCACAGTGCACAGAAGTCAATAGCTACAGACCGCCAAACTTTGTGTGGCCTTCAGATTAGCTCAAGAACAGTGTGTTGAGAGCTTCATGGAATGTGTTTCCATGGCCGAGCATCTGCATCCAAGCCTTACATCACCAAGTGCAATGCAAAACATCGGCAGTGGTGTAAAGAATGCCGATACTGGACTCTAGAGCAGTGGAGACGTGTTCTCTGGAGTGACAAATCACGCTTCTCTGTCTGGAAATCCAATGGACGAGTCTGGGTTTGGAGGTTGCCAGGAGAACGGTACTTGCCTGACTGCATTGTGCCAATTGTAAAGTTCGGTGGAGGAGGGATTATGGTGTGGGCTTGTTTTCAGGGGTTTGGCTTGGCCCCTTAGTTCCAGTGAAAGGAACTCGTAATGCTTCAGCATAATAAGACAATTTCATGCTCCCAACTTGGGGATGGCCCCTTCCTGTTCCAACATGACTGCACACCAGTGCACAAAGCAAGGCCCATAAAGACATGGATGGCCAGTCAAGTTCCTCCACACCAGAGTCCTGACCCCAACGCGATAGAACACCTTTGGGATGAACTAGAGACTGCAAGCCAGGCCTTCTCGTCCAACATCAGTGCCTGACCTCACAAATGCGCTTCTAGAAGAATGGTCAGAAACTCCCATAAACACATTCCTAAACCTTGTGGAAAGCTTTCCCAGGAGAGTTGAAGCTGTTATCGCTGCAAAGAGTGTGCTCCATATTAAACCCTACGGATTAAGAATGGGATGTCAGTTCATGTGCATGTAAAGGCAGGCATCCCAAAACATTTGGGAATGTAGTGTGTTATTTTACCTAAGATTGAAAAAAATAAGTTTTCTATAAAATATTGTATGGATGTTTGTTTGTATGTATGTATAGGTACATACAGTCCCTGCCAAAACTTGTGTCGCTTATCTATTTTGTAGAAACACCTGCTATTAACCTGGTTTTTAATTCATCAATTGGTGTTAGAAATAGCTCATATGAAAAGCTAAAACCCTCCCAAATGATGTTTAATGCACTGAAATAAATTAGTTTTACTGAAAAAAAGATTTATCATTTAATCAAGACAGAAAGGTCAAATTTGGCAAGACAAAAGTTTTTTCGCCTATACAGAAATTGAACAAATTTACTGCAAATACAAAAATATATCAGCAAATTAAGTAATGGTGCTGTGAGATCCAAATTTAATATCTTTAATGACTTCCATGAGCTTGAAGGACTGCATCCATGCGGTTTGGCAAGGACTCATACAATTTATTAATGAAGTCATCAGGAATAGCAAAGAAAGCAGTCTTGCATGCCTCCCAGAGTTCATCAATATTCTTTGGTTTCGTCTTCCATGCTTCCTCTTTCATCCTACCCCACATATGCTCAATGATGTTCATGTCTGGTGACTGGGCTGGCCAATCCTGGAGCATCTTGATCTTCTTCGCCTTGAGGAACTTTGATGTGGAGATGGAAGAATGCGATGGATCACCATCCTGCTGCAGAATTTGGCCTCTTTTATGGTCGGGAATTTAAGAAGTATAAGTTTTCTTGGTATTTTAGACTATTGAAGTTGCCTTCCACCCTGCAGATCTCGCGCACACCCCCATACTGGATGTAACCCGTCCCTTGATTTTACCCCACCAAACTTCACTGTTTACTGGGTGAATCTCGGATCCATGGGGCTCCAGTAGTTCTCCTGCAATATTTGCGGCGACTGTGGTGCAATTCAACAGAAGATTCATCTGAAAAATTCCACCTTCTGGCACTATTCCAACGTCCATCCTTTTAGCAGGCTGTGGGCTTTGGCAAATGCCACACGGTTTTTCAATTGTCTTTTGTTTAGTGCTGGCTTCTGGGCACTGATTCGACCATGGAAGCCATTTCGAGACAGAATCTCGAGCAGTTGTCTTGCAGGGTCTGCCTGACCTGGGTTTGTCATAAACGTCTCCAGTCTCTTCAAATCTTTTTTTTATCCTCTGTACTTGACGCTGAGACACTTTGAAGGTGTCTGCCACATCAGCAGTGGATCTGGTCTTCAGCCTCTTGATAATCAAAACTTTAGTCTCAGGGTGAATCTTAGGCATGTTTGCAGAGGTCTAGTTGCAGTTGATGTGAAGGTCTAGTGTACTGGGGTTCTTTTTATACACACCTGAGATCTAATTGATCCATTATTAGTCACAGAAGAAGCTCATATGACAAGGTGACAACACTTATGTCTTTGCAAAAATTGACTCAATGGGCTTTATATATTAGAATATTTTTTGACAGTTTCATTTTGCATTAAAACATTATTACAAAAGCTGTTGGGATTAAAATGAGCTATTTCTTGTAAAAAAAATATTGATAAGAAATATATTTCAGCGGCACTTCAGGTCAATTTGGACACAAGCGACAAGACTTTTGTCAGGGACTGTACACATTTTAATCATGAAAACTAGTTTTAACATGGCCTTTGTATACTGGCCTTCATTCATAAAAAGATGACATAAAGACAGTATATTTTAAATATTTGTTGTAAAGTTGTTTCTACATTTATTGTGAACTGTGAATTACAATATAAAAATATTAAAAACACTGGTTTAATTGCGATTTAATTACAGGAAAACAGTTGTCATTTAATTTACACTCACTTGTCTATTATAATTTGTTGACACTCACAATGATTTTTTATATATATTTTATGTTATTTAGTTAACTGCATTGTTTTATGGTTGTATTTCACTGGTGTTGTGGGTTTATCTGACTAACTGTTTTTTTTTAATTCTTTTTATCTTAGTATTTATTACAGTTGCTGCAGCGGCTACTTTTGATGAAAGTCAGTGACCTTCCTTTGAATTACATGTGGTGTTATCAATAACCAAGAGTTATAAACAGTGTTTTAAAAGTATATAATTGAATAAAATGTTATCACGTATCACCAAAACTTCCTTTAACATCTTTACAGGTAAGTTCTAGCAACCTGGTAAGTAGCCATTTGATAAACTGGTCCTGATTGGCCCGTCTGTGTTTGTATTCATTATATGTTGACCTACATCTATGGTCTTACATATCTATAAACAGTTGTCCCACTCTATAAATTATGTATTTATGCAGCACTCGTAAGATATGAGTTTACGATCAGCATGGTGAACAACTGTATTGTTTTCTTTTTTCTTTAGTTTATCTCCAAGCTAAGTAACCGTTTTTTTTCTTCTTTTTCTTCATCATCTTGCCAAGTACCTTTATCAGTACACCATACAGTTAATCACAGACACTCTCAGGATGAAGTCCAATATACCCTAGGACAAAGAACCATAGATACCAACATGTTTGTGATGTCTCTTGCATGTTGGTGTTTCTTTGTTTGGTAGGTCTTCAAATACACCATACTAATTTAGAAATGCCCAGGTGTGGATAAGTGTGTAGACCCAACTTTGACATACTTAGCGTGGTCTACAGGGAACTGATGTCCTCGTAGTTCTTGTTTTCAGACTCCAAAAGTCTTTGCTTAAGCAATAACAGAACTTGACGCTACAGTACATGAAGACGATTTAGTGTCGACTGTGCAGATGGCTGGTTATACATTAATTGTGCGAGGTCTTGGTGGGGCAGGACACTTTGACTCTGAACCACTCAGAGTTCAAAGAGCAGGAGTATCCGAGATCAGCTTACAGTTGAGTAAAAACATGATTCCACAGCAGACGAACAAGAGTTCATGATTGTGACCCCAAAGGACTGGTTTTCTTATTTAGTCTTAGCAGTTTGAGCTTGTAAAATGACAAATTCTAACATTGGTTGCTGCTCACATAGAACAATTTATATAACAATTTAAAAAGGCTGTATAGACACCGATCAGGCATAAAATTATGACAAAGTGAATTGAAGTGCATAACACTACTGATTATCTCTTCATCACGGCACCTGTTAGTATGTGGGATATATTAGGCAGCAAGTGAACATTTTGTCCTCAAAGTTGATGTGTTAGAAGCAGGAAAAATGGGCAAGTGTAAGGATTTGAGTGAGTTTGACAAGGGCCAAATTGTGATGACTAGACGACTGGGTCAGAGCATCTCCTAAACTACAGCTCTTGTGGGGTGTTCCCGGTCTGCAGTGGTCAGTTACTATCAAGAGTGGTCCAAGCAAGGAACAGTGGTGAACCGGCGACAATGTCATGGTTGGCCAAGGCTCATATATCTATATATATATATATATCTATATATATATATATATATATATATATATATATATATGTGTGTGTGTGTGTGTGTGTGTGTGTGTGTGTGTGTGTGTGTGTGTGTGTGTGTGTGTGTGTGTGTGTGTGTGTGTGTGTGTGTGTGTGTGTGTGTGTGTGTGTGTGTGTGTGTGTATGCATATGTATGAAACTTTTTTTATTATTATTTTTTGTTGTTAAAAATAATGCTTAACCGATCAGTAGCTATTGTAAGCCAGTATGAATGTATTGGCGACTGGGACACTTTTTACTAGAGTAAGCCTAATATTTGTCAGGATGGGTTTTTGTTTACTTTTTGTAGCCAAAACTTTAATATAAGTAATTTTAAAAAAGTCCCACTCTAAATTATGTACTCATAAGATATCAATTTACTATTTCAAAATAGTTATTGAAACAGCAAAATACATGAATCTGACTTTTGACTCAATACCTGTATGTTATTGAGATTTAATATTTGTGCCAACTTCAATTTGTGACAGCTCCAGTCTCTACTAAAAGAATATACATGACGACAGCTTTATGCTTTGTGTAAATTACACCAATAATATGTTGTATAAAATATAATGTAACAATATTTAAAGGAGAGTAATGAGAGTTATTGTAAAGAGTTACATATTTATTTATTTATTTTGACCTTTTAAAACAACATTTATTACAACACAAAATAACATTTTGACATTTAAAAAAAACTGTTACAAACATTATTAAAAACAGTTATTTAAAAATATACCCTGAAACTTGTGATAAAGTATTGTATATTCAATTAAGGTGGAAGGGAAGTATTTCTTATTTTACATGACAGCAGATTTTAGCCAGTAGGTATATATGTTTATTTGGTAGAAAATGGGAGGCTATACTTGTTTTTCAATAATGTAAGGAACCAACATCAGTGCGTAATAAGAACTTTAGTTTTTAATAATCTCGGACATCCGTATTTGTCAAATAATGGAGCGTCGTGATTGGTACACGATGTGCAAACACTGTGTTTGGCAGCAGGGTTTCGCCTGTTGCAAAGTGCGTTATTTTTCAAGTGCCGATTTGATCGCTTTTGCTGTGATGCAGGTGCGTCAGTTTTTAATCTGCCCAGTAGGTGGGACTTGATGCTCGGAGCATGGACCTCTCTCTCTCTCTCTCTCTCTCTCTCTCTCTCTCTCTCTCTCTCTCGACTGCGCTCTGACGCTTTTAGTCTTCAAGCCGGAGCTCCAACAACCTGGAACTGCGCGACAAACAGCACCGTGGAGACGGGGAAGCTTGTACCATGCAGCCCGGAGAGGAGGACAGACTGGGACCGTTGATTTTTGAGCCCTTTCTACATTGACGGAGTATTTCTCCCCTCTTTTCTTGGGGACATTATTGCGATCTCATTGATCTAACATACCTTTACTCTCATCCACGCACTCGCGCGCGCTCTCGCATTACCGTACGGATACCCGGAGCGCTTTCGATTCTGTTGCCGTTGAACATTATCCCCCCCTCAAGGAGCTAAAACATTTGAGGGAAACACCTGGAAACATGGATTTATTCTCCGTCCCACCTCGCGTTTGTTGGTGGAGGATCCTGTTTCTCCTCAGCATCTTCCAAAATTACATGAGCTCCATGCTGGACTGCCCACCGACCTGCACTTGTTCGACCACTGACATATTTTGCAATAAGTCTTACCAAGGGAATTTCCTTCCCCTCCTGGCACTACAGGACACCGTGAGCGATGGGAATACCACTAACAGCCTCCCGGACCTGTTTGAGAACATCTCCTCCATGTAAGTCAAGCGCACAAGTGTCCATCACATGTTGAGTCCATGTGTGCATTGAGATCAACTCTCAGCCTCCCACTCACTCCCGGCTTTGTGTTGGTGTGTGGGATGATCAGAAGGGTTTTAATGATGGGCAGTAGCTTGAAAACATCTTAAATTGATAAGATTGGCTCTGCGATTGAATGTCCACATTGAAACCAGGAATGAAAAGAAAGCTGATGGATATTTGCTACGCCATATACACAAAGTATATAGTCCATGTTAAAAATTCCCAAGTGCATTGGGGACAATTAATTGCTTAATAGCTTAAATGCATCTGTTTTTTTTTCGGCTTCACAGAGAGGAGTCTTTATTGAGGCTGCTTTGTATTCAAGACAGGAATCCCAAAAGGAATTTTGTCACATTCGTGAGCTTCGTGAAAGGTGCATTGTGCATTGAGAGAGAGAGAGGGAGAGAGAGAGGAAGGAAAAAAGGTTTGCATGAGTTTGAAGTGACATACCAGCGTGTAATAAATGCATCAGGATTTTAAAGTCACATTCATTTTTGCGTTCATTTCTAGGCGAATGTTCCAGTGCATGGCATGGCAAGTCCAATGGCAAGTCGAATAAGTAATATTAGACAGAAATATTAATGCTGGAATAGCTATATGATGGTCTTTTTGATGGTCTCTGATGGTTTTGGGATAAATAAGAGAGCTGCGTAATGGCCCTCAACTGATCCGAGCAAATAAATAATAACGCCTGGAGCAAAGAAAACATTAACGTTGTTGTCTTCAACCGGCTTTGGATACCAAATAATGACATTTTGCATTTGAAAAGCTATTAGTTTTGCCATATTAAGACATCAATATTCTCTCTCTCTCTTAAAGTTTTCCTTATATGGGCCGTCTTTTGTGGTTCAACCACAATTGTGGTTCAGCTCTGGTTCTCTTGGACACAACACCAGTCTGGATGATTTTTTCATAATGTAATATCAATAATTTAAGGCTACAAACGTGCAAAAAGCAAGACAGACTGTGTTCCCTTTGAAATAATTTCAGTGCCAGCGCAGCACTGAGAACAAAAGAGTGCATTTTGGTGGAACAAAAACCCGATTGATGATTGATTCTTGGTTGGGAATTGCCTAGAAAGGGATGCCGTGACAACCCTATAGCGCTTTGTGGCGGATTTACTTCTTTCCATCGCATTATATCAGGCGAACTGCCTAATAGTGTATGCAAACTGATGCATGAGCTCAACAGTTTCTCAGGGAGACGGTTTTACAGCCCCGTCTCCAGTCACTGTGTAAGGCCACTAGAGGGGATAGTGGTAACCTTTTCCAACAGCTAAACTGGGAAGCCGGCGTGCACCGATCAGGGAGCATGTCTCTAAAGTGTGCATGTCCTTTCTCGCTTGTTTGCTTTTGACTAGCTGTTTGCTTTAAAGATTTAATTTTCAGCAGAAGCTGTAGAGAGTTCAGCACCCCCTGATACTGGACAGCTCCTGTAACTCGGCCAGTTTTTTACTTATTTGACACCCAGTTCTGGTCTTGGAGCCTTTACTAATGATGATTCGAAATGTCCAACTTCCAAATTGGGATGTTGGGTATGTGAGGAGCAGGATTAAGAGCTTTTCTGAAAAAGAGGCCTACATTTTTAGTTGGCATTCCCCTACGAGTCATCAACCCACTTCTATTGTATTCACTCGACCTTGACCAATTTACAAATTATGGCGATACTCCTTCAGGCCAACTAGCTTCAGTGTTACTACTAGAGCTAAAGCAAGGCCAACTGAAACCTTTCTGAAGTGCGAGGGCATTTAGAGGAGACCGGGGCAAGTTGTCACACAGGGAAGTTGATGTAAGCACTGCATCTCAGTAACTAGCTTTGAGTTAAAAGAAATGTCAAATTTTACATAAATGTCAAGTCGGGATAGGTTTTCCTTCATTAATTAACCCATATATATATATATATGACAATATGTTACAACTTACCCCATATCCAGTAGTGTTCTCCTGGGGAATGAACTACTGTTTAAAAGTATGGAGGCAGTGTCTCTTACACTTACCAAGGCTGCGTTTATTTTGTTTTAATTGTATTATATTATATTTAATATAATATAATTGTATTATAAGTTGTATTATAATTATTAAGCATGTGTAATATCAAAGCAAGCTGAAAAGGCACACTTTCCATAACACATTTCATAAACAGAGATGTTTTAAGTTTAAGCTTAAACAATGGTTTAGATTCTGGTATGACACTTGAGGGAAACAAATTACCAAGTTTTAAATGTGTCCAAAATACCTAAGACTAATGCGGATCGGTATTTGTTGGCGTCACGGGTGTTTGAGCTCCATCCGTTTTTGCAGTTTCACACATTTTCGAGTGGTTTTTCGAGTTCTGAGAGAGAATGACCTAAAGTAGAGCTTGTCATGGTCACATGTGCTCAGAGCTTTTACTATGCATTGTTGGTTTCCCCCCAGCTTTGCTGTAGTCTGCTGTTTTGTTGTGCATCAGAGTAATCGAGGACCCTTAGTGTTGATCATTTGTTTGCATCAAGCCTATCCATTACGCTAATTGTCTTTTTTTTGTACTCTCAATAATGGTATTTCTGTATTAGCGGCACTATTCTTTTATTTTGCTAATGGAATGTCATAATGCATGGGCAGAATATGAATAACATACCAGATCCCTCTTATTTAACTCTTTATGCTACGACAAAAAAAAAGCAAAAAAGCAACTAGACTGCTGTGTTTCCATTCCATTTAGTAAGTAAAGTTTATTTATAGAGCACTTTTCACAGATAAAATCACAAAGTGCTTTACAAAGTTCAACCAAAACAGTAAAACAATATACAATCAGAAAATTTCAAAAGCCCAAAATAAAACCCAGTCAACTGAAAGCTTGTTTAAATAACAGTGTCTTGAGTTGCCTTTTAAAAGAATCGACAGAGTCGGCAACACGGAGGGACATGGGCAGTGCGTTCCACAGTGTGGGGGCTACAGCCTGAAAGGACAGGTCTCCCCGGGTTTTATAACGAGTCTTTGGGACCATTAAAATACTCTGGCCTGAGGATCGAAGGGCACGGCCTGGGGAGAAGGGGCACAACAAATCAGCAATGTATTGTGGGGCCTGACCATTCAAAGATCTAAGAGTTAAAACTAATATTTTAAAATCAATTCGAAATTGGACGGGTTGACAGTGTAGGGCGGGTAAAATGGGTGTGATGTGTGTCCTTCTGCCAGATCCTGATAAAAGCCTCGCCACAGCATTTTGAAGACAATTTAGAGCAGATTTGTTGAAAAAAGTATAAAGAGAGTTACAATAATCTAAACGTGAGGAAATAAAAGCATGGATAACCGTCTCAAGATGAGAATCCGATAAAATTGCCCTCAATTTTGCAACATTTCTTAGATGATAAAAAAAAACAATTTCTGACCAAAAGTCAAGAATGACAGTCCAAAGACACTGACTCAATATTTATATTTGCTATGAATAGTATTTTTAATAAGGACTCATTAGGTCTATTTTACATGGTTGCAGCACCAGTCTGTCAGACCCCATCCCCTTTTTTCATATGCCTTGGGTGGGAATTATTAATTGAGGAGTGTTGTGATGTGAATGTTCCCAGAGGAAAACTCTATTTTGCACACATTTTACATGGTTGCAGCACCTCTCTTCCCAGTCTGACAGTAACGCTCTGTTTAGTTCTGGTGTCTAAAAAGCACGATGTGCTCTGATTGGTCGGCTGGCCCCTAACAATAACTGTGCTATAACACACTAACACAACTCAACCAGACCTCACCCCCTTTTTTTTCATATGCCTTGGGTGGAAATTATTTAAATGAGGATTTTTGTGATGTGAATGTTCCCAGAGGAAAACTCAAGACTGCAATCGAGGCGTTTCATGGAGTTTAGAAACAGTTCTGCTGATATAGAGAATAACTCCCTTTGGAGTGACTGTGCTTTGTAACTTTGCAGACCTTTATCATACTCAAACAGCAACATTACATACACTGAAGAAAGTAAATGTAAAAAAGCATAATAGGTCCTCTTTTCTTTTCACTCTCAACAGCTGAGCTTTATTAGAGATTTATTAAGAATTCTGTGCACAGTTAGTAATGAAACGGGGGAATTTATCAGTGACTAGCTCTAGAAAACAAGACGCGTACCCACTATAGTTGATTGACCATTCAGTCTCAATTCAGCCATCCCAAGGGTCTCTGTGTCTATAGACATATGTCTGAGAGCCTAATTTAATGTGTGATTTAAAAAAAAGGATTAGCAACAGTCTCAGATAGTCCTAGTTGAAAATGACTCCCTGAAATCTAAATGGCGTTACTTTGCACAGATTACACCGACGCTTTACAGAAATTGTTTTCAAAGTAAAGCGGCCGTTGCAAATCGGCACCTATGAAAGACATCAGCAATGTCACGTACCTGCTGATTGATGGAAAAGGTATAAAAATGATGTTGGTCATTGAAGAACATTTTAATGGAAATTCAAACGGCATCTACTGTATACTAATGTGTTGTGCTCGTCGCTGTTCGTAAGAAGGATTTTTTTCTTTTCGTTTTACACCGCTCGCCTGCCTGCTTGATTGATGCTTTCAGGTAATCAAACAATAGCTTCAGGGCACAAATGGATCCATAATTACACTTATGTGACGATCAAACTTTCTTCCTTGAGCAGGAACTGAGAAGGGAGAGTTTGTTTGCCTTTTCACCAGGCAAAATGTTGACTAAGCGTTTGCAGATCATCAATACTCAGTTTTTTGGATTCTTATGCTTCACGATCTGTGACTCCTAAGGCGCCTTTTGTTCTGGCAGGTGTGGTTATGTGCAAGGCCAGCTAATTTCAGCACAGTCTGTCTGGCAGTGGCTGCTGGAAACCATGTTAGAAGCTGTGAAATCATCCATGGCATATGTTGTGCTAGGAGAGGCTGAGAGAGGTGAGGAGGGTTATTATCAGAGTGGCGTATCTAAGGAAACGCAATAGGATCTCATTTGCATCAGCCTTTTTTTTATTGTCTCATGCCCTGGTTATAGTACCCGTTTGAGAAAGGTCATGGAGATGGGGACGCTTTGGAAATGCTTGCTGTAGGTTTTTGTGAAATGCATGGAATATTCATTGGGTTTGTAGATGTCACATGAACATGCCAGAGTGAGCAAGCGTCAACCCTTTCCTAACAGATGTGTTGTACCTCAGGGTCTCAGTAGCGTAACATTGCGATTTATCTAATCTTTCTGTCTGTAGTTCTATCTATTGTCCTTTGTCTGTCTGTCTGTCTGTCTGCAGTTCTATCTATCATCCTGTCTGTCTGTAGTTCTATCTACAGTATCGTCCTCTCTGTCTGTCTGCAGTTCTATCTATCACCCTGTCTGTCTGTAGTTCTATCTATCATCCTCTCTGTCTGTCTGTAGTTATATCACCCCTCTCTGTCTGTCTGTAGTTCTGTCTATCATCCTCTCTGTCTGTCTGTAGTTCTATCATCCTCTGTCTGTCTGTAGTTCTATCTATCGTCCTCTCTGTCTGTCTGTAGTTCTATCATCCTCTGTCTGTCTGTAGTTCTATCTATCGTCCTCTCTGTCTGTCTGTAGTTCTGTCTATCATCCTCTCTGTCTGTCTGTAGTTCTATCGTCCTCTGTCTGTCTGTAGTTCTGTCTATCATCCTCTCTGTCTGTCTGTAGTTCTATCGTCCTCTGTCTGTCTGTCGTTTATTCTATCGTCCTCTCTGTCTGTCTGTCTGTAGTTCTGTCGTCCTCTGTCTGTCTGTAGTTCTATCTATCGCCCCTCTGTCTGTCTGTAGTTCTACCTATCGTCCTCTCTGTCTGTCTGTCTGTCTGTCTGTAGTTCTGTCGTCCTCTGTCTGTCTGTAGTTCTATCTATCGCCCCTCTGTCTGTCTGTAGTTCTATCTATCGTCCTCTCTGTCTGTCTGTCTGTAGTTCTATCTATCGCCCCTCTGTCTGTCTGTAGTTCTATCTATCGTCCTCTCTGTCTGTCTGTCTGTCTGTCTGTAGTTCTATCGTCCTCTGTCTGTCTGTAGTTCTATCTATCGCCCCTCTGTCTGTCTGTAGTTCTATCGTCCTCTGTCTGTCTGTAGTTCTATCTATCGCCCCTCTGTCTGTCTGTAGTTCTATCTATCGCCCTCTCTGTCTGTCTGTCTGTAGTTCTATCGTCCTCTGTCTGTCTGTAGTTCTATCTATCGCCCCTCTGTCTGTCTGTAGTTCTATCTATCGTCCTCTCTGTCTGTCTGTCTGTAGTTCTATCTATCGCCTCTGTCTGTCTGTAGTTCTATCTATCGTCCTCTCTGTCTGTCTGTCTGTAGTTCTATCGTCCTCTGTCTGTCTGTAGTTCTATTTATCGCCCCTCTGTCTGTCTGTATTTCTATCTATTGCCCCTCTGTCTGTCTGTAGTTTTAGCTATCATCCTCTGTCTGTCTTACTGTAGTTCTGTCTATCGTCCTCTCAGTGTCTGTCATTCCACCTATCTTCCTCTGTCTGTCCATCGTTCTAGCTATCGTCCTCTGTCTGTCATTCTACCTATCGATATCTGTATGTCTGTCTGTCTGTTGTTCTACATTTCGTCCTTCCTGTCTCTCTGTTGTTCTACCTATCATCCTCTGTCTGTCTGTTGTTCTACCTTTCGTCCTCTGTCTCTCTGTCGTACTACCTATTGTCTGTTGTTCTACCTATCATCCTGTCTGTCTGTTGTTCTACCTATCATCTTCTGTCTGTCTGTTGTTCTAACTTTCGTCCTTTCTGTCTGTCTGTTCTACCTTTCGTGCTACCTATTGTCTGTTGTTCTACCTATCATCCTGTCCGTCTGTCATTCTCCCTATTGTCCTCTGTCTGTCTGTTGTTCTACCTATCGTCTTTTCTGTCTGTCTGTCATTCTACCTATCGTCCTCTCTGTCTGTTTATCATTCTACCTATCATCCTGTCTGTCTGTCATTCTACCTATCATCCTGTCTCTGTCTGTCTGTCTGTCTGTCTGTCTGTCGTTCTACCTATCATCCTCTCTGTCTGTTATTCTACCTATCGTCCTTGCTGTCTGTCTGTCGTTTATTCTATCGTCCTCTCTGTCTGTCTGTCATTTATTCTATCGTCCTCTCTGTCTGTCATTCTACCTATCGTCCTCTCTGTCTGTCTGTCGTTCTACCTATCATCCTCTCTGTCTGTCTGTCTGTCTGTCGTTCTACCTATCATCCTCTCTGTCTGTCTGTCTGTCGTTTATTCTATCATCCTCTCTGTCTGTCTGTCATTCTACCTATCGTCCTCTCTGTCTGTCTGTCGTTTATTCTATCGTCCTCTCTGTCTGTCTGTCTATCGCTCTACCTATCATTCTCTCTGTCTGTCTGTCTATCGCTCTACCTATCATTCTCTCTGTCTGTCGTTTATTCTATCGTCCTCTCTGTCTGTCTGTCTGTCGTTCTACCTATCATCCTCTCTGTCTGTCTGTCTGTCGTTCTACCTATCATCCTCTCTGTCTGTCGTTTATTCTATCGTCCTCTCTGTCTGCCTGTCTGTCGTTCTACCTATCATTCTCTCTGTCTGTCGTTTATTCTATCGTCCTCTCTGTCTGTCTTTCTGTCTGTCATTCTACCTATCATCCTCTCTGTCTGTCGTTTATTCTATCATCCTCTCTGTCTGCCTGTCTGTCATGACAAGCACCCATTGGTTTGGAAATCAGGTTTCCTATTTGTTGTATCCTAACTACCTGAAGCTCATTTTAATTGATTTAACAACTAGAATCTAAACTTCTTTGAAGAAGCGTATAATATCCAATAGCATCAGCGCTGCCTCTTCTCTTCTTTTGCTTTAGGTTTAGTAATTGTTAGCTCTGTCTTTGCAAGAAAATCAAACTGACCTCATGCATAACAAAACCACTCCTGTTTGAAAACTATTTGGAAGACAGGCTTATTGGCTTAAAGGCATTTCAATGACAAAAACAGCTTTCACTCTTGTTTGCTGGTTATGGGCCTTGTGAAGACAGAACAAAGTCCCCCTTTTATTTACTGCCTATTTATTTACAGAAGCACAGGTGCAGTTTGACAATTTTGAGAGCCTTAGGTGTCTGATCAAAAGAAAACTACCACCTGTCTGTTAGGAAATGGTCCTGTTTGACATTTGTAATCTAGAAAACTCTGCCAGTGTAGCATTTATTATTATTGTAAGCCCTTTTTATGACCTATTCTTTGACCTTGAGAGCTTAAAAAGCTTTTTATGTATCATTACGCTTTGATATTGGTGACATAAGAACACGCATGAATGAGCATGTCATGTACATTATCATTTTCAATAATATTTTAGACACAACATCCTTTTAATAACTCACTAAAACAGCTGAAAGTATGCAACGCTCTTGCTAATGTGCAAATTATGGATTTTAAAGGAGCACATGATGGATTTCGAGGCGCGCTCGTATGGACTGACCCGCTACTGTCCCTAATAAAGTAATGTGACGCATCCATTTGTGTGACCCCTGATGTTCATAATGTGTCTGGAGGCCCTTTTTATGATAACCATAATGGCAGAAAGATCAATAGAGAAACAGCATAACCTCAAAGACCCTCATAGTGTGGATGCAGATATGAATGTGTGTCAAGGTCTCGCTATGCTACGTTAATCATGAGACTGTCCCAATAACGGGTTTGCTGCATTTTCCATTTTACATGTTGTATTGGGTTGGCTGCCTTCAGTCATAAATAATCCTGGCGTATTATTTGAAATGGGGCAGCGTTTACCGGGTGGTATCGATCGGAGATTCATTCCGTAACGTTAAAATGGCCAGTTGTTGTTATGTGGAGTTGACAGAATTGATCAAAAGTAGGAGATGTGGGGAATGAACCTGAATATTAAGTGACGCCAGTGGACCTGTATTAAATATTTTTTGGTTTTCTGATATTAAGTGCTTTCAGAGAGTTTAATTAGGTATGGTTGTGTTATTTAGCAAAAAAAAAAAAATTGATAAAAGGAGAAATAAACGCCCAATGTAACGTATTTGTAACACAAGGAGGGGTTGTATTTAAAAAAATAACTGCAGAAACATGTTACAAGTGGTCCATTAAGCCTGTTTTATACACCCCATAATTTTCCTATAAGGAGAAATTGGTCTGGGTTCTTATGGGTTAATAATAATAAACAAATGCAAATCGCCTTTATAACATACACTACATCTCAGGCACTAAATGTTCAATGTCATACACATTTCTCTTGTTATTGTATTAAACAAAGTCATGATGAGAGCAAGTTTATCAGTACAATTCACAAGAATGTAGTTCTTGCTGCTGGCTATATGTGACACTAAATAACAGTAGGAAGTTGAGGCAAAATGATTGCCGCCGTTGCGTCGAAACAGTGTGGTGCAAAAATATGTGCATGCCACCCCACTCCTGCTGCTTCTACAAATAAGTTACACAGCGCTTTGTCAGACCCCACACTGTGAACACTTCTGTTTGCGTGTTTGATGGGTAATCGCTCCCTAAATTTAGCTGAATGCACTCAGTTGTAAAAACGACAGCAAGAGATCTCAAGGTCACGTGGCTGTTTAATGTGGATATATCTTGGGTAAGCAGGTTATGTAGCTTACTATTTTATTATATATAATAAAATATACTTTTTTTAGTTTTTTTTTGTGAGAGGCTGGAACTTATCTGTCTTATTGCCATCGTCCTGACATCCAGAGAGGTTTCGTAGTGGCCGTAGACTACGATAAAATATTGATCACTCTCTCTTTTCAGCACACGATAAAGCCTTTTACCTCCTTGCCTCTTTAGAAGACAGAAAAATAAAGTTCTATCTCTTTATGACTATGAACAATTTTGCAGCTCTTTTTGTGAGGCAATTTTTAGCCACTGTCGAAGATGAAAGTTAATGAAACACAAGCACATCCCAGCATTCCCCCCTCCCTAATTCAATATGAAATTATTGATTGGGCCAAAAGTAATGGAATAACAGTGACATTCCAATCTAGAATATTCACAACTATAGATAGAGGAAAATACGAAGGAGGGAGCTTTGGGCTTCAATCATGGACATATTGGAGGTAATTTTGTCCGCTGCTGTTTTAGATTTCCTTCGTTTTCATTTTCTCTTATTCCTCTCGCTCTCCCATCCTCGCCTTCATTATTTTTTTTATCCCTCCTTGCCGCTGATCTTTTATTCATTGCATGGCTAATGAAGCGCCTGATAGACTGTAGAACAGTGTGGATGATCCGCAGCAGTTTATTTCTTGGCTATAGCTGGCAGAGAGCAGATGAAGGCGTCCACAGGTAGGCAGTAGCGGCATCTTTAACAGCGTGCCCTACAGTTTCATGCTTGCCTGCTTTTACAAAGGACTTTCATACCAGATATTTCATTTTCATTTTCATTTTGTAATAAAGAATACAAGACCCTTTACCTGATAGTAACATGCATTTTTGTTGATTAGATCTCATTAGATAGCACTTGAATACATTGAAAGACAGAATTAGTCTGCACGGCCACAGTCCCTTCCTAGTCTAGTGAACTCTAATGTGATTGGCAGGCTATACACATCATCCAGGAGTAAGAGCACACATTTATTTCTTTTTGATTAATCAGTCTGCTTGGACTGCATGTTGTGCCATACAAGGTACTCCGTTTATACAGTAAGCACTTTTAAGAAACAATTTTTCAAGGTTATTAAATCTCTAAAAGATAGAAGGTATACAATATATATTCAAAACTGGGATTGGTTTCTGTAGATGCCAGTCTGTACTCTAAGGGCGTGTTCACACTTGGCAGGTTTGGTTAGATTAAAACGAACCCTGGTGTGATTGCTCTGTCAGTGCGTTTTATTTGATTTATAGGGCCGTAACAAACGATTATTTTGATAATCGATTAATCTAACGATTATTGGACTCGTTTTCACTGATTAATCAGTAGGCTCTGATCGATTATTCCAATTTAGCAATTAGTTAAAATTTTGAGTTATACCTATTTTAACTAATGAATGAAACAAGGAGCGCAGATAGCAACACATCTGGGAAATCACTTCAGCTTTTGAAAATGTATTTTTTATGAATTTTGAGCCAACTGAATAGACCAATCTCCTTCAGTCTTCTTCTTTCCTCAGAAGTCTTCAATAATGACATGGGCCAAAGACATCTAAACGCACCAAAAACAGGACCTGATTTCACAAGACGTGACAAACCGGATACCTGTTTTTTAGATCTTCATTTTATAAACTCTTCACAGGTTCTCAGCTGGTCAAAATACCATCATATATACGCACATACAATGAGCGCATTCATCCCAGACCACGTTAAGTTACGTTGCAAATATAGTGGTAGTTTCTTGGCCAGTATAAGTTGTTGGTTATTACAGGTCTGGCTACATTTACAGTTTTATTTTTTTAAAAGACTTCTTCCAAAACATTGAAAATCTTACCAATCTGAAACTTTTGAACGTAACATGTTTTTTTTTTTTTTTTTGCGGTGTCATTAAATGCATCTTCAGCACTTTTCCTACCATGTTTTAAAGCTTTCTGCTAAGCTTTACACCTGTAGAGTCTATAGCAGGTAAGCCCGTGCAGGCAGACTTGACACATTTTAACTTTGACTGACGTTCTAAAGCTAAAGAGGCCTTATAAGAGGTGTAAACACTGGGCTGAGGGCTTCCGTGTTGCCACTGCCAGAGGGTCCTAGTTCTCTGTGATACTCATTGCTATTCACAGGGAGCCACAGCGATAGGAAAACAAGAGTGGGCGTCAAGAATAGGATTGAGCGTCTTAGAAGGCACCTGCGCCAGGCGGATGCAGGTTGGGTTTAGCTGCGTATCTCTGGTGCCTGAGAGCATTGTTTTTGGGGGTGGGAGGGTGGTGCTGTTTAGGATTCCAAGGGAGCTTTTCTGTGATGAAAGGCTAAGTGGGATTTTGCCTCCTATCTCGGGCATTTCGCTGTGTAATAATGTTGCTCCTCAACTGTGGCCGAGTCCCTATAAGGTCACTGTGATGGTGTCTTGAAAACTTGTTTTGGATCCAAGTTGACGGGATAAATGGATTGCCTCCTTTGTAAAGCTTGCATCAGGCTTATTCTTAGATGTGAAGTAACCCAACCACAGTATGGTAAATCTTAAACTTGTAGGGGATTGTAAAAATAGCAGTTATAAGCAAACTTTTATATGATAATGTGGAGTTTTCATTGGCATATCATTTAAATATTCAAAAGTGCCTTAAAGTCACTATGAAATCCAAATTGACAACTCTTATTTTTTATGGAATATTGTGGTATTTATTATAAATGATTTAAAGGGGTACTTCAGCGCTGGGAAGATGAATCTGTATTTAAACTGGGTCATTGATGTAGTAGAAATATGCAATTATTTTTGAATTTGGTGCAGAAATTTGGTGCAGAAAATGTATTTTTGTCTCATGGGGATGGAAGACAACAATTCCCAGAATACACTTCGCTGCCTGAGGCAGCACTAGGCACGGCTTACTGGTTTACTTGCCCACCGTGTTCATTTTCATAAAATCAGTTCAGTTAGAGATAGGGCTGTCATTTTTTAGAAAAATCTAATTCGAACGGATATCAAATATCAAGCAATGTATTTGAATATATTCGAATATCTACCGTTCTAAAGACCCGCCCCTTTAGTTACTGTTGCTATGTCCACACACACACACACACACACACACACACACACACACACACACACACACACACACACACACACACACACACACACACACACACACACACACACACACACACACACACACACACACACATTCTCATTTGAAGAATACATCGCGGAGCAAAGAGGACACTGGCAACACACCGACAGAAAGGACAGCAAGTTACTTTTGTTATGAAACAAAGTCTCAACTTTCAAATTGTCATTTTTTAAAGTAATGTGAATAAATACTGTTTTGTGGCTGTTTAATGTGTCTTGATCACAGTAACGCCTCAGTTAAAGCTGCTCATTAACCGATCATCTCTTCCTTCTAGTTTATTGATAAGCATCAAATAAACATGAATAAACACTAAAAGAAATGTTGTTTCAAGCGCGGAAAGACGTCAGTACACACCGTTTTTCAAGTTCAACTCCACCAACGTTAATCTCCTGACTGCTTTGTCGGACAAAACGGCAAATTCAGCGATTTCATTGCTCAGATTTACTGTCAGTCAAACTTGCTGTGACTTTTCCGCTCAGGCTGGCCGTTCTGAGAGTTATCTTCCATTTTCAAAACACACTGGCTATTATTTGCTTGATTTGGTCATGGGCCGACACTACAATACGTTCAGAGCGCCCTCTATTAGATGAGATGGCAAACAATGAAATAAAAAAACAAACGGTCTAATAATAGACTGTAAAAAATGGCACTTTAAAAACCGGATAGTTTATTTATAGTTCGATTACGGATATTTCACGTCATATCCGAATACATATTCGAATATCGAATAAAAAGTGACAGCCCTAGTTAGAGAAGCTACAATTAAAAACTGAACCTGTCTTTTCAATATGAGTGAGTCGATTGAATGTCACGGCTGTCACGGCACAAACGCAGCAGGATCGGATTACATTCATCACATGAGCTGAGGTAAGCGCGGGATTCGCGGCTGTGGCTGCATTCACAGCACGCGTTCAGTCTGGCGCATTTTTAGTTCATGTCTTTGGAAGCTTAACTATCATAGGAATTCATTTGAAAAGTTGAAACACTCACTTTGCTCTCCACTGCTCCGTTTACATGAATCTCCGCAGCTCCCGAGCCGAGTGCTGTGAGTGCAATGTTTAAAACATGTGTAAATAGCGCCCTCTGCTGGCTGTAGTCTTCAAAAACTCCTCTGATGATGCCAAATGACGATATTTGCGCCATCGGAGGAATTTTTCCAGAAATAAATACATAATTCTCTCATCTCTCATCATATGAGGGGGGAAAGTACGATAATTTGAATATACTCCTGGGTTTCTAATCGCTGAAGTAACCCTTTAATGATTATATTTAAAAATTCATGTGCCATCATCATTTTTTAATCAAAATAGAGTGCTGTAGGCATGACATCACAACCCGGAAGACTTAATGCACCAGTGGTTCCCTCGAGATTTTGGGGGTTTTATAATGGGTTTTGTGGTAAACGTAACCCGATGTTACTTGAACATTTTGTTCTACAACATAAATGACACACACTCAAACTGTCTTATCTGGTTACTTATTATAAACATAAAAAAAACAGTCAGCTACAAAATTCATATTGGGTGTGTGTAATCTACATTGTATAACAAATGTCCAAGTATCATCAAGTTATCTTTTCCGCAGAACTTATCTTACTCATAAATTTAAAACCCCCATTATAAAATCTCGAGGAAACCACTGGCAAATTAGTCTTCTGGGTTTTGACGTCAAGCCTGCAGCACTCTAAAACTTCCCCTTCCTGTTCCAACATCATCTCTTCTCTTCTCTGATGACGTGTTTTACTGGCACAAGGGTGGGACAACCTATCACTGACATGAGATCGACCAATTGCAAACCACAAACCCAAACCACCAAATTCACAATCAATTCCTGATGGACAAAAAAAGTGCACAAAGAAACCATTTCCCTTAGATATACGTCACAATGGGGAAGAAAAGACTATAGTTTTTTGGAAATTTTAAGGAGGAATTTCCTCCAGGGTGTCCTAGTGTTCCAAGGACGGTGCACCATCCCCAGGATGGCTGCCCTGCTCTGGGAGTATGGATCTCTGAACCAAACCAGGGTTTGCTTGGAAGTCTCAGAATGCACACAGTGCATTTTCCCTAGTCTCAGGCATGCCATTCCCTCGGTCTGACTGCCTGGATCTCTGAACTGAACTGGGGTTTACTGGAAGTCTCAAGAACTGCACACAGTGCCCCTTCTCTAGGCTTTGGCAACTTTCGTTTCACTTGAAAAAACTTGAAAAACTGAATTATGTTTTCTAAAGAGAATGTACGTGGCGCAAAGCTTGTGCAAAACTCAGTGGTTGTCAGGGTGTTGCTATGCATTTGATAGTGTTCAGAGGGGTTGCTGCTGTGTTGCTATGTGTGTTTTTTTAGGGCATTTTGCCCATACAGCAACATAGTGTCAGCCCACATCCTGGCCACATCTGGTACATGTGGATTCAAAATGTACCAGATGTGGAACGGATCTGGGCCGACACTATGCTGCTGTCTGGGTGGATGCTATAAGCCAGAAATTTCAATTTTCTTTGAAATAACATTTATTTGAGGAGAATCAAATTGCTTTATTGATTTATGAAACTCATTTTAAGTATAAACATGTTATACAGTGTTGCTTAAGGATTTTTAGATTATGTTTACTTGAAAACAAGTAAAAAAAGGCAAATTAAAGCGAATTAAACCATTTTTGCATTGCGTGTGATATTCAGATCTCTAGATATGACTTGTTCAATGTGTGGTCATTTTTCATTGTTTGGCGAAATCCAGTCATTTCAATAGGCACACAGATCACACAGATTTTGCAACAAGTTGAGAAAGTGACTTCTGTGTGAGCTGCGTTTAATACATAGCCATAGCCATTTTTGTGCCCATGAAATTTCGGTAATGTGACTGCACGTTAAGTCTGTAGTCTACAAAATAAACCCACAAAATTAAATATTGAGATTCCACTTTCGAAAATAAGAAATTAAAAAACGAATGTCTCCAACAAGTAATAGTAAAGCTTGTTAGCAAACACTCCTAATTAATTGGCTTATATCATATAATTGTGTACAGAATAATGATTTATGCCTGCTATGTACCTGCATTTTACCAAGAACAAAACCGTCTAGACTGTAGATTCGTAGTCATGGCCATTATCATCATCTCCGATTCAAATGGTCATTTTTCTGGCCACATATGTGTCAGAGGGCCGGGCCGGGATCCTTCTGTTGAAAAGATGTTGCCAAGCTGTTTTCTTTGATAACGAAAAGTTTTCAATCTGTCTAACAGGTGCTCTGACCTGGCGATCTCATTTATGAGAATCAGTTTGTGGCGAGCAGTGGCCAAGATCCAAGATCTACAGGCCTAATTACCCAGCTGCCGCTGAAGATTTTAAAATTTCCTATAACTGAGAAAGAGAGAAACATTCCTGCACCTGGTTTTAATGGCAAATCTGTGTTTTCCATCTGTTATTCGGAGGCTTTCTTCATTGCCTTTCCTCAACATGATTGAAAAAAGTAGCTGTCTATGAAATCATAGTTCATATCAGCAGTTTGACTGCTGTGGAATGGTTTTATTTGCTTATACGCAGAAAAAGGGACAGCCTGATCCTGGGTCAGTGCTCCCAGTCGTGTTTCGCTTGCGAATTCTGGCCTAGACTGCAGTGGAGGAAAGCCTCGCAGAGGGTGTGGGCCGTATTCCTCCTCCACCGTGAGAGGAGTTTTAATGAGCGCACAGCCGATGCATGTCCTGCGCATTCATAAATAGCTCTCCACCCCCGTCAAACTCCCTTCATCCTCCATCCACCGGCCCACGGTGCTGGTATCAAAATCCTGCAAACGTTGTAAAACAGTAACATCAACCCACAGAGGGAACAAGGAGTTCCTTCGCTGCCTGGCGCATGTCACTCTGACATTTAACAGAATTATCCATGCTCAACTTAAACGCTTGTCCACATTGAGGATGGATAGTTAACCCGTTTAAAGGTTTCAAGAAAGGTAAAAGTGAAGTTTAAACTTCTTGAGACATGGGACAATCATGTTCCACAGATTGTATATTCCTTTATTTATACTTTTCAATAAATCAGAGATGATCGCTAGAATGATGTTCTTAATACAAATGGACTATTTTCTGAAAATCCAGACCCCTAAAGTCACTTTCCTCTGAAACCCTCCACCTCCCCCAGCTCCACCTGCCCAGATCTGCTATAGGATTTATGTATGTTCTAGTTATGCAGCAGCAGTAGCAGCATATATATGACCCTGAATCACAAAAACAGTCATAAGTGTATTTGTGACAATAGTCAACAATGCATTGTACGGGTCAAAATTATAGATTTTTCTTTTATGCCAAAAATCATTAGGATATTGACATACTATATAAGTAAAGATCATGTTCCATGTAGATATTTTATAAATTATTACCATATATATTATTATTAGTAATATGCGATGCTACGGACTTAATTTGGACAACTTTAAAGGCGATTTTCTCAATCTTTAGACTTTTTCCCAAATTTTCAAATATTTGTATATCGGCCAAATATAATTGGAAAGCTTATTTATTCAGCTTTCAGATGTATAAATCTCAATTTAAAAAAATGTACCCTTATGACTGGTTTTGTGTTCTAGGGTCATGTATAACATGCTCACAGTAGCGTTTCTGTGTATCTATTTGAAGTAACAAGTCCATTCTTGCTCTGCAGCATAGTCCGTCAAACCCAAATACATTAACATTGACATTTTCAATATATATATATATATATATATATATATATATATATATATATATATATATATATATTTGCCAGGGGTGTTTTCTCCAAGGAGGCAAGAGAGGCAGTGCCTCCACAAAAAATTGGATGAGAAAGTAATCCGTATCACAAAAATAAAACAAAGCAAATATTACAAAAGCAACCATTTTGTAGCGTTCAATCTGTCTTTCATTGAGGTGAATGCTGAATTTGTCTTTTTTATTATGTATATTGGACATTGTGTATCTGATGGTGATCACTCGTCACTCATTGAGTGAATTTTCAGAACAGATTCTTCCAGAGATATATAATCTTGCATCTCTCTCTCTCTCTCTCTCTCTCTCTCTCTCTCTCTCTCTCTCTCTCTCTCTCTCTCTCTCTCTCTCTCTCTCTCTCTCTCTCTCTCTCTCTCTCTCTCTCTCTCTCTCTGTTTTGTCCTCACTCAAGATTCAGTTTAGATGATGAGATGAAATCCACAGTTCTTGGGACGGGCTGTGTTTCTGGGCAGCGTAGAGAATCTTGTTAAGCGTTTCCTTTCTAAAAATGGTTTTATTTGGGTGCTACCGAGTAATAGATTGGGAAAGAACTTTTGGGTTTGACTCAGGCTTCAGATCGAAGTTTGTGTTTGTAGCGATTCCGATAGGTTCATTGATTTTTTTTTCTTTTTCTCATGCTAGTGTTTTATTACCTTGCTTTGTATTCTTTCCAGCACATCAGTGACTTTTCCTGTCTGGCATTGCTTTCATCAAGCTAAGACACCTACGAATAGAGAGAGAGAATAAGGAGACTGCTTTACGCGTAATTCATTTTCTATTCAGGTCTTTATATTGTTAGCATGGATTGCAGGGTGGCTCATTTTAAAAATCTCCTGTGTATTTTCTTCTGTCAAGCACAAATGGCCTCGGCAGGTCATGCCTTTAAGTAAAACGTGCAATTATACGACCATAATTTGCTATAATTAAAGCTTGGAAATTGATATGAGCAAAGAACATCAACAAAGGAGATGTAGTTCACGTACATTCATCACTAATTTATGAGGATATCTTGTTTTAATTAATTCATAATTGCTTTGGAAACTTAGAGAGCTCACCACCGTTACTTTTCCCTAAATAATTACAATCATGTCACCCAATGGGATGTTTTAGATTAGTAATTGGAATTTGATTTAAGTGACTTTTTAAATATTTCAAGCCCAAAGAATAAAACGTAATAGAACATTTCAAAAGACTGAACATTTAATACCCTGATAGGTCTGAGCGATTAAGGGGAGTGTTAAATTTGATTTGCCAATATTGGCGAGGAATAAAAAGAAGACTAATAACAATGGAAATAGGTTTGTTTTATCTTTACCGGCCACAGACAGTGCGGCTGTGTATGACACATTCAATGCAGTGGTATATCAGAGCTTCCAGCATTTCCTGTGGGAACGCAAAACCATTTAGACATTTGCTTTTGCTTTGAAATAGCTTTTGATTTGGTCAGATCTAACCAGGCTGGAAAATGTTCAAAACACACTTGTTGGAAAGTGAAGCTATTGTTTATGCTAGTTACAGTAGTAACTCAGTGTGATTTTTGTTTTTTCTTCCCAAACTAGTTGTCAAATCCCACCCCGCAGACGATTTTATTGGTCAAATTGATCACAGTCATCGGTCAAGAAGTTCAGACTTCATGAATTCAGTTTAAAGTCCTGAAAAATCTTGGATTGCGACAAACAATAATGCTATCTACCAATATTAACGCGTCACTGAGGTAAAAGTTAGGGTTTAGGTTAAGGTTAGTATCGTTTCAGTGTTGTGTAGGAAATTGCACTGTGTTTCCCATGACTGATGAAATCTTCTGAATTGGCTGTGTGGTGGAGTTTTCAACTGGTTAAGAAATGAATTATGCTAGTAACTGTACTACATTTTGCTAGCATAAACGTCCAATTAAAAGTTGATTTCCTAGTCAAGTAATGTTTACAGTTTAATAGTGTAGATATTTTTATGACACATATTGCAAGTAATTAGCATCAATAAAAGGATATTCTGCTGTTGGAGGGTAACCAACTGAAAATTAGCAATATTGCTAACTCGCCACAGCATCTCAGCTGTTTTCAAACCAGTCTACTGTAGGTGTTCCTGTAAGCTACATTTTTAGCAAGTAACAGTGTAGCATGACAAAAAAAACCTACATAAGTAGTTTAAAAATAGCTTGACTGCAGTTGAACTAGTTTAGCGTGAGAAGCTAAAACACTGGTCCATTCTCACAACATGTAGTCTGCTGTGCTATGCTCGGTTGCAGTCAAATTATGGTGCATTGAAGGTCTAATTTACAAGTTGGGAAGTCATAATAATGATGTCAGATGCATTGAAATTACTTTGGTGAGAGCAAGTTTTCTACAAATAATACAGTATAATAAAAAAAAATGTTTGTGCTTTTTTACGTTGTTATTCAATTTACAGTATGAAGGTGCTGTAAACTGGATCGTTATGTGTTTGTATCATAATATGTAATCGCAATTGTACAAAATGATCATATTTGGTACATGATACTTGTATAACCCTTAGGAAAATTGTTTTATTATAGTGAAAGTGTAGTAACCATGTTTTTTTGGCTTTACCAAACCACAGTTTTACTATAAATGCCATGGTTAAACTGAAGTTAGTGTAGCAAAACCATGGTTCATTCGTAGTTACCATGGTTTAGCTATATTAACCATGTTTTTTGTAGTAAAACATGGTTAATTTTCATAAGGGAAGATAAATTCTCTCAGAAGCTCAGGGCTAAAAAAAAATGTTTCCACTCATATTTATGACTTTTTGGTGATGCTCATGTTCGTTCAACTCAAATATGATTTTCCAAACATGCACTATAAGTAACATAAAGACATGCTAGAATTGTTGATTGACGTTTGCTCTGAACTTCTGAATGCCAGACTTATTTGTCTTCATCTGTAAGGACTTCTAGCTTAAATTATAAAGCCTTTGCTGATGGAGTCTCTTGTTCAAAAGCTTTAATTGCTGGTCTGTCGAGAGTGAGTGACTACGAGAAAGAAAGATGACAGCTTTCAACAATCATCTCTCGAGAGTGGGTGAGTTCAGGGATTGAGCATGTATCCTTCCGTAAATCCCTTTGCTGAAAGACATACCCCCCCTCCCCCCTACTTGTTACGAATACCCTTTTAGAATGAGCCGAGCCCCTGGATCATGTCTTTAAGTCCAACCCTATATCTGTCTATCCCACCTAATTGAATTCCTCAAAATGAGAAGATCCGTCTGCCAGAAATCCCGCTTGCTTTATCTCCCATCAGCGGGTGAAGAACACATGGGGTTTGATGGCAGAACCCTAATGTGCTCCCTGCCCATCTCATCTCTTCTTTTACCTTTCAGAATTAGTTAAGAAGATGGAGAGAGAGCAGTTTCTTGTGTAGCTGCTCTGCGAAGAGACGTCAGGGGCGGAGTGGTTCATGATGATTTCACAGCTGTCTGTGGAATAATTGAAGAGCGCTTGCTTGTGGGCATGTAGAGAGAACTACATGTGGTGGTGATGTTGGTGGAGACTCATGGTTCTGTGTGTCTTCTGCTTTTGTTGCTGCAGAAGCTGCTTTATGTCCCAAAGGTATGTCTAGTATAGTATGTGTGTGTATATATGTATGTGCACCCTAGTGGGAAAGAGAAGAGTCAAAGCCCCTCTCTCTTGGGTGCCTTTGCGCTAGAAGAGGACAGACCCTGTGTTGCATTATTCATAAAGTTATTTCAGGCGAGTGCTATTGACAGGGCATGGTGTTGTGCTCTATCTCGTCACATTCAGAGAGGAGAATGAAGCCCAGGTTGAGACTGTGGTCTGACTAGCCACTCCAGAATCAGGATTTAATACCAAATCGTGGACTTGAAGTACTGAGGGAGCCATTTGGCACCGGACATAGAAGTAGTAGTAATGATAATAATACATCATGGTGAAAAGACGCATGTATATGTATGCATGTATGTTTGCGTGCTAAACATTTCAAACAGTAGCTTGCTACATTGTCCACGTCCACGGTCTCTCTTGAAACCAACAAGGAAGTGACTTATCGACTGGCTGCAGAGACAGGCTTCAAAAGGGAGTCAAATCTGTATCAACCCATGTAAAAATGCCCAAATTTACAACATAATTTTTTTTACAGTCTGGTACAAAAGTGGTTTTGATATATATAGCTAATTTTGCTCTTCATGAAAACTGTGAGGGGGTACATTTATATATATATAAAACTCATATATAACTCATATATAAAAATATATAAATCCGTTTAAATTATATTAAGCCTTACAGTTCTGCATAATTAAGGGCATGGCCACTTGAGTGACAGGTGGATAGCCACTATGGTCGAACAAGGTGGGTGTGGTTTCAGCAACCAGGCACCTCAGCTCCACCCACGTCCCGACTCTTTGCCCATTTTCAGTTATCCGGGATTGACGCGCTGCCAAGATGGCAACGGCTGGCTTTTAGGCTTCAAAAATGCTCTTCAGAAACCTGCGGCTGATGTCACGAACACTACATATTTATAGTCTATGGTATTATTAGTTTACTAGTTATTACCAGTTATTACTATTGACTATTACTACTGAGTAAACGTCTGATTTTTATTTGTAGTGGTGGTATTTTATTTATATATATATGTTGAGAGAATTTGTGGTGCCTATGGCATTGATGTGTGATGCGGTAAAAGCGGAGCGCCCTGTATATATATATATATATATATATATATATATATATATATATATATATATATATATATATATATAGTTTAATATTTTTACTCAATTAAAAATATATATTTCATTACTCTTTTATATGCTGTGAGTGTATTATTCCACACTAAATGTTTCAAACAATACTGTGCTACTGTGTCATATTACATTTTATTCAGAGATTGGCATCTAGTTATAATTTTAAAGCTAATTTTTAATTTTTATATAATGTCTTAACATTTTAGAGTCAGATATAATGGATCAAGAAGAAATAAACCATGGCGTTAATGGTCACGCGCAAATAAATATTGCAACTGGAACCATGTATCCAGTTCCTCCAACATTATTCAGCCTTCAGTCCATACATATGGTACAAGTGGCCATGTCAGAATACTTGATCTCAATGAGATGTGGCACTTGGCTAAAACAGACCCCAGGCCCACTTTGCATAAGGTAGTTGCTAAAGAACGACAGAAAAGCACAGATCCTGTTCACCGTTTGGCCTGTAACACAAACATTAAGAGTGAGTGAGTGCGTGGAAGTTCTCAGTTTCATGTGTATGGCTTTTATCAACAAACCCTCAAACGGCTCACTTTTCCCCTAATCCCAAATCCTTACTCTACTCCTTTTATTTATATATTATCTAAGTCGTTTCAAGTCTGTGTGACTGGGTTTCTGTGGCAGTTACTATTCTCCCATGTCTACTGAGTCTTCAGACAATGTCGTCAGTGCGGCTTAATCTAGTTTAAAAAGCTGGAACCCCCCTCGGTTCCCAAACCCCCCTTCAAACAACTCCACCCAAGACCCAACAATGAGACGACTGTGATGGAAGAGAAGAAAGACGGTGCCCACGTCAAAGAACAAAGAAAGGGGCGTAGTAGGCAGATCTGGCCAATCACGAAATATATTACATAAGAAAAAGTACAGATTGTGCTCTGACCGCATTTAGACTCCAGCTTTTTATTTTCCTGTCAATTCGGATGTTCTGAACATAATCATATCTTTCCCATGTCGATCACTTAGACATGTTTTACATAATGTGAACAGACAATATTGGGCTGTGTCTCCATTCAGGAGAATTAAATCTGGTGTGTCTTTCTCGTAGAGCCACATGCTGATAAAGATGGGAAATGAGAAACATGCTGCCTCCAACAGCCCTGAGGATGCATTATTGCAGTCGCCCTAATCTAAAATAACACGCTGTAATGTATGGAATTGATGTGCCACCTTAAGATCCACATAATAGACGATTTAGTGCACACGCCATAAAGCAATAACAGGGCAGATTGAGTTTATGAAATGCAATTTTTCATTCTGCTTTCTGGAGCTGTGAGTAGAAAAGAATGTCTGAAATGCATGCCATATCTCTGCAGTGGCCACTAATAAGGGTGATTGCATTGCCATGGTTTAGTGTATGTGTGTATTTATGTGCGAGGGATGTAATCAGTGTGTTTTGATCCTCGTTCAATGGAATGTAAGTGTTTGACGCTGGAAGTGCAGCAGTTGATCAGGCAACTGGAAGAAGCCGGTCTAGTTTAGGGGGTTTGAAACACAGTCGGACAAGTCAGTAGTGGTGATTTTGTTTGTTTTAAATCATAGTTAAAAAAAAGGCAATTTTATCTGGACTAAAACAACAGTATTATCGTATAGTCTGTGTGTGTATGCTATACAGTTTTCAGCTAAATATCATTACATTTCTACTGGGGAAAAAAAAGACACCTATCTCGGAAGGCCTGAGTGTGAGTAAATTAATAGTAGGGCCCTATGAAATTTTTATATTATATAAAATATGTGTGTATACTTATTTTGTATTATTATGTGTATGTGTACTTATTAATTATTATGTATAAATAAATACACACACGCACATGTATATATTTAATATATATATATCAAATATAATATATAAATACATGTGTATACAGTATATACATGCAAATATTTCTTAAATATATACATGTATGTGTGTGTATTCAAATATACATAATAATCATACACAGTAAAAAAGAAAACATTTGATTATTCCTTAAAAAAATAAGTTTGAACAATAATGTATTATGTATGCATAGCTAAATTCTACTGTACACAGTAATATTTCTGTCACAATTTGTCGCAATTTCTTCTGTCACAGTTTATTCAAGTTGAAGAAACTGCCATGAAGACCTTTGAGTTTCTGTGTGTGTATGATATGGACATAGTTTTTCTCAAATTAAACGATAAAAGGCTGATGAAGTGACCCTCAGAGCGGCTCTGGTGATGAAGTTCATGCATATAGTAAAGCAGCAGATGCTGAAAACACTGCGAGCGTCACACGTGCTTCAATGTGTGTGTGGTACACCTCACGCCTGCGCCATTCATTCACACATCTTATTTTGATTTAAGTTTACTGACCTACTTTTTGTTAATACATTAAAACTTAAACAAAATCACAGAGCCCTATAACAGCAACTTTTCATTTTTGGGTGAACTATCCCTTAACAGTGTTGTCCATGCGTTGCTCACAGGATGATCCTGAAATGAGAGGAGCTGGTCTGTGGACGTTATCCATTGCTGAAGGAGACGCGAGATGCTGGAGTCAATTTCAACTCCCTGCCAAATTTTTAACTCCCATCATTGAAGCCGCTACCTGATTGCCTAATCCTAACCCCACCCCCATACCTAATCCTAAATCTGCCTATACTGGGGATTTAGGGGGAATAATAATATGGCAGGGGTCAGAATTCGCACACCGGTGTCTCCTCATCTTCTCCACTAGATCTAGTCCGCCTACTCGCAGCATAAAGGTAATGAACGATGTGGTCACGGGCATGCAGGCAGGGGTGGACAAGGGTGGTGTGAAAGCTGTCAGTCAAAGCTGAGCTTATGCAACGCTGACGAGGTCCTCTTGTTAGTCTGGATGCACGATAAATCATTTAAAGGTGCCTGTGCGCTGTCGGCGAGCTTTCAATCACGCACATGCAGTTACGAGCAGACCCAGGGAGCTTCTCAATCACACGCTCTCAGCCGGCCTATTTCAACAACTTACATGCATATGCGATCATAAGATCCTCCAGATGGGTCCCTTTACATTTTCATGTCTGCTCTTGTGACTCATCCCGTCCTCCCACCACTCAAAAAACACACGCACGAGGCGCACAATCGCTCTCCCCCTCGTTGCGCCCTCAAGGCAGGAAGCACACGGCCTTGGTGAGGGAAAATACTGATGATATTGGACACAAGCTGCGAGGTGCTTAAGTCTTCTGTGACAGATGGAATGAAAGGAGTCGTGATGCCTTATGTTTGCTTGCCGTTTATAGCTCGCTTTGTGACACAGACAGGTCTGACCTCAGAGGTGGAAAATGCAGACTGTTTTCTGAAAATCGTCCTTTTCAATGATACAATCTTACGCCTCCTCTCCTGCTGAGCCCTGTCAGAACTTGAATTGCATGGCATTGATTGGCCACCTCACAGCTGAGGCGCTCATCCATATTCGCTGAGCATGTGTTCCACGCCATTCCAACATAGGCTCATGAAACCTTTTCACAGACTGTGATGATCAGTGTTGGGGGTAACTCACTATAAGTAACTTGAGTTACGTAATCAGATTACTTTTTAAAGTAACTTATAAAGTAACGCATTACATTTAAATGTACAACATATCTGTTACTTTTTCAAGTATGTAACAAAAGTTACTTTGCTTTTCCATTTATTGACTGACAGCTCTCCTGTCTCGATGTTGATATAAATTGTGAGTAAATGCATATTGTGTCTTGTGGGAAGATTATGGTTATTGTAGTTTTTGAATGAATATGAGCATGCATTACTTCTCTCAATTGCAAAAAAAAAGAGGAAAAGTATTACTCAAAATGAATAAAAACAGTGAAATGCAATCTCAGAATATTGCATAAACCTGCAGTAATTAAATGTATTACATTATACAAATATATTTGATTTAATTTTATTAGCCAATGTCTTTGCTTCTGACTTTTGAACCACTTCAACCATACTAAGCAAAACTGACTCATTTTATTTCTTTTTTTATTGCTGAAGTAAGCGTGTTGAACTTTCTTCTCCTGCATCCTATTCTTCTTCAATCCAGAATGGCAGAACAGCTGAAAGGTTATTTTAACTGCAGTGTGAATTTGCATTTCTTTCAGCCTGAGGCTTATTCATTTCACATTTGGTGTGAAAGTGCCTTTACATTAGCAAAAAATTGAACCTTTGTTGTTATTAAAAAACAAAGCAGCAAGCCCAGCCCAGGTGAGAAAAAGTAACACAAAAACAATGTAATGCATTACTTTCCATAAAACGTAACTTGTAACTTTTAAAATGAGTTTTTTTTTTTTTTTGGAGTACCTTTTTTGTAATCTATTACTTTTAAAGTAACTTTCCCCAACAATGGTAATGATGTGTTTCCACTGTTACTATTAAAATCATAAATCTTTTTTCATTTTATTTTAACATGCATTTATAACACTATACTGTGGGCTCTCCATTAAATTACAGAAAATGTCTTAACGCTGTTGTTTGGGTGTTTGTAATTCAAACTCTGAGGCTAATTTGACATTATCTTTCTCTTCCGTCCACTATAATCAATCTCTAAACATATTTTCGGTCGCACTTTAGATTAGGGTACGATTCTCACTATTAACTAACTATTGACTACGGCTTTTGTCTCAATAATCTCATAATTACTGCTCACTATTAGTTAGTAAGGTAGTTGTTAATTTAGGTATTGTGTAGGATCTAGGTAGACTTAAGGGATGTAGAACATGGTAATGCATGGCTAATAAGGCATTAATATGTGATTTATCAACACGTTCTCATACCCATCTCGTCACATTATGACGTTTGGTCAGGACCCCTCAGCGTCTCTTTTTAATGCACAGGGTACTCCTTTAACATAATTTTTTTCGACGCACAGGTTGCTTCCGTTGAAGGTTGTTTTCGGTCGTTTACCCAATGTGTCAGACCAAGACATGTTTAATTCTTTGCATTAAGCAGACATGATTTTATAAATATTTATAGGCTACCTTTATATTTTGGAGCAGCTAACCCCACACCTACCCTTAACCTACACACTTCTCAGCAGCAATATAAAACACGTAACAGGTAAATAAAAGTACAGTTACAGGTATTTATTGCAAAAACTGACCAAAAACAGGATAAAAGTATTAACTCATGTTGCATTCCAAGTCTTTTGAAGTCATACGATATATTCATGTAAGAACAGAGTTGATATTAAAGTTTTAATCACTGAAATGATGATTCCACCGCTCTGTGTCAGATAAAATTGAAGTGTCGATTTTTTTTTATTTTTATTTTTTTACAGTCTATATAAATGTTAATGTAGTTTTAGTTTATTTAGTTAGTTATTTTAGTACACCAAGTTAAGCTAATTGAAAATAAGAAATCGTGCATTGGATCTAGCTGAAATAAAAGTAAACTAAAATGCCAATTACTGCCGTGTGTACCGCGAGAATGTGCCGTTAAATACAACCCTATACAACACGTGACACTAGTTCACAAAATCGCCACTAGGTGGCAAAAAGGGACATTTTTCTAAACTGTTCAATAAGGTCCATTTTTGTGTATTTTATTTTATTTCAGTTATACTAATTTTATTTCAAGTAATGAAAATGTTTTTCACTGTTTCAGTTTTGACATTCCACTCTGATTGTGTCGCAAAATGTGCAAGAAGCAGCGTAATGTCATTCTGCAGAAGTGTCACCACAGGTGTGTGTTTCCAATGAGCCTGGGTTGATTTATTCCAATCAGCTCCGTCACATTTATTAAACAAGATCAAATCAATAAGATCAGCTTGCGCTTTTATTGCAGACCTAATTAAGCAGTTTGAGACTAGGCTGGGTTTCGCTGGCAGAGACGGGGCGCATTTGGCCGCGAGTAGCTACGACAACAGAAGGACCGGGCGCGTCTGTGTTTGCAACATGCACACATCGCTGATCCGTTGAACTCATTAAAGCTGACGTTTATTAATTTCAGAGGCCTTTTGAACCTCATAAAAAGACAATTGAGTGTTTTGAGTGGTGTTCGATGATCGGTGCCCTCTCATTTCCTATTGCGGCAGCTGGTCTTCAGCGGTGAATAAAGTCATGGAGATTTGTGACATACTGCGGTAAATGTGCTTCTAGGGCTGGCTCTGTGCATCTTACCATCATTTATTTTTTTAACAGCTCTAAGAGGCCCAGAGTCTTTAATGAGGATTAAACAATGTCATATGCTCTGACTAATGAGAGCATTTTTACACTTTTCTTTGATTTCTCTGGCTTGAAACAGTAATTGGGTTTAGTGTTAATCTAAAACATTAGCTACAGCCGAACGGGGCTCTTCGGCCAGGAGAACGCTAATGCCAGCTCTCATTTCCAATCTGTAAAAATCACAATGACACTGGACATTGCATATATTAGCTTCACCAGAGGCTAGCCGGCGTTTGAAGTGGGACTTCAAATAAATCACGGCCCACTAGGCACAGAGACAACCAACAAGCACGACTATGGTGTCTGACACGTTATTAGACTTAAAAGTGACTAAAGAGCAGCTTTGTTAGCTTTGACAAACCCATCTCAAAAATTGGAGAGAAAGTGAAAAACAGTAAGGCTAGTTCGCTGCTTAGCGGGCTATTTAGCTTACTGACACAGCAGTGTAGCATTAGCATGCCTACATGCTAGATTTCTGTGAGTATGGTGCATAACGTTACATAGATGGGGGTGAAAGGAAGGTTTTTGATAGTGAAACTGTGTGTGCCCTGTGAAAAGTGTGTGTGTGTAATTGTATTGAATGTGCACTTGTGTAGTTCTTGTGTAAATCTTATAGGTGCACTGTGTAAATTTAAGCGACATCTAGCAATGAGGTTGAGAGTTTCAACCGCTCACCCCTCCATTTTTAGAGTAGCTACGGTAGCTGACACAGGAAAGATGTCGTAGTCTGAGACAGCAGAGAGTAGCTAACGCTCTGTAGAGCAGTTTGTCTGTTTAGGGCTACTGTAGAAACATGGTGGCACAAAATGGTGACTTCACTGTAAGAGGATCGACAGTGTATGTAGATAGAAACGGCTCATTCTAAGGATAACAACATAACGGTTCATTATGTAAGTTCTTTATACACCACTGAAAACATAGTTATGTATATTATATTGCATTTCTGTCTGTAGATCCTCATAAATACTACACACTGCACCTTTGAGCACCTTTAATATTTAAATCAACATTTATTTTTGTCAATTTTAATTTAATTTTGAGTAATTTCATTATGTGCTTTTGTCATTTATTTAATATTTTTATTTTCAAATCGTTAAATAGGAAGTTTTGGTGTCATAACACTAGTGGGTAGTGCAGTTTAACAAATATTTTTTTTTTCTTCATTATAATGAAAGTCAGTGCAGTCCATATTGGACAAAAAAATGATTGAAACAGTCTTCAAAATAGCTTCTTTTTGTGAACCAGAAGAAAGGATTTTATTTTAGTGTGTATTTTTATTTTATGTGTGATGAGACTGTCTGGTCTACTGTCTCTCAGGTTATGTACTGAGTGTCTATGCCTGAGCTGAGAGTTGGCTGGGTGGTAAATATCCCTGAGGTTGTTCTGTGCTTTTCTTTCCTGCAATGTTTTGTTTTAAGTGTCCATGGGTGGGAGATCAGATTCAGTGATCATCTTGGTAGTCTTTATAACTTTTTGGAGAGGCTTCCTCTCTGTCTGGGTGGTGCTCCCAAACCAGACAGTGATGCCAGTGTAACGCATCTCACAGTTCAAAATCCTTCCGCTACATCCCACCACGTCATATGTCGCGTCAGTTATGCTTTTTTCGTTAGTTCATACGGCTGAACCAAGATATTTTACTTTATAATGTGTTAAATATGGATATTTTTCTTACACAAATGCATGGCTTTGTTTCTGAAGACCTTTACTAACCCCACAGAGCCTTGTGGAGTACTTTATAATGGATGTATTTTTTTTTGGGCTTCAAATTTTGGGCTCCCATTCACTGCCATTATAAAGCTTGGATTAGCCAGGACACTTTTCAATATAACTCCGAATGTATTCGTCTGAAAGAAGAATGACATATACACCTAAGAAGGCTTGAGGGTGAGTAAATCATGGAATAATTCAAATTTTTTTGGTGAGCTATCCGGGTGTAACCTCTGTGGAGTCAGTTTATTTTAGAGGTATTCTTATTCTGTGAATTCAGGTTTCTACCCTTGTGCCATGATGTCTTTGTGATGGCCTTTTGTTGAAGCAAATTGATGGCATTTATGATATCATAATGCAGTTTCATATTACAGTTCTGTATACAGCCAGTATCTTCCAGAATACACTTATAAATATGAAAGTGTTATTTCAAGCATTATGATCTGGCTTTGCTTTAAAAGCTTTGTTACACTGAGGTTTCAAGATAACCGGGCTTGCGCACTAACATGCGAATGTGATACAAATCTCATAAAAGACCCAAAAGATGTGAGACCTAGAGATGAAATATGCTGTTCTCAGCTCATAAAGCCCAATCATGAAGCTATAAAGTCTAATATTTAAAGGGTATGGCAAATAACTTCCCTCAGCAGGGCTGACTTAAGTTTCTCTTTCAATCGCTATTTATCGGCCCTCGCAGATGGGAGGTACTTGAAACCTATTATTTTACGCTAAGCAGTGGCAGCCCCTTTATTTTCTTTCTGCTGGGCTCATGTGGCCTGGCGCCAGAAGGATATGATCCCCTATTTTCTCCTGACAGCGCGACTCTAGTGGCATGCCATGCTCTGGACTATTTCAGCATTAACAGAAATGCTGATGACAACATGAGGCCATCTTAATCCAGTTTGCAAGTGTGTTACACATCTTCATTCGGCCCAGACCTGTAGCCTGCACTGACTGAACTATAACCGACCCACCCAGGAAGACACATCAATGTCCTGTTTTATTTTGGATTATTTCAGCCACCTGAGGATCCAAAAGAAAGGACATTGATCTTGATCTGACGCAATGTCTTATAGGCCGATGTGACGGGCATTCGTTATATGCTTCATTTCTGCTTGTAAGCTTAAAAAAAAGAATCGGGACAGGACTCGGGCAGAAATCATGTTGATGGATGCGATTATTAACATTACTGTATATGAAGCAGAGCAGGACCGAGTGTTGTAGGGGCTGAGCAAGGCCGCCGGAGTGATTGTTACTCAACACATGGCTCGCGAGCAGTGGGACTTTTATTATGACGGTTATTATAACTTTTACACAGTTGCCGGCGCCATTTCCGCTTTTCTGGTCACGAGTATGAGGTAACGCAGCTCTGTTTATCATATTAGATACATTTGAGTGTATCTGCAGTGAGAGTAAAGCGTTTCTGCCAAATCAAACCGGAAACCAAGGGCAACGCAGATATGACGCAATTGACAGGCGACTCCCTCACACCCGTCCTGGTTCCTTGGTTAAAATTAGCAATTTTCTCACGATTTACAAATAGTTGCAAACATTTGGGATATTGTAAGTACTCAACTGAACAAAATATATAACACTGGCCTAGTGGTTTTTGCATATTTTACTGCAAAATAGTGCAGTAAATCTTACATAGTGCACCTTTAAGAGTCTATGATTGGCTCATTATTGCAGTGATTATGTTTACTAGCATGTGTGGCAACAGTTCTTCTAACCCTAATACATGGAGCGTGTAGCTTTTCATTTTTTTTTAAATAACCATGTAGAAAGACACATTATGGCCATATTCCAAGATCTTGATGCACCTCTTGATGGAAATAAATGCTGTAATGTTATTTCCATCAAGAGATGCATCAGTTTTTGGTCAAGATATTGTATTGCCAATGCAAGAGTCAATCACTCAAAGATTTATGGACTCAGTGGTGCCAATTCATGTGAAAATGATCCTTCATGCATAAATTGTGAGTAAATGCATATTGTGTCTTGTGGGAAGATTATGGTTATTGTAGTTTTTGAATGAATATGAGCATGCATTACTTCTCTCAATTGCAAAAAAAAAGAGGAAAAGTATTACTCAAAATGAATAAAAACAGTGAAATGCAATCTCAGAATATTAGCATAAACCTGCAGTAATTAAATGTATTACATCATACAAATATATTTGATTTAATTTTATTAGCCAATGTCTTTGCTTCTGAGTTTTGAACCACTTCAACCATACTAAGCAAAACTGACTCATTTTATTTCTTTTTTTATTGCTGAAGTAAGCGTGTTGAACTTTCTTCTCCTGCATCCTATTCTTCTTCAATCCAGAATGGCAGAACAGCTGAAAGGTTATTTTAACTGCAGTGTGAATTTGCATTTCTTTCAGCCTGAGGCTTATTCATTTCACATTTGGTGTGAAAGTGCCTTTACATTAGCAAAAAATAGAACCTTTGTTGTTATTAAAAAACAAAGCAGCAAGCCCAGCCCAGGTGAGAAAAAGTAACACAAAAACAATGTAATGCATTACTTTCCATAAAAAGTAACTTGTAACTTTTAAAATGAGTTACCTTTTTTTTTTTTTTTGGAGTACCTTTTTTGTAATCTATTACTTTTAAAGTAACTTTCCCCAACAATGGTAATGATGTGTTTCCACTGTTACTATTAAAATCATAAATCTTTTTTCATTTTATTTTAACATGCATTTATAACACTATACTGTGGGCTCTCCATTAAATTACAGAAAATGTCTTAACGCTGTTGTTTGGGTGTTTGTAATTCAAAGTCTGAGGCTAATTTGACATTATCTTTCTCTTCCGTCCACTATAATCAATCTCTAAACATATTTTCGGTCGCACTTTAGATTAGGGTACGATTCTCACTATTAACTAACTATTGACTACGGCTTTTGTCTCAATAATCTCATAATTACTGCTCACTATTAGTTAGTAAGGTAGTTGTTAATTTAGGTATTGTGTAGGATCTAGGTAGGATTAAGGGATGTAGAACATGGTAATGCATGGCTAATAAGGCATTAATATGTGATTTATCAACACGTTCTCATACCCGTCTCGTCACATATTGACGTTTGGTCAGGACCCCTCGGCATCTCTTTTTAATGCACAGGGTACCCCTTTAACATAATTTTTTTCGACGCACAGGTTGCTTCCGTTGAAGGTTGTTTTCGGTTGTTTACCCAATGTGTCAGACCAAGACATGTTTAATTCTTTGCATTAAGCAGACATGATTTTATAAATATTTATAGGCTACCTTTATATTTTGGAGCAGCTAACCCCACACCTACCCTTAACCTACACACTTCTCAGCAGCAATATAAAACACGTAACAGGTAAAAGTACAGTTACAGGTATTTATTGCAAAAACTGACCAAAAACAGCATAAAGGTATTAACTCATGTTGCATTCCAAGTCTTTTGAAGTCATACGATATATTCATGTAAGAACAGAGTTGATATTAAAGTTTTTGACGTTACACACATTAAAGCTGACGTTTATTAATTTCAGAGGCCTTTTGAACCTCATAAAAAGACAATTGAGTGTTTTGAGTGGTGTTCGATGATCGGTGCCCTCTCATTTCCTATTGCGGCAGCTGGTCTTCAGCGGTGAATAAAGTCATGGAGATTTGTGACATACTGCGGTAAATGTGCTTCTAGGGCTGGCTCTGTGCATCTTACCATCATTTATTTTTTTAACAGCTCTAAGAGGCCCAGAGTCTTTAATGAGGATTAAACAATGTCATATGCTCTGACTAATGAGAGCATTTTTACACTTTTCTTTGATTTCTCTGGCTTGAAACAGTAATTGGGTTTAGTGTTAATCTAAAACATTAGCTACAGCCGAACGGGGCTCTTCGGCCAGGAGAACGCTAATGCCAGCTCTCATTTCCAATCTGTAAAAATCACAATGACACTGGACATTGCATATATTAGCTTCACCAGAGGCTAGCCGGCGTTTGAAGTGGGACTTCAAATAAATCACGGCCCACTAGGCACAGAGACAACCAACAAGCACGACTATGGTGTCTGACACGTTATTAGACTTAAAAGTGACTAAAGAGCAGCTTTGTTAGCTTTGACAAACCCATCTCAAAAATTGGAGAGAAAGTGAAAAACAGTAAGGCTAGTTCGCTGCTTAGCGGGGCTATTTAGCTTACTGACACAGCAGTGTAGCATTAGCATGCCTACATGCTAGATTTCTGTGAGTATGGTGCATAACGTTACATAGATGGGGGTGAAAGGAAGGTTTTTGATAGTGAAACTGTGTGTGCCCTGTGAAAAGTGTGTGTGTGTAATTGTATTGAATGTGCACTTGTGTAGTTCTTGTGTAAATCTTATAGGTGCACTGTGTAAATTTAAGCGACATCTAGCAATGAGGTTGAGAGTTTCAACCGCTCACCCCTCCATTTTTAGAGTAGCTACGGTAGCTGACACAGGACAAAGATGTCGTAGTCTGAGACAGCAGAGAGTAGCGAACGCTCTGTAGAGCAGTTTGTCTGTTTAGGGCTACTGTAGAAACATGGCGGCACAAAATGGTGACTTCATTGTAAGAGGATCGACAGTGTATGTAGATAGAAACGGCTCATTCTAAGGTAATAACAACATAACGGTTCATCATGTAAGTTCTTTATACACCACTGAAAACATAGTTATGTATATTATATTGCATTTCTGTCTGTAGATCCTCATAAATACTACACACTCCACCTTTGAGCACCTTTAATATTTAAATTAATATTTATTTTTGTCAATTTTAATTTCATTTTGAGTAATTTCATTGTGCTTTTGTCATTTATTTAATATTTTTATTTTCAAATCGTTAAGTAGGAAGTTTTGGTGTCATAACCCTAGTGGGTAGTGCAGTTTAACAAATATATATATATTTTTTGTTCATTATAATGAAAGTCAGTGCAGTCCATATTGGACAAAAATGACTGAAACGGTCATCAAAATAGCTTCTTTTTGTGAACCAGAAGAAAGGATTTTATTTTAGTTTGAAGTTTATTTGCCGGTACGAGTGCATAGGAATTTTTCTGAGCAAAGCTTTTTGTGTGCGCAATATATATATATATATATAACAATATATAACAATAAGAACAAAATGCATAAATAATTATAATAAAGAGAGCTATCAAGGCTGTACATGCAATTAATAAACACTAAGAAAGTACAATAAAATACACACTAAACATACAATGACACACATGCTATATAAAACTGTTATTAAAAAACAATATTTTTGCAGTTTACTTAGTCCGGAGACGATACATAATATGACCAAGAAACTGAGATTGTCTCATGTTATACATACATAAAAACAACTTATAAGCATAAAATAACATTAGCAGTCTCTATATGACAGAGATACCTTGTAATCTTAGAAGTGAGAGACATATTTTTCCCTTCTTTTACGTCGTTTTCCCTCAGTCTGACTATGGCTGGAAAGTAACAGTTATAAGAACGTGCTTTATGTGTGATGAGACTGTCTGGTCTACTGTCTCTCAGGTTATGTACTGAGTGTCTATGCCTGAGCTGAGAGTTGGCTGGGTGGTATATATCCCTGAGGTTGTTCTGTGCTTTTCTTTCCTGCAATGTTTTGTTTTAAGTGTCCATGGGTGGGAGATCAGATTCAGTGATCATCTTGGCAGTCTTTATAACTTTTTGGAGAGGCTTCCTCTCTGTCTGGGTGGTGCTCCCAAACCAGACAGTGATGCCAGTGTAACGCATCTCACAGTTCAAAATCCTTCCGCTACATCCCACCACGTCATATGTCGCGTCAGTTATGCTTTTTTCGTTAGTTCATACGGCTGAACCAAGATATTTTACTTTATAATGTGTTAAATATGGATATTTTTCTTACACAAATGCATGGCTTTGTTTCTGAAGACCTTTACTAACCCCACAGAGCCTTGTGGAGTACTTTATAATGGATGTATTTTTTTTTGGGCTTCAAATTTTGGGCTCCCATTCACTGCCATTATAAAGCTTGGATTAGCCAGGACACTTTTCAATATAACTCAGAATGTATTCGTCTGAAAGAAGAATGACATATACACCTAAGAAGGCTTGAGGGTGAGTAAATCATGGAATAATTCAAATTTTTTTGGTGAGCTATCCGGCTGAACCTCTGTGGAGTCAGTTTATTTTAGAGGTATTCTTATTCTGTGAATTCAGGTTTCTACCCTTGTGCCATGATGTCTTTGTGATGGCCTTTTGTTGAAGCAAATTGATGGCATTTATGATATCATAATGCAGTTTCATATTACAGTCCTGTATACAGCCAGTATCTTCCAGAATACACTTGCGTATAAATATGAAAGTGTTATTTCAAGCATTATGATCTGGCTTTGCTTTAAAAGCTTTGTTACACTGAGGTTTCAAGATAACCGGGCTTGCGCACTAACATGCGAATGTGATACAAATCTCATAAAAGACCCAAAAGATGTGAGACCTAGAGATGAAATATGCTGTTCTCAGCTCATAAAGCCCAATCATGAAGCTATAAAGTCTAATATTTAAAGGGTATGGCAAATAACTTCCCTCAGCAGGGCTGACTTAAGTTTCTCTTTCAATCGCTATTTATCGGCCCTCGCAGATGGGAGGTACTTGAAACCTATTATTTTACGCTAAGCAGTGGCAGCCCCTTTATTTTCTTTCTGCTGGGCTCATGTGGCCTGGCGCCAGAAGGATATGATCCCCTATTTTCTCCTGACAGCGCGACTCTAGTGGCATGCCATGCTCTGGACTATTTCAGCATTAACAGAAATGCTGATGACAACATGAGGCCATCTTAATCCAGTTTGCAAGTGTGTTACACATCTTCATTCGGCCCAGACCTGTAGCCTGCACTGACTGAACTATAACCGACCCACCCAGGAAGACACATCAATGTCCTGTTTTATTTTGGATTATTTCAGCCACCTGAGGATCCAAAAGAAAGGACATTGATCTTGATCTGACGCAATGTCTTATAGGCCGATGTGACGGGCATTCGTTATATGCTTCATTTCTGCTTGTAAGCTTAAAAAAAAGAATCGGGACAGGACTCGGGCAGAAATCATGTTGATGGATGCGATTATTAACATTACTGTATATGAAGCAGAGCAGGACCGAGTGTTGTAGGGGCTGAGCAAGGCCGCCGGAGTGATTGTTACTCAACACATGGCTCGCGAGCAGTGGGACTTTTATTATGACGGTTATTATAACTTTTACACAGTTGCCGGCGCCATTTCCGCTTTTCTGGTCACGAGTATGAGGTAACGCAGCTCTGTTTATCATATTAGATACATTTGAGTGTATCTGCAGTGAGAGTAAAGCGTTTCTGCCAAATCAAACCGGAAACCAAGGGCAGATATGACGCAATTGACAGGCGACTCCCTCACACCCGTCCCTGGTTCCTTGGTTAAAATTAGCAATTTTCTCACGATTTACAAATAGTTGCAAACATTTGGGATATTGTAAGTACTCAACTGAACAAAATATATAACACTGGCCTAGTGGTTTTTGCATATTTTACTGCAAAATAGTGCAGTAAATCTTACATAGTGCACCTTTAAGAGTCTATGATTGGCTCATTATTGCAGTGATTATGTTTACTAGCATGTGTGGCAACAGTTCTTCTAACCCTAATACATGGAGCGTGTAGCTTTTCATTTTTAAATAACCATGTAGAAAGACACATTATGGCCATATTCCAAGATCTTGATGCACCTCTTGATGGAAATAAATGCTGTAATGTTATTTCCATCAAGAGATGCATCAGTTTTTGGTCAAGATATTGTATTGCCAATGCAAGAGTCAATCACTCAAAGATTTCTGGACTCAGTGGTGCCAATTCATGTGAAAATGATCCTTCATGCTACCTCACAACCATTTTTTCACAATTTAACCCTGACGAATCTTGACATTGTCATCCTGGAATATGGCCATGATGTGTCCTCCTACATGGTTGTTTAAGAAATGAAAAACTGCACACTCCACCTATTAGGGTTAGAAGAACTGTTGCCAAACATATAACATGCTAGAAACATAATATCCACTGCAATAATGAGCCAATCAAAGACATTTATGCATTTCTAATATAATATAATATAATATAAAGTGAACAAAGATGGCTGGACCATCATGTGGGACAAGGGGTGTTTACTGCAACCCGCCTCGGCCATCATTGTCCACAACAAGAAGGACAGGCTGAGCTCCTAGTGAACCACAACAGTGGAGAAGGAGAACGACAAGCTCACCAAGTACAAGTGCCTAGGAATCGACATCAGCATATCCCGGAACTTGAAACACAGATAGTGCCTCTTGTTGTGATAGGAGCCCTGGGATGCATCAAGAAAGGTTTCCACCGATATTTGAACCAGATCCCAGGGAAGCCAAGTCCCTTCCAAGAGCAGACGATTGTGCTTTTGTGGGACCGCAAACGTCCAACACAAAGTACTCTCTTAAGCCCGGGATACACAACACGATTTTCGGCTGTCCCAGACGAAAGATTGTCATCGTGAAGCAATCGTGACGATTTCTCTGATCGTGGTTCCTAATCGTACAATGAGAGAGTTTGAAAGACGGCCATTGCCACAGTCTTGAGACTAACGATAGCCTACGATCAATGTCTGACAGTGCCAGAAATCCAGCATGATCAACCCACAGTGTGTTTGTTTGCTGCTACGACCTACGTCTATAAACCAGCCAATAAAAATGCGACACGAAATCAACGCAACATGGCGCTAAAACTTAAAAATGCTTACCTCAAGCTCTTTTCCCTTCCTCTTTTGCCGTGTGCTATTTTTTTCCAGCACACATAAAAACTACAACTGCCAAAGTGCGATTCATCTTGCTCTTTTTGTTTACCACTAGTGCATGCTGATGACATTTTATTCTTCTACAGAAACTTGCATCGTAGCCTACGTGTCGTCATCGTACAATCTACATGCATGTCGTACCCAAGTTTAATAGATCAATGTCGTACAGTGTGATTTGTAGTGATCTTATAGGATTGCTAAAATCGTGCAGTGAATCCCGGGCTTTAGAGAGGAACTCCCAAGGACAGAGACTTTTTTTACTTATGTTTTTCTTAAGTCAAACAAGCAAAGTATTAACATCATGTCTAACATCTTCTGTAATTTATGAAAGACACAATGTCATACAGGTTTTTGTAGTGGCATGAGGGTGAGTAAATGATGACAGTTTACGTTTTTGTTTGAACTATTCCTAATATGAGCATCCATAAACTAGAATATTATTTATTCTGTTGTTCTGCTGTCTGGGTGCGCATACTTGAGCTTAAAGAGTGTTTCATAATTCATTACATGAAAAATAAGGAAAAAATCTCCTCCAGAAACTATACTAATAAAACCGTTGAACAAGAATGAAACAATAAAAACTGGATTACTTGATTACGATGAAATGCTATGGCAAAAGCAAACTTGAGAGAATTAACATGTCTGGAAGTGATCACTTAGATATTTTAGATGTATGCACTGAATTGTCGTTAATTTGATTTCTTTATTGATTGACAGCCCTAACTAAAGCATATTGATGTTAATGCATCTTAAGTTTTCTTTACCAGAGCGAGCTGAGGTTTGTTTATCCTGTTTTTAGCAAGATCTAATAGCATGCAAATATTCAAACAAAAGCAGAGTTTCCATGGCAACCATCTTTTAGTATTCTCTCTCCATAGTGACCCTGAACATTTAATGGAACTCTATGAATGAGATAAAGTTTCCCATTTATGGTCTTGACGGTGCAGCTGTATTCACAGGTGAAGCCTATTTCTCAGCATGTTTTTTCTATTTTTCTCACATGTAAAAAAAAAGCACTGCCGTAAATTAACATGGCGTCACAAGTCAGAATGCTTCCATGTTCTTCAGACAAGTGACTTAGAGTAATGACTTTCAGCAGTTCTGTGGTTTTAATTTGTTAAACCAGAACTGGGTTCCACAAACTATTATAATTTGGCAAATTCTCGTCACATATTGCTTGGTCAGGACCCTTTGTCGTCACTTTTTAATGCACAGGGTACTCCTTCAGCATAGTTTTTCGATGGCCAGGGTACTCCATTGAACCCTTTGGTGTCCGTGTCATACACAGACGCGTTGGGCATGGGAATGTTATCGTCATGAGGAAATTGTATATTAGGTTATGATTTTGCCATTGACATGTTGGAGTGTGATCCTCAATTTCTCAAGTTCTTTACATAAAGATATTATTTGACTTCAGAAAGTTTTATTTGCCTGTTATGTGTTTTATATTGTTTAGAAGTGGGTAGGGTAGGAGTGGGGTTAGTTGGTCCAAAATATAAAAGTAGCCTATACATAGATATTTATAAAGTCATGTCTACTTTTACAAATGCAAAGAATCTTGATATGATGCATTGGGCAAACAACTGAAATCAGTGCAGGACTCAGCACATCGAATAATGACGCTAAAGGAGTACCCTGTGTATAAATTGACGCCGATGGATCCTGACCAAGCATCAGTATGTGACGAGTTGGGTGTGAGAATGTTGCCTATACCTAAACTCACTACTTCAGTCCTACATGCCCTCCAGAAGCTTGTGCTCTTCAAGTAAATGGTGCCTTGTGGTACCATCCCAAAGAGGCGGAAAATCACTTTCACGGACCTTAACCTTGACTGTTCCAAGCTGGTGGATTGACCCGCCTAACTCAACCTGAGCTGCTGACTCTTTAGTCATTTTCGATAAACAAGTGAAGATGCATCTTTTTCGTCAACACATGACCCATTAAATCCCATTGGTCAACGTAAAGTGACCGTAAAGAATGTTTTCATTTATTAAGCTCTAAAAATTTTACTGTTTTTTAGTGCATTTCCTGCAAATATGAAAAAACAATAAAGGGTCTTAATTAAATGTGTGCAAATTGTCACATGACCAGAGCAGTTTACTTCTTGTTTGCACCATGAGAAGATGATGGCTGCATTAAAAAGCTCCAAAACAAAAGGTTAGCAAAGTATGTTAAAGGGATAGTTTTCATTCAATAATGAAAATTAGCCCATGATTTACTCACCCTCAAGCGAATATGACAATCTTCTTTCAGACGAATACAATCAGAGTTATATTTAAAAAATTCCTGGTTAATCCAAGCTTTATAATGGCAGTAAATGGGGCCCAAAATTTGAAGTCCAAAATAGTGCATCCATCCATTATAAAAATAATCCACAGGGCTCCAGGGGGGAGTGTTTTTCTGGTCTAAAAACGAGGTGTGTTCAGGCGCATTGTTGATGCGTTGTTATTTTGAGGCAACTGAAAACGAATGCATCATTGACCAACAAAAACCTGCTCTAAAGTCAATGGCGGAGTCGTTTTCAGTTGCCTCAAAACAGCAATGCGCATGAACACACCTCGTTTTCAGACCAGCACGCCCATGGGCGCACAAATGGGCGCAAATGCATTTGCTATTTAAACAATGTGGCGCAGGACATGAAAATGATAACGTTGGGCTGAAACTAGCAAAAAACACTTGCACCGCATTGCTCCGGGTGTTGGGCTTAATGAATCAATTAACATTTGAACGTCAGGTATCAGTCGTGTGCATCTTGTAAACACATCTTTGTATTTTGTCCCTCTTATGTTAAAGCATGACTATTTCTGGTGCAGCACGAGCTGCAATTGCATCATTGCTTTCAGATATGTGCTTGTTTTTACAACCCGGCGCGGATTAGAATAAATTGCAGACTCAGCACAATATGGCTGTACCTCATGCTGCTGAGGGCTTGTTGATCCAGAACAGCGGCGCTGGGATAAAAGCAGTATGCTAATATGCCTAGCTTGCGTTTTCATGTGAGCCGTTTCCTACCCGCACATGCCACCTTCTAACTTTCAATCATTAGGTGTGCTTGGACTACATGATAGAACTATTATGATTAAATAGCTTTTTTGGGGAAGGGATGAGGGGTGTTGTTTTTTGTCTTCATGTACTGTAGGTGGTTGCAAAACCAGTCTTGAAAGCTGCGGCCTACGGCTTCCAGAGAACAGCTGAGCGAGTGGGCGGCTTCACCGCTGAGATCAGGGGCGGCAGAGATGGAGGGAGAAAAAAGAAAAGGCCAAACGACCTCCCTCTTCTCTTCTGCACATTCCTGTGCCTTCTCTTCCATCTCTGGCTGAAGCGCAGTCATCGGCTTAGCCTCACGGATTGCCACAGGGATCCGGCCACAAAAAAGCATTCTGTTTTTTATTTTTTTTATTTCAAGCCGAGAAGCAGTGCAAGTTTGTCTGATGGCTTTCAGATCCTCAGTGTCACCCCTGTCATTTCTGCACCCAGCCGAGTTCGGGTCATTGCACTGACGCAACTCTTTAAACCAGGGCTGGGCTTCTGGGATTTAATCCCTACTTTTATTTTTACCTCTATACATGGTAATTTTTTGTCGCTGTTAACTATATTTATAGCTCTACTTCCTTGTGTAGCATGTTCCTCTGGCTTTAACATGGTGTTAAAATTATTTTTTTAAGTTGTGCAAAAAAAAAAACAATTTCAGCCTTTCTACTGTAATATGATTTTTCAGTGAAAAGTTTTAAAGTTAATCTTATTCCATTTTTTTAAAATAGAATGCTAAGGTCATGGGTTCAATTACCAACAGGGTTATTACGTTTTAATTTATTTTTAATATTTCTATTTTAATTTTAATTTGTCTTTTCTATCTTTGTTAGTTTTCGATTTTTTTTTTCAGTTTTATTTTTTGTTTAAAGAAATACATTTTTTTTGTAAATTAAATAAAGCTAAATTATAAAATAAAATATAAAATACAAATTAGAAATGTTGCCTTGGCAACTAACTAACTAACTGAAAAGTTTAAGCTCTAAAGTGACTAAAATTAAAACATTACAATTAATTACTGACTTAAAGATGATTTATAGAAATATGAAAAATTTACAAAAATGGCAGAAGTGCATAACAAAATTACAACATTTTAAACTAAAATGGAAAAGGAAATTTTTCAAAATTTATAATTTCATAATCTACATTTTTGTAATTATTTTATAATTGATAATTCAAAATGTTAATACATGCTATAATAATATATAAATAATACAAAAACAACAGTGTACTATGATTTACAGATTTTCATATACCATGAATCAAACTCCAAAAGTATTTTGGGACATTTTAAAATGATTTTAGTTAGTTTTGGAGTGAATAAAAATTTAGTTTAATTACATTTTTTGGTACACTATGTAACGTTTGACCCTCTAACGGTTAAAAAAAAAAACAACTGCATGCATTTTGCGGAAGAAAATTGTTTTGGCTGTGCCTTGGCTTTGTGTGGATGAATATGGTTATCCTACTGCTCATAAAATATTCACTATATTTTAATATATAAACTACACTCTGTGAGCCAATGATGTAAAAATTTGTGTTTTAAAGCTTAGTGGAAGTTTTCCCTAGACTTGGCTTTAAATATTATATACTCATATACTCATAAAAATGACTCTTTGCTTATGTAATGTCAACAAGTCTATTATAGTCCTATATTTCATTGAAGGCTGGTCCCAGATGCATCAGCAGATCCGGGGTTGCTTGGAGTTTGATTTTCAGCTCCTTGTTTATATATTTTTTAGCATTTCCTTTCAGTGTGCAAAGAATTTGGATCATTGATGTGTAAAATAAATGTCTGGACTCCTATAGCTTTGGCTGTGCATCTGTCATGTTGACGACCGAAAGGAAAGAAGGGAACGAACAACAATAAAAAGAGAAATGAAGTTTTGTGGGGTTGTCAGATCTCGCTACGCCAGCGTGTTGCTACATGAAGTTAATTATTGGAATGGTTCAGTAACTCACCATGACTTTGTATTCATTCTTCACCTAAAGCTGAAGTGAAGGGAAGATTTAGAGCTGGCAGTCCTCCAGTGATTCGCACCGTCTCTCAGATTCCCTACATCAAACAGAGCGCATATGCAGATCTCCAATACTGGAATATTTATGAAAAGCAGACCAATCCCTCCTGTTGCGACACCATTTTGGAGATGGAACTAGATGTTTTTGGAGGTTTGGGATGTGATGATGTACTTTCTAAGCCATTCATAGAGCAATCTGTACTTTTGCAGAGAATGCACCAGCTAGCTTTTAGGTAGTGGTCAGAAGTAAATTTGTTACTGTGAAATAAGAAATCCTTCTGTGTGCAACAAAAAAGGGTTTGCCATGTTGCTTCAAGCTTTTTAATGCCTACTTGGGTCTTAAAACAAGCCATGCTTATCTTGTTAGCTGCAGCTCTGCATTGTTTTTCACAAAAAAGCAGGTATCTATAGCCCCATTTCCACCAAAATTACCCGGAACAATTTGTACCAGGAACTTTTTTTACAGGAACTTTTTTCCCCCCAGACCAGCTACTGTCTGCGTTTACACCGCGGTGTAAAGTACCATGAAGATTAGGCAAATTATTAGTCCGGTGATGTAGGATTGCGCGCGACTGCTCCTCCCAGTCACCGACGGACAGTAATAATTTTTGCGTGACACTGTATGCAACAATAACAAGTATAGTGGAGATTCAAGCAGCGCTGCTTTTGCTGGTTATGTACTGTTTTACTAAAGAGGTAGCCTAGTTAACAAAACGGCGGAAAAGAGAGCACTGATACTAAAGCATATTCTGCTTTAAGTGTGTAAAGCTAGATTTAAAATAAGACAACGTATGTTATTATCAGCTATTATGGACATTGACCGTGAGATGGCGAGACGAACGCACGCCACCGGACAGAAAGAGCAATACTTTTAAAAATGCCGTTTGAAATAAAATGCTGCGTGAACTCAACCAATCAGCATGTTCAGCGCCCAAGCCCCACCCCCAAAAGTTCCTGAACTTTGAAAAAGTACTACCTTGCGAGCAGGGACTTTCTGAGGGGGAAAATTTTACCTGGATCTTCAATTAGACCCTGGTCCCTGCGGTCGAAATGCACAGAGTACCACCCCAAAGTCCCTGCTTCCTGAAGAACGTTCCTGAGGTGGAAACACGGCTTTAGATAACAGCTTTTCTGTTATTTCTTGAACGGAAAAGAGCAGCTTGGACACTCTACAAAATATCTCCTTTTATGTCCCACGTAACAGAGCTGAGGTGACACTGTTACGGATATGTAAAGCTTTTGCCCGGAAAAGGAAAAACATCCTTCATTTCATGGTTGGAAATTTTATGGATGGAGGAAATTCAATTTTGACGGTTTCTTTTACAATAACCATTTCCTTATATGACAGCAATATAAGCCGTCATATTTGAATGAATTTAAGATGTTTTATGGCAGCATGTTTTTTTAAGGCAGACTTGAAGTGTCAAAGAGACAGTTTTGTCATAAAAGTAATTCTTAAATCTCCACAATAAACCAAATTGTGATTAATTCAAGTCATTCTGTGGCCGTCTGCAGAAGCTTTTAGCTCTCATGAATGTTTATTGTGGCAAACCGTTGCACATATTTAATGAGTCCTCACAGGAATGTTTGTTTACAAGTTTGTTTTTATGTGTGCTTACCAGAAAGATTTACGAATCCATTATGATATGATGACTGAAGAGGGCCAAATAGGTCTGGAAGTGTACAGGAGCCACAGGAAGTCGTGTCTACTTTAGATACTTGTTCTATAGACGCTCGGGGTCTGCTCTTTGACTCATTACTGGTCATTTAGAAACTGCACAGTACAATCAATGGAACCATCAATTAGTCGATGTGTCAGTCAGTCACTGGGGCAAAAACCCAGCTCACACTTACGGATCTGTCTAGTCCATCACTGTCCCAACTTACCCTCCAAATTTCGATTTATCCATGCCTTCAACTTTCGGTTTAAGCGCAGTCTGCAGAATCTCTTCAGCGTTTAAAGAAATGCTGATGAGTACTCAAATAACTGTGAAAAATCATCCTGTTAGCTGATAGCCAGATTGCCCTCATGTTGTTCCAAACCTGTATGCTTTTCCTCTGTGCAGCCCAAAAGGAGACTGTTCACTCTGCTCTTTTGTAGTGAACTTGAATGCGAAGCTCCAAAAAGGACCAAAAATTTGCTGTAAAAGCACAAAAGTGTAGACTGGATGACCTGTGCGCATGACATGACCTGAATAAACAGAAGATTGAAACGCTTTGATAGATTAAACATGACTAATAAACACAGTACTGCGACAATATATGGTTTATCTGAGTTCTTTAGGCCTTCTCATTTATTTTCATGATAATAAAGTATATGTATACTCAATGCTAATCAACAAGAGGTTAAAAAATGCTTCTCTTGTTTGGAAAGATGTTTGACACATGCTGCTTTTTCAAATGCGTTCTTAGAGACTCCTGATACTACTGATCACAGAGTCGTGCTTCACTGACAAGCTGCGTATAAAAAAGAATCACAGTTTTTGCGATTTCATAATTGCAATAAGCCAAATCGCAATTTCGGGTTAATTGCGATTAATCGTGCAGCCGTTATACTGCATGATCAGTATAACATTCTTCAAAATGTCTCATTTTGTGCTCAACAGAAGAAATTAAGGTTTGGAACAGCATGAGGGTGAGTAAATAGTAACAGAATTTTATTTTGGGGTAAATCATTTGGACATTTTGGCCATCTGCTTTGCCTAATCACATGACCTTTTAAGATTTTAGATCAGTATTTGTAGAATTTGTTTAGAATGATTGCCATATCATAAGATCCATGCTATGGACAGACAGCCCCTCAATCTTCTCAAAGCTCAAACAGCCACAGTCCAACCACCTGTCATAAATATCACTTACGAGCAGAACCATGCGTAGAAACCAATCGGGATGTGCGTAACCACACAGAGATGTGTCTCTGTGCCGGATGTGGTCTGTTTTTCTCATAAATGCACCCACATACGCCCACTCATACAGACACAGATCAAGTGTAGACTGTTGGCATGTTCAAACCAGATATGGACATTGTTAAATTTCTACGGCTGATGTAAATATGTGCAATATCTGATATCTAAATATGTGCAAGCCGAGCTCAGAAAACCTGATGCTAGCAACAGATGGAGGGCAGCTCGTAATTTCCCGGGCACATCTATCGGAGATGCGTGTCATGCGGCTGCTTACCGCAGTGTGTCAAGAAAAACAGTATCAGGGTGTATCATGTGTAAGCGAATGAGTGATCGGGAAAGAGAAGCGCCTGAGCCACTGAATGATTGAACTGACAGTATCGAGAGCATGACACAGTGGCAAATCCCAGAAGTTTTAAATCATTTGTCGTTAAGTGCCAGAGATAAATAAGCGATTAAGATACTCAAGATTCCTTTAGGAGTGTGGCAAACATTACACTGTTCGATTCGCTCGCCACCAGATGCCAAGCGGTACTTCCTGTCAGCGGACGAGAGGGGGGACCTCTGAGAATCGCATTTCCATGACAGCAAACTACAATTGCACGCATTTGCATTGCTGACAAGCCAAATGCTCCAGGGGATGTGGCAGCCCTCTCCTCAATTAAACGCTTTGTCATTAGCTTAGATGTAATTGCATTGTGGGTAATTCAAACTAGTCGTTTGGGAGCACCAGACAGCGAGTAATGGTGAACTACAGTCAGTGTTTATCCCGTCAATGAAATTAGAAATATGTGTTTATGAAAGATAATTTTGCTTTAATAATGATGAGCATAGACAAAAATTGTCATTTTGTCTTTAAGACTGCATTTATTTAATCAAAAATATGGTTAAACTGGTAATTTGTTAAATATTAGCATCACAGGATCTTTCAGAAATCGTTCCAATATGCTGATTTGCTGCTCAAGAAGCACTTCTAATTAATGTTGAAAACTGTTTTACTGCTAAACCCTTAAATGCATGAATGTTTCGCCAATCATTATTACTTATCTGGGTCTTTAGCGACCCGGATCTATATCTAACACGGATATAAAACTCTCCTGATATTAGAGTAACAATTACAGAAGAATAAAATAAAGCACATTTGTTACCTGTTGGAGCTTGGAAGGGTTCAGTTTGAGCAGATGTTTTGAAGCTTGGAAGTTCAGTTTGAGCAGATGTTTTATACCATCATCACTGTCCTTGTCAGAGCTCATTTACCAGTACATTCAGCATCTCAAACATATTCACAAAGCTATCTTCAAAATCTATATTTTGATCGCTGACAGCTTCTTCATCAGATCCACCATCAAGTGACAGTGACACTAATATTTGATTGCGTTCAGCACTTGCTCTGCAGTAAATCCATTTCAAGTTCTGCTGATGATGATACTTTCTATTCTTTTGTTTTCTGCCTGCAGTAACTATGAGTGAAACGTCACTTCATCATTGTGTATCAGACATTGCCACCTTGTGGAATAAAGGTGAATTGAACTTAATTCAGTCATCAAAGATTAAATTATTTTTAAAATATACTTACACTAATTCACACCTCGGGTCGTTAACGACCCTATAAAATTTTTACAAAAAATGAATGGACTTTTTTCTTGTTATATTGTTTATAATTAATTGATTAAGGAATACTAAGAAGGTTGATTTCTAACTTTAAAAAATGAATGAGGAGGAGGGTAGTGAATGACGTTGTACTGGGGCACTAAGACCCGAGGTATGTTTTTTTTATTTTTTTAAAATGGAAACTGGAAACTTTTTTCAGTGTTTTTTGATGGATATAAATTCAAAAGAACAGCATTTATTTGAAATATAAATATTTTGTATAATTTTAAGTGTTTGTCTATAATATCTAAAAGTATTATAATAAAGTTCTATATAAAATATTATATATTATAAGCAGTGATTCATGTCATGAAACTCTAGACTCAAACTCAAACTGCTTGCAGTCACCTCATTCTCTACAAGGCACAGCTGATTGGTTCCATCTGTAGCCAATGAGCTCGCTGCTCAGCCTTCAAATACTTGGTTAGCATTAGCCTTAGCAGTGCAGTGTGCTTTCAGAAACCCTCCACCTTCCCCAGCCCCACCTGTATAGATCTGCTATAGGTAATTTATGTATGCTATATTGTTCAGTATGTATATAGTCTTACTTGCTCACAGCAACGTGTCATATATGTATTGGCAGTACAAGTCCTATACTTGTTCTACAGCAGCAGCAGCAGCGTAGCAGATGATCAGAGATCATCTGAAATTATAGTTTATAATATATACATTCTATAATGTTGTATATACACTCACCTAAAGGATTATTAGGAACACCATACTAATACTGTGTTTGACCCCCTTTCGCCTTCAGAACTGCCTTAATTCCACGTGGCATTGATTAAACAAGGTGCTGAAAGCATTTTTTTTTTAGAAATGTTGGCCCATATTGATAGGATAGCATCTTGCAGTTAATGGAGATTTGTGGGATGCACATCCAGGGCACGAAGCTCCCGTTCCACCACATCCCAAAGATGCTCTATTGGGTTGAGATCTGGTGACTGTGGGGGCCATTTTAGTACAGTGAACTCAGTCATGTTCAAGAAACCAATTTGAAATGATTCAAGCTTTGTGACATGGTGCATTATCCTGCTGGAAATAGCCATCAGAGGATGGTACATGGTGGTCATAAAGGGATGGACATGGTCAGAAACAATGCTCAGGTAGGCCGATGCCCAATTTGCACTAAGGGGCCTAAAGTGTGCCAAGAAAACATCCCCCACACCATTACACCACCACCACCAGCCTGCACAGTGGTAACAAGGCATGAGGGATCCATGTTCTCATTCTGTTTACGCCAAATTCTGACTCTACCATCTGAATGTCTCACCAGAAATCGAGACTCATCAGACCAGACAACATTTTCCAGTCTTCAACTTACCAAGCATTACACTAAAATAAGTCTCTTTAATGAGAAATGTGCTGCTTTTTCCGGCGTTTGCGCTGAAATCTCCATAGATGGTCAGTGTCTGCATTAAGCCATTAATTGCTCTTCTATCAGCTCTGACCTCTAGCATCAACAAGGCATTTTCGCCCACAGGACTGCCGCATACTGGATGTTTTTCCCTTTTCACACCATTATTTGTAAACCCTAGAAATGGTTGTGCTTGAAAATCCCAGTAACTGAGCAGATTGTGAAATACTCAGACCGGCCCGCCTGGCACCAATAACCATGCCACGCTCAAAATTGCTTAAATCACCTTTCTTTCCCATTCTGACATTCAGTTTGGAGTTCAGGAGATTGCCTTGACCAGGCCCTTAATGCATTGAAGCAACTGCCATGTGATTGGTTGATTAGATAATTGCATTAATGAGAAATTGAACAGGTGTTCCTAATAATCCTTTATGTGAGTGTAAGTTACATATTTTAAATGAATATTATGCAAGGGATAATGTACATCCAGCCGGTTGTTATCGCAGAATAAACCCAGACGGAGTGATCATCTTGCATCACTCTGAAGGGGTTTATTCTGCGATAACAACCGGCTGGATGTACATTATCCCGCTTAATACACGGCTACTTGTCTCAAGTAAATTAGACACCAAATATTATTGTTTAAATTGAGTTGAAATATTGTATTAGCTCTTAGGCAAAGCTTCCGCGAAGAAAAAAGAAAAACTGCTTTAAGCAGTTCCAAACTGCTTTAAGCCTTCATCTATTGCTGAAGATTTGTTTTTACCATATATGTTTTTTTTTTGCCAGAAGGCATAGACTGATTAAAACTTTTAGGCCTGGTTTCACAGACAGATTAGGCCTTTTTAGACATTTAAGTATGTTTTATGAACTTGCCTTCATAAATAAACAATGGCACAGATATATTTTAATATATGTCAGTGCAAGTTGCTTTCAGTTAAAACAGTTCAAACATGCATTTGAGTCTGGGACTAGCTTAAGCCTTGTCTGTGAAACCGGGGAACAATTGCATTCCAATTAATACTTACTGTTGTGATTTCCTGCCTGCATTTCTTGCCAGTAGCAAAAGAACCATGTATATTTCTTTACTCTTTTATTTATTATTTTTAATACGTAAATTAATTTTCATAATATTTATTTGACTCTTCTCTTTTTAGCAGTTTATCTTATTGATGTTAACTGTTATAATGAGTTCCTGGTACAGTATATCCACATATGTCTCCAGGCTGTCGTCTATGGCACATGAGCCAGCAGAAGACAGATGCTGGTGAGGCAGAAGCCTCCTGTTTTTCATCTAAAACCCTTTGTCACTGACACTGGAAAACACTTTCCTACAGCCAAAAGGGTCCTTCAAACCGAAGGGCTTCCAAAACCACATTTCACAGTACGGCATTGATTAGGAAAACAGTTTTTCCTGCCGTTCTGGCCTCTACCCCAACTACTAAAGTTGTTTAGCTAATTGAAACGTTTGTAAATGTGTGCATGCTTTGAACATCAGCATTACAAGACTTTTAGCACATACAATTACCAAAGCATTACACTAAAATAAGTCTCTTTAATGAGAAATGTGTGCTTTTTGCCTCCGACGTTTGCGCTGAAATCTCCATAGATGGTCAGTGTCTGCATTTATCCAGGCTAATTTTTGGTTTGCATATGACCGATTCTGTCTGATAGGCCAATGTGGACTTGATTACTGGATTGCTGGATCCCGATGTTCACAGAATGCAAAGTGTCAGCGTGTGACGTAGGTAACTTATAAAAATAAACATCCGAGAAGTGTGTTATGCTTTTGACAACTCGCTGTGAATGGGAAATTACCATCTGTATTTATTTGCTATTAAACAGCCTGGTCAAGCAAAGGGAGTCAAACATCATTTGTTTGCAGATGTCTTTGTAATGAAATTGGGTATTTGCCCCTGTATTTTAAATAGTCATAGTTAATCTGTGTCGACACATTTCACTAAAATGTGATGCGCATAACTGGAAGTTTCATTTCACTTTGAGTTGCGTCTACTCGCCGGCAAGCCATCGTTGTCTTCTGAGCGGCTGTGTTTATCAGCGTTTAGCAGCGGATGCCCAAAGTGTTCAAGCTGGGGAAACTTCTAGAAACATGGTTATGGCGTTGGTGAAACTTCTGAAAACATTTATTAATCAGAGTCTGTGTTGTAATGGGTGCTAATTCACAAAATGATGATGCCAGCTGGCTCTTGTCACAGCTGCGCTGAAGAGGTCTAGTTATTTCAGTCAACTACTGGCACCAGTACTGATAAAAAATCATGAACGCGGGCTATTTTTGTTCTTGGGATCTAATGAAATGTTTTATGGCTTTATCAGATTTTATTACTTAGTGCATATGAGTATAAATTAGCATGCGTAATTATATATCTATTTTTACTAACTAAAGTAGTCTGTAGTCTCTTGCAAATCTAAAAAAAAGAATCTGTTTTTCATACTGTTTATTTATTATGATGATTTAATACATTTGATGTGCTAAATCCATTGATTATTAATTTGAATGTGTTACTAATACACTGGTCATTAAAAAGTCCCTGTTTGGATTTAAATAGGCAAATGCTTAAGAGTCTATGATTGGATCATTTATTGCAGTGATTATTATGTTTCTAGCATGTATTATGTTTGGCAACAGTTCTTCTAACCCTAATTGATGGAGCGTGTAGCTTTTCCATGTAGGAAGACACCTCATGGCCATATTCAAGGATGACAATGTCAACATTCATCAGGCTCAGATTGTGAAAGAATGGTTGGGAGGGAGCATGAAAGATCGTTTTCACACATGAAGTCTATGGGATGCCCTGGAGGAGACTTTACAGAGTGCTGGACTCTTGCATTGCCAATACAAGATCTTGATCAAAAATTGACGCACAAAATATTTTTTTCCATCAAGATAATGTTTTGGTCAAGATCTTGTATTGGCAATTGTCAAGCACTCTTTAAATTAATAATTATCAGCTTATGGGTCCGGATTTTAAAATCAATTAATTCCTAACATTTATCATGCTCTTGTTTTCTTTCGTTGAACACATTACAACAACTTTCCTTTCTCTGCAGGCTAATGGGAATTTGTAGATGCCTATCTTCTAATTCTATATTCTGGATTTGTTTTTGCAGACACATTGAGAACTGGTCGGGCTTGCAGACATTGAGGGACGTTGACATGGCATTGTACACTGGGCTTCAGAGACTGTGAGTACCACATTGCGACCACATCTTTTTGATCAGACATCTGCAGGAATGTATTGCTAGCGATGGCATTCTAACATGGGCGAGTTTCACAGTGGCATCCAAATGCTTTTTCTAGCAAGCCCCACATAAAAAGTGTCTCCCCAAGGCCTGCTTTAAAATGATCAAATAATGCTGCTGAAGTAGCCAGAAAATTTAATTACATCCCCCAACACCCTCCATCTGGTCAAGACTTGCTTTACCTCATTCAGTCTGTTGCGGTGATGCTCATATCTTTACTTGGCTCTTCATAAGTAGGGCTTCCTCCCTCACAAGAGCCCCTCAAACCTCCTTCTTCCTTCCTATTACAGCTCGACTGGTTAATGGAGGCCAGGAGCAATGATTAATAAGGTTCTCATTAGCGGTTAACTGTAACCCGCACTATTAAGGTGATGTGGCAGAACCTGGTCACAGTCTGTCAGAGGAGGGAATTTCTGAGCTAAGAAGATTAAGTTTTTTTTTTTCCCCACAGTGAATGTGTGATCTATGGAAGCTGGTTTCTGCCACAGAATAAAACTATTTAAGATAATTGCAACTTTTTTTCTCAGAATTGCGAGATATAAACTTGCAATTGTGAGTTATAAAGTCAGAATTGCAAGATATAAAGTCAGAACTGAGAGATATAAAGTCAGAACTGAGAGATATAAAGTCAGAATTTAGAGATATAAAGTCGGAATTGCAAGTCAGAATTGCGAGATATAAAGTCAGAATTGGGGGATATAAAGTCCGAATTGCAAGATATAAAGTCAGAATTGAGAGATATAAAGTCAGAATTGAGAGATATAAAGTCAGAATTGAGAGATATAAAGTCAGAACTGAGAGATATAAAGTCAGAATTTAGAGATATAAAGTCAGAATTGCAAGATATAAAGTCAGAATTGCAAGATATAAAGTCAGAATTGAGAGATATAAAGTCGGAATTGCAAGTCAGAATTGCGAGATATAAAGTCAGAATTGGGGATATAAAGTCAGAATTGCGAGATATAACGTTGGAATTGCAAGATATAAAGTCAGAACTGAGAGATATAAAGTCAGAATTGCGAGATATAACGTTGGAATTGCAAGATATAAAGTCAGAATTGAGAGATATAACTTTAGAATTGCGAGATATAATGTCGGAATTGCGAGATATAAAGTCATAATTGAGAGATATAAACTTTTATATATAAACTTTTTTTTTATATATATAAACTTTTATATAAACTTTTTTGCTTTTATAAAGTCAGAATGGCAAGATATAAAGCCAGAATTTTGAGATATAATGTTGGAATTGTGAGATATAACCTTGGAATTGCAAGATATAAAGTCGGAATTGTGAGATATAAAGTCGGAATTACGAGATTTAATGTCGGAATTGAGATTTAAGTCAGAATTGCAGATATAAATATACAATATAAACTTAATAGACTTTTTATAAGCTATTGCGAGGTAATTTCTCACAATTATGACTTTATAACTCGCAATTATAAGTATATGTCATGCAATTCTGACTTTCTCATAATTGAGAGTTTTTATCTTGCAATTCTGACCATATAAACTTGCAATTCTGAGGGAAAAAAGTCAGAATTATGAGATAAAGTCACAATTACCTTTTTTATTCTGTGGCGATAAAGTCAGAGCTTTCATAGATATAAAGTCAGACTTTTAGAGAATTAAAGTCAGAACATGATATGATATCACACTCTAGAGCGTGTGTTTTTAATAAATAACTAATAAAACATTTAAAATGCAAGTGTAAATACTCCTGGGATGCTACAAATCATGCAGCGTTGTTGCAAGATATAAAGTCAGATGTTCAATTGGTCAGAATGTTTTTTTTTATTTTTTTATTTGCAACCCAAAAATTTGGAAAAAGTCAGAACGTTAGTTATGTTGTGAAATCTGTTAACATAAATAAAATGATTATTAAAACATTTTTAAAACAACGGATCTACATTTTCTAGTGATCATGCTATACTGAAAACTAGGGGTAATTAGTCACATCAAAATGTTTAAGTTAAGAAGTTAATTTTAATTTTGTACTCCATATATTTTAATTACTCTTAACTTGAAATATATGAGTAAGCCAATTCATATTAACTTAATCTCAGCTTAATTATTTTAGTAGTGGGAACTTGGCTAGCTTAAGCTACTGCAATACTCAGTCCCCCTTTATATTAGATGTCTTTATGTACTAACATTTAAAATAATTTAATACAGTGCACTTACATGTTTTCACATTGTACTTGAATTAGTATAATTACCTGCATATAATTACATCTGTAATTAATTTCTGTAATTAGAGCTGTAATTACACTGTTGAGCCTTCCCATCTCTTTAACCCACCCTTAAACCATACCACCAAACCTGTCCCTAACCTTATCCGTATCCCACCTCAAGAGCAGCAAGTGTTTTGCAATACAATATAGGATTTCGGGAGTACATGTTAAAAGCTCCCATCCTCTAAATAATTTGCTAGGCAAATTTGTGTCTTAAAATCATCCTCCTCAGAATCAATCTAGTCTGGTCTGAGAGATCCGTTCGAGCCACCGTTCGCGATTCAAAATTAGCAGTTGATAATCTTCCATGTTAAGCATCGTGTTCATCTGGCTTAATTCTCCAACCTCATACAAAAAGAAATACGTTGATGCAATCGCTCCAGCAAAAGCCCCTAATAACAAGAGCTCAGAGTGCTTCGTGCAAAAAAACATCTCACAAATGCCAATGAAAAAAATTATTCAATATACATAATTGATTCCAGCTGCCAGTGTAAATAACTCCAGAAGCAAGGATGCAGGCTCTTGATGATATTCTGCCCTTAATGATGTTACTTGAGGAGAGGAGACAGACTGGAAGAGAAGATTAGATGTTTTTTCTCTCTCTTTTACTTCCACATTTCCCCTTTTGACACTGCTGCGAGACGGCTAGACAATTAGCAGGCCGTTTAGCCCCTAGCTGCTGTCAGATCCATTTAAAATGACAAACGTGAACTGGTCTTTCAATCTTTTTTCTTTCTTTTTTTACCAGCTCACCACCTCTTAGACCTATGATTTGCTCAAATAAGATCTTTTTGCAAAATCTTTTCGACTAATCAGAGCAACTTAGTGCAGCATTTGACATTAGCATAACCTAATTGTCCTTTGCCACAGGTGGTTGATGTGTTTTTTTTGTAGCGCAAGTAAAATTACATTTTCCCAAGATACCATCACATCTCTTGCACTCGTTTTACATATTTGTCGTAACAAATATATCCTCTAAGCTAAGAGTGTGCGTGGCTGCACACTTTTGATTTTGCCTGCACGCAGATGAAAAAAATATTGTTTGGAAAAAGCTAAAATTAGAGAAACAGAAGCTGTGTAAAAAATTATATAGAAACAAATAGCAAGATTATTTTGTGAAAGGAACGTAACCATAAATATTTCAAATTCACACATGCATGTTTCACCATCATTATTGCATATTCGGGTCTTTAGCGACCAAGATCTATATCTAACATGGATTGATCTCTACCTGTTGCGATAATATAAAACTCTCCTGAAATTAGAGTAATAAATACAGAAGAATAAAATAAAGCATTTTTTGGGACCTTTTAGAGCTTGGAAGGGTTCAGTTTGAGCAGCTGTTTTATACCATCAACACTGTCCTCGTCAGAGCTCATTTCCAGTACATTCAGCATCTGGATCATAGTCGCGATCTTAAACACATTCACAAAGCTATCTGCAAAATCAATATTTTGATCGCTGACAGCTTCTTCATCAGATCCACCATCAAATGACAGTGACACTAATATTTGATTTCGTTCAGCGCTTGCTCTGCAAAGAATCCATTTCAAGTTTTGCTGATGATACTTTCTATTCTTTTGTTTTCTGCCTGCGGTAACTATGAGTGAAACGTCACTTCATCATTGTGTATCAGACATTGCCACCTTGTGGAATAAAGGTGAATTGAACTTATTCAGTCATCAAAGAGTCAATTATTGTTGGGCAGAAAGAAATATACTTACACTATTACACACCTCGGGTTGTTAGCGACCCTATACAATTTTTACAAAAAAATGAATGGGAAAATAGGCAGTCTTTTATTTTCTTGTTATATTGTTTATAATAAATTGATTGAGGAATACTAAGATGGTTGATGTCTAACTTTAAAAAAATGAATGAGAAGGAGGGTAGTGAATGATGTTGCGGGTCACTACAGACCCGAGGTATGCGTTTAACGGTTAAAGACCATTTTTCAGCATTTTGCATGTGTTTAATTTTAAAGGGTTAGTTTACCCCCCAAAAATAATAATTCTGTCATTAATTACTCACCCATATGCTGTTCCAAACATGTAAGATCTTTGTTCATCTTCGGAACACAAATGAAGATATTTTTGATGAAATCCGAGAGTTTTCTAACTCCACATAGACAGCAACACAACGGCCACTTTCAAGGCCCAGAAATGTAGTAAAGACATCGTTTAAATAGTCCATGTGACTCCATCTTATGACAGGAACGACAGGAATACTTTTTGTGTGCAAAAAACAATCAAAAAGAATGATTTTATTCAACAATCTCTTCTCTTTCGTGTCACTCTCCAACGTGATTTACGTAAGCATGCATGTGGTGCTCAGCCAATAGTGAGCCAGCGTTCTGCCGTAGAACCCGGAAGCACTGCACTGTGTGAATAGCCCAACAACTTGAATAGCGTAAGAGAGTGACAGCGAAAAGTGTTCTTGTCGTGTCATAACATTAAGGTGGAACCACATGGACTATTTTAACGATCTCTTTACTACCTTTCTGGGCCTTGAAAGTGGTCGTTGTGTTGCTGTGGTATCAGAAAGCTCTCGGATTTCATCAAAAAGATCTTCATTTGTGTTCTGAAGATGAACGAAGGTCTTGGTTATTTGCAATGACATGAGGTTAAGTAATTAATGACAGCAATTTCATTTTTGGGTTAACTAACCCTCTAAGATTTAATGTTATCATTTAAAAGTGTTTCAACTAAAAAAATTCCAAGCAGGAAAAAAATGTTGGGAAACTACTAATACATGTTTGTTTGTCCTTTCCATTTTCAGGACCATTGTGAACTGCAACTTACATGTGATTCAGCCACGAGCCTTCGCTCAGAACCCAAACCTGCACTACATGTGAGTCCCGTGTGCTAGGATGTTCTCGCACCCTCTGATTAAACACCTAATTTGAAAGTCAATTGTTTGTTCCTCGAGACTCGTACTCGTGAAGTTGGGTTCACTCATCTACACAAGGCAATAGATCTTCTTAAGTAGGCCATGTTTAGCAAATGGGGACAATGCATTTTCCATCTTTGGATACTCTCACGGTATCACGGCTGTTCTTATTCGAGAGATGCCTTGGACCTCCGTGCATAATTTATGATGATAAAGTTCTCCTCAGTGTGTTACTGAGCACCACCCGCAGCCATTTCTCAAAAGTGAGCTTTGCGCGCAAGGCCAGCAGACACATATGTTGGTTTTAATCTCTAAAAAGCAGCTTTGCAGTGTGCTTGTTAACATATCATCTTTGTCTATAGTTGTTTGATGGTTTAAAATTGCTTGACCGAAATGACTCCTTTCGATAATTGGCTTAACAGTCTGTGCCATAAAGAGGCGATGTGTGCCTCTTGAAATTCTCTGCGTTAGATTGCATGCTCACTTCCTCGTTCCGACAGTCAGCAAAGACACTCTGTTGTGTGCTCTGAATAAACAAAGTTTGTTTGAGGTAGAGCTGTCTGAGTTATGGGGAAGAAGATGGTGGAGAACGTGGGCACAGAGAAAGAGAGAGAGATGATTTACTTAATGAAGGCTGAATTGGACGAGTGTGACAGGACTGTTATTTCCCAATTTCCTGCTGTGAGCGGTGGAAAGGACATGGAATCACACAGTCACCTCCACACACAATTTGTGCTGTCCATCACGCCTGCAAATGCACTTCTTATTTTCTCCCTGCCATAAACCGACGCGTATGCAATTTTGTGTTGGTGAATGTCTTCTGTATAGAATGTTCAGGTTTTTGTCACTACACGTGTCCACTGTAAGCACTTCAGTTGGGTGTGCGGTAGAATTTTTCATGTCGAGCTTCAAGTATGACCTGGACAGTAGCAGTCTGTTCCAGCTCAAACTATGCGTAGACTCAAGGCCGTAACCATGTCTTGAATTCTAGGTCTAGGTCAATTCTAGGTCTAATTCTAGTTGGGAAATAATCCTTTTTGGGACAATTTGCGAATAATATTGCATCAAATATATTATTAGTCCTGAGATTCTTCGCATTAGTGAATAAATACACAGATCTGCTTTTAACACATGAATTCCCTAATGGTCTGGTGGTAGAATTTTTGGAAACCGTGTCAAAGGTTCCGGGGTCTAATCCACCCTCATAAAGTTTTTTTTCTTTCTTCTTCATTATAATCAAACATGTTCATCAATGATTGTATATTAAGAGCAGGGACACATTTGTGTGCATTTTGTTTTGTGATTTCAACGGAAAGAATAGAGTCTCTCTCCGTGACACCATTAAGCCATAGATTGACGCGCTCGTCTGTGTGAAGACGGTGTGCACGTCTGCATGAGCCAAAAGAAAACACAAACCCCACCTACTTTGATTTGATTGGCCATCTCAATCATTTTGACATTGATGAGCCCTATTTGACTACTGAGGCAAACCAGACTAACATGTAACTTTTAAAATTTGTTGTCATCTTAATATACAGAGCACTGCGTAATGAAGTGCAGCAGAGCAGTGCAAGAATTTCAAATATTGGTGGGGACAATTTGGCTATTTCTAATGATTGTGGTGGACTTGTCCACCTTCAGTGTCTATGGTGGTTGCAGCTTGTGTAGACTTGGGATACACAGATTTTGCACACTTTTGTACACATTTTGTCATTTCCACCACACTGAATTGTGGTGTAAATGACACTTTAAGCTTTTGGAACAAAATAGCACAGTCATTTGTCTTTCTGAAACTACATCAATAGCTAGCATGTTGTGCATCCTGAATAAACACATTTGAATATTTTCACCTTCATGCATAACTTGACAAAATGACAACTTGATTGGAAGTGACATTTCTTGTTTTCTTCACACATCACGTCTTATGTTTCAGGTTTTCCTGATTCTTTTGTCTTGTATAAGGGCAAAATTGTTAGTTGTGGAAGAAATTAAGAGCGATGTACACTTGTTGATTTAACTTTGTTTTTGTTTTGTTTATATTTTTAAATGTATTTACTTTTTATTATGGATTTTTATAGTTTAGGATTGAGAGTCTGGGAGGGAAAAACACATTATAATATAATAATACAAAATAATATAATGGAATATAATAATCCATTAGGCATAAAATGCCCAAAATTGAAGACTCTTAGCTAAACCATTTTCAAAAGAGCCAAAATATAATATCAAGGATTTTGATAATTAATACATGATGGCCATAAGAATCCTGTGGAAATCATATTAGTAAAAAGGCGCTCAACTTAGACTTTTTATTTCTAGTGTGATGAATAAACAGAAAATAATAGCCTATCCAATGTTTTTTTTTTTTTATATACTATATTCCAGTCTTAACACAGCCACGAAATTGAAACCTGTTCAGTTTAACCTATAGTGATTGAACAATGGTGACCAGGACAACAGATATCGGTGTGGTTTTCCATTGAGAACACATTCAACACAATGTCAGTATATATGTGTGTGTGTGTGTGTGTGTGTGTGTGTGTGTGTGTGTGTGTGTGTGTGTGTGTGTGTGTGTGTGTGTGTGTGTGTGTGTGTGAGAGAGAGAGAGTCAGTAGGAAGGCAGATAACAACAGTAACGGCAGTATCTCTTTTAGGGCCCTTTTTTATTCTCCATCCCGTGTGTGGTCTTGAAAGAGCTGACTTTTATGAGCAAAAAAATCCCAGAGATTTCCAGACATGCCTTTCACAACACACACAGGGACAGGTCTCGGGAATAAAGCGGCAGTGTTCTGATCCGTTTCCCATTTCTGTTTTATGCCCCAAATATTTGACGTCGATAATAATTCATACATCACTGTACTCACAGGGAACTCAAGTATTACGAAATGTGCCATTGCTGATCTGGATCAACACGCTTTTCTTTTTTTTTTTTTTTTTCAGTACTTGTTTTGTTTACATCTAAACATGATGAAAAAGGCATTAGTATACTGTTGTGTAATTGCGTAAGTTTACACTTATTTCATAGAATATATATTGTATTAAGTTTTGTTTTTCTTACCCCACTGACAATTTATTTTCACTTGCTAACTGAAAAATTGTAGTGAAGCAAGTAATTACATTTTGATGCAAGATTAGAAAACTTTTCTGTGTGTGTGTGTGTGTGTGTGTGTGAGTCATGAGAGAGAGAGAGAGAGAGAGAGAGAGAGAGAGAGAGAGAGAGTCAGTAGGAACAACAGTAATTGTCTTGTTTTGGCAGCCTCTTGTTTTGGAGATTCACCAAGCTTTGTGACCCTTGCAGTAAGAGTTGTGGTGTCGAGGGGCCTGTTGCCTTGTGTTTATTCCATGTTTTCATGCCCCGACCGCCAAAGGAAATTTGTTTTCAGCAGCTTTAGATAAAAGACACAGAAATCAATACGGGGGCCCATTGCTTTGGTCGACCTGCTTTTTGAAGTGGGGCATTTGCTTTCATGTGTCTACTGGCCATGTGTGGCGAAATGAAAGGTTGCCTTGTGCATTTCTACAATGAACATTTTTTTTCCATTGGACGATGGAGAGAGTACTCAATATATCTAGGAATGGTTTTCCTAGGTATCCTGTAAAGGTTATTCCCATGAGAAATGGCAGAGAGGAGAGAGAGAGAGAGAGAGAGAGAGAGAGAGAGAGAGCTCTTATTAAAACTCCCAGTCCTTCACTGCTGCATCTTGCAACAAAATGTCACTTTTTCTCTATATGTATCACTTGCATGCTGTCATTTGTTTTTCTTTTTGTAGCCTTTTGATGAAAATTTTAATTCAATTTAACCAGTGCCATAATGACGTCATTATATTTTTTTTAGTCAATTTTACTCAGAAACAGTAAAAAAAAAAACATTTGCAAAATATATAAACGTATGAAAAATTCTAAGTATAAGCTAAAGCTGCTCGATTATTGAAAATCATAATCATGTTTATTTTTTGGTCAGTATTGAAATCACGATTGTTTAACACGTTTATTGGTGGGCCATATGATCAAATACTTATTTTGGGATATGATTCTTTTAAATACAGTATCCATGAGAATGGCAGAGAGAGAGAGAGAGAGAGAGAGAGAGAGAGCAGTGGTTCTCAAACCTGTCCTGGGGACCCCCCACCAGTGCATATTTTGTATGTCTCCCTCATTAGACACTCCCAATTCCAGTCTTGCAGGCTCTACTAATGAGCTGATGAGTTGAATCAGGTGTGTTAGATGAGGGAGACATGCAAAATGTGCACTGGTAATGTAACAATTACATAATGTAAGACAAGTAAACAGTCAGCAATACAATAAGAACAAAGAAACTAATTACAAACAAATCTGTCAAATAAATGCAACAGAACAAAAATACAAATTAAATTAGTACATCAGGAAGATGTACTAATAGATAAGTAATAGCCTACAACAACAAAAAAGTAATAATCAAAATGTAAAACTAGTTATGTTATTCAGTCAAAATCAGTGAGTGAATTTCCTTTGTCAGTTGTTGTTGTTTGATTATCATTAATGATAAATGCAGCATGTATATTAGGCTGCTGTCACTTTAAGAGCTAATGCATTGATCCAAGATACTGTTACACGTGTTTTCTTTCTCATCTATGTACGTTAATTTAAAGGAACAATATGTAATTTTCGCTGCTAGATGTCGCTTATTCAAAACAAAGGCTTAGCTTGATGACACCTTGATTTTGCAGAATCGTGGAAGTTGAAACAAAATATGAAAACTACATACTGTAAAATATTAATACATAGCTAATGCCAACTAAGCTGAAATATGAACTAATTTTTAGAAGTTACTACCTTGTCAGACAAACCAACTAGTATTTTGTTTTTTGATTTGCTTTTGTTTAGTTTATTTGTGTAATGTTATTTCGAAGGATAACACTGACTTGAGGATAGTTTTGGTGGTCCTTTCTCTTTCTTTTGTCTCATGCCAATTGTTTCTATGTCATTCTCTCTTGCGCCCTCTCTCATTCTTTGTCCTTCTCTAAAACCTCTTACTTTTTCCTTTTTTTCTGGCCATGGCATGCAAACTCAGTTTTTTCATCTCCCTCCATCATTCTCTCTCGCTCCATCCATCTATCTCTTTGTTTCTGAGATGACATTATTTATTATTCATGCCACCGTTGATGTGGCTGCAGTTTTTATTCCCCTCGCAACAGGAGGAGCGCGTTAAAACAGCTTACATCTTTTCCTTCTCTGTGAAAGAACTCCAAAATGAGCCTTTGACTTTGTGGTTAGTCAGTCAGCCATGTCTCCCTCTCTGAAATTTGATAGGATGCTCATCAGTAAAAGAGAGACGCTCCATTGTCTCCGCGGGCTCCGAAGGCCCCTGAGCCCCAATGAGAGCTTTATTTGGCTTGATGAAAGTTGAGTGCTTTGAGAGAACACATTAAATGTGTTGACGCGTCCTCTTCGCTCATTGAAATATGAATTGGATATTAATGACGATGCCTGGTGGTGATTTCGATGAGCTTTATGAAATGTTGCCATCAGATTGGAATGACTAATCGCGTTTCCGGGAGACATTATATGCATTTTTGCATTATTCATTTGTGTCAGGTGAAATGTAAAGCTTAAGGAATGTGGTTGGCTAAACCGAAGCTAATGTCTGACGTGATTGCTATACAAATTGAGTAAATTTTAGGACTCGTTAAGCTACAGTACATTACCATGCACCGTGGATCGTGGATCGTGATTGAAACTGCGCCTGCAGAGTGAATCCAGCCAATGAATCCAGGCAATGAGACCGTCACTCACTCATGACTCATGATCCATTGCAGTGCCACATAACAAAGTTCTGAAAGACAGTTTCCATAAAACTCCGAGCAGCAGAATGGCACAGATGAAGTCAGTTGTCTGTATAGAGGTCGTAAAGTTATATTAACCAACTGTCCCCAAATCTCGCCTTTTCTCCTGTCACTGCACCAGTCGTTCTCTACTTCTTCTCTGTGTCACTGGCTGTCATTCCTCACTTTTTTATGCGCTTTGTCTTTTCAGGAGCACAGGTCATTGTAGAGTGCATTGGTAGTTCTTCCTGAAATTCATGCAAAGATAGTAAGGGTTTTCCAAAATTTGCAAGCTCCCATCTCATTTTGCTGGCTCAAAAATGTCCAATAATCAGCTGTTTTATGTATAATAATAGTAATTCCATTGGAAACTTCAGTGAAAGTTTTTTTCCCCCTTCAGTTGTCACTTTAAAGGGTCCCTAACTTTTGAAATCATTTTATATTTCATTTTGTTCTGTAGAAATCTGACATGATCTGTTCCTTTTATTAGCGACTTTTTTTTTTTTTAAGAAGTCTCTTATGTTCACCAAGGCTGCATTTATTTGATCTAAAATACAGTAATATTGTGCAATATTATTAGAATTTAAAATAACTGTTTTCTATTTGAATATATTTTAAACTGCAATTTATTCCTCAGAATTTTCAGCATCATTCCTCCAGTCTTCAGTGTCACATGATCCTCTATTCCAATATGATTTTGCTGATATATTAAAATAGTTTTAATAAATTATAATAATATTTCACAATATTACAGTTATTACTGTATTTTTGTTCTGTATCAAATAAAAACAGCCTTCTAAGACACTTAGACACTAAAAGTCCCCCTGTAGTCAATAATTTTATCCCTTAAAGCTCATCTTTGATCACCAAAATGACATGTGGATGTTTTAAAACATGCCTTAAAGGTCCTGTTTTTTGTGATCCCATTTTTCAAACTTTAGTTAGTGTGTAATGTTGCTGTTAGAGCATAAATAATACCTGTAAATAAAGCTCAAAGTTCAATGCCAAGCGAGATATTTTATTTAACAGAAGTTCCCTTTCAAAGCCTACAGCAAACCGCCGGTTTGTTCTACATGCCTGTACTTCCTGCTTTAATTACGTCACTAGAACAGTTTGCTGACTAACCTCCGCTCACAAGAATATGCAAAAAAGGGGGCGTGGTCTTTTTTCTCTTCCACATGGAGAAGAGGAAGTGTTGCGTTTGTAGAGTGTGTTTGTCGCCATGTCTACAATAACATTGAGTGCGCGTATCTCCCCGTTATGGTGAGAGGCGTGACCTTTCCGGGCAACGTGCGCTAAGCTGCTGTCGAATCACAACACGGGAACCGCTGGCACAATCAGAACTCGTTACGTATTTCTAAAGGAGGGACTTCATAGAACAAGGGAACCATCAGGACGTTTTTTCATCAGTGAAAACAGCGCTATACAGATAAGTAAATTGTGTGAAAAATACTGTGTTTTTTTACACGCGAAACATGAACACATGTTATATTGCACACAATCAAAGCTTCAAAAACACATGAAAAACGAGACCTTTAAAATAGCTTGACTGTAACTCTACACTTGGCCTCATTAAGTATGCATGTTACTATAAATATGCAAATGAGCCCCGCCTCCACTCACTCACACCAGCTCAGAGACACACTCGGCCAACTTTTACTCAAGTTACTGTAGTAACGCTGCACAATGTTATCGTTCTTTACAACGTCAGACACATAACTGTAATTAATATGATTAGCCTTTTGCTTGACTACATTATCAAACTGCAAATAATGTGTTGCTAATGTTACACAAACCATGTTCCTGTTCGTCATCTCAGAGTCAGCTGCCTTCTAACAATCAGTATCCTTAGAAACGATTCTTTGACTCAGAACGTCAGTGGAGAAAGGCATATAGTTCACCATAACATCGTAATAATTTAAGGAGAAAATACTCAGCGTTGGTGTTGACATGAATGTGCATGGTTTGTCTTAAAGCATATTGAAAACACCACATAGACATATAAACATAAAAAAATTATTTTCACCACAGGGGTCTTTTTAATGGTAGTGTACTACTACTCTGTGAATGATGTGGGAATGTGTTCCTCAGTGACAGACTGAACCAGCCTTCTTGAATCATCTATCAGTCACGATGCAGTGCAGGAGAAACTGTGTAGGAGTGGACAGGCAGGTTATCCTTTTTATAACTTCCTGTTTGGGTTTTTTTTTTCAGTGTAGATCGGTGTTCAAAGACACAAAAAGGTCCATCACACCAACCTCCGCTCGCCCCCGTGAAACTCACACCCTCGCGCCACTAGCTCTCAGCATCAACGTCATCTCTCCATGCGGAGATGTCCTTGTACAGCAGGATAAAAGCTCTCTCCGGCATACACCAGAACAGGTCTGTGCCATGAGAGGGCCAACTAATTGGCTTCTTTGTCAGAGATGTGTCAAAAGAGGAGGTCTCTTTTTTTTGATAGCCAAGGCTTCTGATAGTATCCCGGTGACACGTGTGAGAGAAAGAGCATGTTGGGGTGACAAGCAAGGTCTGATGGCAGCTGACTCACAGATTTTCGCATTGCAAAAAGCAGGATGGAAGCTTTAATAATTACTGACATCCAAAAATAAGGGCTGGCTAACATCTAGTATATACTTACTTTTGTGCATTTGATTCCACTCTGAAGTCAAGAGCAGACCACTCTGGTTGAATAATAGTACTCCATTTAGGGTGTGTTCACAGGATGTTTGGTTCGATTAATACTCTGGGGCGATTGCTCTGTTAGTGCGGATCATTTGAATAAGCATGAACGCTGCCATCTGAACCCTACTGCGCACCAAACAAACGGACAGAGGCCGCTGAAAAGATGGGTCTCGGTCCGCTTCCACACAAACTCTGGTGTGGCAACAACTATAGAATGCTTAAGCATACCTGTTTTATTTCTCGCCATAGTCCAGATGTTGCCCATAATTGTTCGGTACAGGCATCCAAACCACGTCTCCTTGCAGCAGATCTTCGTTTATGTGTGTGACAGAGGGATTCCTGCCACTGTTTTCACTCTTTTAAACATTTTACAAGCTTTTCACGAGTTGTCAGCTCCGTCATACTGTATGTACGTTGTTGTTTTTATTGCTCAAATAAATAATCTGTCACCTGTAAAACATCTACTATATAATATAATGAAATGTACTTACAGTACAGTGCTGAAAATTCAGCTTTGCAGGAATAAATTACATTTTTAAATGTATTAAAATATAAAAACAATTATTTTAAATTGTAATAATATTTCACAATATTACTGTTTTTTCCTATATTTCTGATCATATAAATGCAGCCTTGGGGAGAGTTTCCAAACTTAAAAAATTGTAATGTGTGTATTGCTATGAAAAAAAAAATTTCGATCAGAAAACATAATTTTTTTTAGTGCTGCAAATCGCAAGACTGATTTTTAAGAATATAAGACTGACTTAAATGACTTGAACATTAAATTGAACAAAAGTGAAAGTAAATATATTTATAATATTGGCCAGCAGCCATAACACCCTGCAGCCCAAGACTGGTTTCATACTGAAGCTTAGCAGGGCTGAGCCTGGTCAGTACCTGGATGGGAGACCTCCTGGGAAAACTAGGTAGCTGCTGGAAGAGGCGTTAGTGAGGACAGCAGGGGGTGCTCACCCTGAGGTCTGTGTGTGTCCAAACACCCCAGTATAGTGATGGGGAAACACTATACTGTAATAAGCACCATCCTTCAGATGAGACGTTAAACCGTCCTGACTCTCTGTGGTCATTAAAAATCCCAGAATGTCCTTCGGAAAAAGAGTAGGGGTGTAACCCCGGCATTCTGGACAAATTTGCCCATTGGCCCCTGTCCATCATGGCCTCCAAATCATCCCTAAACACACAGTGTGTGTGTATATATATATATATATATATATATATATATATATATATATATATATATATATATATATATACACACACATATATATATAGGGATTGGGTTCATCACTCCGTCTCCTCTCCACCAATCAGCTGGTGTGTGGTGGGCATTCTGGCGCAATATGGCTGCCGTCGCATCATCCAGGTGAATGCTGCACATTGGTGGTGGTTGAGGAGATCCCCCCTCCCCATGTCAAGTGCTTTGAGTACCCAGAAAAGCGTTGTATAAATGTAACAAATTATTATTATTATTATTGAAAAACAGCTGCTCAACATGATGTATTTAAAGCCAGTCAGTTTAATCCAGTTATTTTATTTTATCACTTTTGACTCAATGGCATGAAACAATACCTCTAAACCATCTTCAACTTACAGTATCAGCATGCATGTCAAACCTGAGCGAGCTTTTCTTGCCTTTATAAAACACGAAACGTTGTCCATTTGTCAGATGTGTCTTTTTTGACTAAAATAGATTGGGGTCAAAGTTATGCAGCGGTGTGACACCGATTCAATCTGTCAATCATACATATAGAGTGGTAGTTGTGAGACTGGGGTCTGGCCTCCCTGTTCTGGGCTGTCAGTCACTCGCTCCGTGGCGCCGTCTGGCTGCTTTGTGTTGTACGTCAAAACCACAGTATTGACTTGCGCTGCAGTATATTCTGTTTGGTGGTTTGTCATCCTTTTGTCTGAGGTTTTGTCTGCTCGGGAAGCTAGAAGTTCAGGGTGTTTTACAGAAAGAGAGAGAAATGGTTTCACTGGAATGAAATTAACTGTGGCACTCTTGCGGGAGACAAAGGTTCAGATAAGATTTGCAACATACCAAACAGATTCCCCTTTTTTTCCTGACAATTTCATGTTGCTTTGGGATCTTATCATATATTGCAACTCTTATTCTCCCCACAAAATGATGTTGATACTTTGGATCCTTCCTTCCTTCCTTCCTTCCTTGTGTTAACTGGTTGGAGGAAACCAGTATGAAAATATTTCTCATAATATTATATTCAGTGAGTGAATGTAGGTATGCATATCTCAGTCTTCTCACTGGGCTGAAAAACCACTGTAGCGACTGGCCTCTTACATTCCTTTTCCGGTAGAGCGGTGCTCCCTATATCAGCTGGGCTAATGGGCTGTGATGCTCAGATGCACCGGGCACAGCCTGTGCTCTCCCCTGGGAGGTCACGCCAACCCTGCTGACACTGTACGGATCAATACCTCTGTTGCGGCCGGTGAGCTGTTACGTCCTGCAAACCAATCCAGGGGAATGTCAGTGCAGTCTTTCTTTTTACAGCCCTGTATTTTGGCATCCACATAAGCCTTAGGTAAGCACAAGGTATAAAAATCAACAGTAATGTGAATGCGGAGGGAGATAGTTTAGCATTTTACAGTGGTTTGGAATAAATGATGCAAAGAAAATATGATGGAGTAAGAGAAAATGAAGTTAGGAGTACAGTGATGGAGAGAATGGCAAGACGGAGCGACAGAAAGAGAGACGCAAATGCATACAAACACTGCCACATGACAGTAGAACTGACAGCTCTGCAAACGCAAATATCATTGTTTGCGTGAGTTTGTTTGTTCCTCTCTGTCTGCCATGTTCGGAATACGCAATTCACATTTGTTTTGTGCCAGGGCGTAAAGTCAAACACTTCTCTCCTCCATTTGCATCTTCATTGTAAACCGTGTGTATTCATTTGGTAAATAGACTACGACAGCCTGCAAAGTTAATGAAAAATATCAGAGCAAAACTAATATGCCAGCACATGTGCCTGACGAAAGCATGATAGGGAATTTTGGATTTAAGTTCGAGCACTGTTAGGTTACACTTTATTTCGATGGTCCAGTTTAGACATTATACTAACTATAAGTAACTTTGCAACTATATGTCAACTACAATAGTCAGTTTGACCATCAAAATAAAGTGTTAGCAGATATTATTCAAACAGGCTACTAGTACTCTAATAACTGCTAATTCACATGTAGTTGCAAAATTACTTATAGCTACTAGAATGTCTAAAGTGGACCATCAAAATAAAGTGTTTTATTGCTGTTTTTAAACCAAGATAACCATTGTTTTCCCAAAGTAAACACACATTATAGCATTTAAGCTCTATAAAGCAGTGCTTTTCAGGCTTTTTGATGCCAAAGACTGTCAACCATGATAGCCCTCTAGTAGTCCTGAAGACACTGATTATAATAATAATTTGTTACATTTATATAGCGCTTTTCTAGGCACTCAAAGCGCTTTACATATAGAAGGGGGGAATCCCCTCAACCACCACCAATGTGCAGCATTCACCTGAATGATGCGACGGCAGCCATATTGCGCCAGAACGCCCACCATACACCAGCTGATTGGTGGAGAGGAGAGAGTGATGAAGCCAATCAGCGTATATATGATGGACAGGGGCCAATGGGCAAATTTGGCCAGGATGCCGGGTTACACCCTTACTCTTTATCAAAGGACATTCTGGGATTATTAATGACAACAGAGAGTGAGGACCTCGGTTTAACGTCTCATCTGAAGGACGGTGCTTGTTACAGTATAGTGTGTCCCCATCACTATACTGGGGCGTTTGGGTGAGCACCCCTGCTGGCCTCACTAACGCCTCTTCCAGCAGCTACCTAGTTTTTCCCAGGAGGTCTCCCACCCAGGTACTGGCCAGGCTCAGCCCTGCTTTGCTTCAGTGGGAAACCAGTCTTGGGCTACAGGGTGATATGGCTGCTGATTAGCTGGTTCAGATGTGTTTGATTAGGGTTGGAGCTAAACTCTACAGGACAGCTGTGTTGTTCAATGCAAGTTTAAACATGGGTTATGCCAGTCCTATTTGTCCCCTTTCCCCGCATTATTTTCTGTCATTTCTCTACTGTGCCCACAGAATAAGCGTCAAAAGACCAAAAATAATGTAAAAGCACAATAATGCGGTTCTTGTAGGTTCAAGTCAAATCCAGCCAAGTCAAGTAGGCTAGTCAGGTCTAAGATTAGCATCCCTGCTGGTTTACTTCTCTCAGGAAAATGTTTAGCTCCTAGCACTGTATGAATATAATACTTCATTATGATTCCGCATTCCCAGAAGGCCACTGCATCCTAACTTGCTGCCAACCATTGGAAAGCCCGAGCTCCTCTGCGCCCAGTATTTTGATGATGGACCAAGTTTGCCAGGTGTACCTCTAATGCGCCGTGCACTTGCCCATGCTATAATTAAATCTGTTCTGCTAATGATCTAATTAAAACCCACAGGAAGTTGAAGAAAGGACTACGACACTTTCATTAAGTAATGGCACGAAGGACCGGAGAACTTTGGCACTGGAGTCCGCTGTCCTCTCTTGTAGGCTTGACAAACCTTGAGACCGTTCCCTCGGTTGAAACCCCATTGCGCACGTCATCGGGCTCAAATCTCTGAAAGAACTCTGCGGAGAAAAAAAGAAAAGAAAAGTCAGTTGTTCGTTCCCTCACTTTTTATGACTTTTCCTGCTCTGCTTTCCTCTTCTAATCCGTTTTCACACAGACAAAAAGCATGCAGAATCTGCTGTGGTTAAGGAGGCTTATCTTACAAAACATGCTTGGGTTGAAAAAAAAGAAAAGAGCGGGGGAAAAAGGGTGGGGGGAAATGGAGTATTAGGTCAGGGCTGTGTGCTCTTGTGCTTGGCGTGCAGAATGACGTCCCTTTGGGTTCTGTCAAAAGCTGCCAGGCCGTACAACCTTGGAGGAAGCCTCCATCTCACAGTTCATTACAATACGCTGTACGGAGAAGATAGCTTGCAGTGCTAGTCTGAGAAAATGTCTTCACCAATCTGAAGTGTCCCAGTTCCACTAATAAGTCATTACCCTGCTGAAAGACCAACTTAGTCCCATGCTGGTTCAAGCTGGTCTAGCTATAGACATTGTTCACCAGCAAAATAATTTTACTCAAAAAGTATGGTCTTTCTTGCTGATTAAAACCGTTAAAAGCAGGCATCAACATCCAAAAGCACAACGTCATTTAAACAGGGAAAGCTGAGGTTTATACTTCATACATTTATACTCTGTGAGAAAAAATACCATGTTTGAAAAATATTATAGGTGAATAATGTAAAACTGTATTTTTAGTAGAGCCAATGCCCCTTGCAAAGGGATCATCATATTTCATAAGTCCTCCAGAGAGTGGGTACTATGTAACGCGTTCCATGATTTAAGCCAGATTCACCTCTGCTTGAGGAAGAGGTAGCCAAATTCCAGTTCCCTGGTCCCGTCAGTGGTGGAGGTGTGCTACAAATGGATTTCCCCGATGTTGTTCCTGGCGCTGCGCCTTCAAACCGTCACACATGCCAGTTTCAAGATACCATCTGTGCCTACAGCTCAGGATGTCTCAGCTCGGAAACAGTTCAAGATGGCCCTTCCTCATCCAATGCGTGCTCGGACCTGCTGCTTTTTTCCTTCTGGCCTGTTGCCTCAGTTGCAACCGTAAAGCAGCTACAAAAAGCCAAGGGGGCCAGTTGGCAGCATGTTACTGCCTCATGCCATCAGAGGTAGTATAGCCATTAAAATTCCTCACGTTCAGGGGGGTTCGGAACAGCACAATCTAACCGAGAACACCAATGAATATACAGAGCCGTTAATGAGAGAGGTTTGCTTCTTCACTGAACATTCGTCGCTCAGTAAGAGATGGTGTTTTACCTAAATGCTTTCCATGGCATGTCTGTAAACCAGCCCACCTATTTAATGACCTTAATCAGCTGTGAACCGAGCAGCTTTGAAAATCCTGCTTTTAATAGAGTGGGCGGACCGTAGGCCAGTAAATGGCTGCTTGCACAAGTAGACGTTTTGCTGTGACAGATCGTTTATCAAATTCCCATGATAAATTCATCTCGCTGTGAGATAAATAAGCGATTATAGAAAAATAAAGGTGTAAATGCAGGTTTGTGTGATGAGGGTCATTGCGAGTAGAGGACGGAGAGTGTATAGATATATATATATATTTGTGTGTGTGTGTGTGTGTGTGTGTGTGTGTACTTTTATATATGCAAGTTTATACATTTTAATTTACATATAATTACATATGCACTCAAAAAACTTGTTCAGTTTAATGAATTAAAATGAGCTAAAGTAACAAAAAAGTTACGTTTTGTCAAAACTTAATTTCATTGTGTTCAGTCAACCTAATATATTTAAAAAAACCCTGAAGTTTACTTAATTATTTTGTGTTAAACCTACTTTTTGTTGCCACACCACTAACTGGGCAGTTCATCTAAAGTTCCCAGCATGCATTGCAAGGGACGGTATTAGGAGTGTAAATTTAGGGAATAAAGTGATTTTTTTTTAGCAAAGGGAAAGATGTTGTTAATGTTAGTGTTTAATGTTCAGTTATGTTATCAGTAGGACATTTTGAAGAGTTTTTTGAGAACGTTTTTGAATTTTGTGGTTACCATTATACAGAAGAGTGTCGCCTGTGTAGGCTGTGGGGCGCTCAGTGATCTATGCTAATGTCAGGAGTGACAAAACTCTTTTCTTATTTGGTTATTATATACAATGTGTGTATAATGATGAATGAAACTGCTTATAATTGATATTTAAATTACATGTTTTAATTTAAGTTTGACAAGCATACAAAATCATTTTACAAATGTATCAATTTCATTTAAACCGTATTTGACAAAATTGAGTTGGGGCTACACATATATATTGGATGGAAATCCTGCCCTCAATTAAACTAAGTTGTCTAATGAACGTTTTTGTTTTTTTTGAGTGTGTATGAAAGTAACTAAATAAACCTCAGGCACATCTGGGACCAGATGAGGGGACTTCCTTTTGAGAATAGGCTCTTAGACAAAAATCTTCATTCTGCCTAGAGTGAGGACGACCTCTCCATTTGTATTTGATGTTGGCAAAAGAAAGAGTCCTACATGTCGGCATCAGCTGTGAAAGCTGCAGGCATGACCATCTTGTGTAGTTCCTGTATACCCTGTTTACTCATGTCAGCCTCTGTTTCATCACTGAGCCCAACACGATGCTTGGTCGTGAACCAATGCTGTGAATTACATGTGGTGTGGGTTTTTCCATCCTGACAAATCACGCTGAGGGCTCATGTTACATGCAGTCAATCAAGGGTGTGAGGATGAAGGGAGGTCACGGAAGTGATAGTGACACCTCCAGTTGGAGTTGTTATTTTGCACTTGTTCAAACCACCTGCCTGGATGACATATGTCACATAAAACCCAGTCTCAGAGGAACACATGTGTGAATGGATCATCAGGACATTTGACCTTCTTGATACAGTTTAATGAATAATCCTACCTTCAAACATATAGAAAATTAAAGGGGACATATGTAATTGCTATAATCTGGTCCCTTGTGAATCTACCAACCCAGAAAACATGAAAAAGGACAACCCAGTACTTTTGTTTTGGTAAGCCTTTCTCTGTAAGCATGTGAAAAAACAAGCTGCTCAGATTTCCCTACCCTAGTGATGTAGGAAGGGTATCTTATTATAATATTACTGCCCCTTAATCTGTTTCCACCCACGGCGCTGCCATTTTGTTTTCGCAAGCGACAACTGATGAGGATGTAATGGATTAATGTCATATGTGACGGGAATGTGCCAAAGAAATGAACTAAATTCATATATATTTCTGTGAATCATTGTACACTGGACTGCTATGCAAATGGGGGTCAGTAAATGCAGGATTTGCACAAAAGTTGCTTCTCAAAGACGGATCAAAACCAACACTTTGTGATTCAATGTAAGAACTGCTCTTTATAATGCGTGTTTGCAAATGGACTTTCTAAATGTGCTAATGTGTCTAAAGCTACCATTGTCTCTTACTGTATTCACAGAGACCAGAGCTTGTTATTTTAAACCTGAAAATACTCACCGCCTCTACAATTCAGAAGTGCACTTTGACTACTTCTTAAAATGAAAATTAATGACGTAGCTCTGATCTCTGTGAATACACAGACAATGGTAACTTTTGCCACCGTATATAACTTCATAACCAGCACATTCACAAAAGCGATTTGCGTACATTCACAAAATAATGTGCAGTACTTATGTTCTGAAAATGAAGTTGGTCAAATAGTTGGTTCTGCGAATTCTACACGCTGTGTGAGGTTCTGCAAACCCCAGTTGCAGCCTGATTTCATGAAAGTGCGTATCAACAGCACAAATTATTTTTGCTGTGCAATTTATTTGCAAAAATGAGGTTTCGTGTGCATATGATACACAGTTTTTGCATGCATATGATATGCACTTTTGTGGCGTGTAAACTGCACCAACGGTCATTTATGAGATTCTGTTGCCTTTTGTTGTTTATCCAAACTATTGTGAGCTGAAAAGGCTCCACCCTATTCTAAAAAGGGGCGTCCTTTTGCTGCCACCCAAATAGGGGCTTGCGGTAATGTGGATTTTTATGAATTTAAAGAGTGCTGGTCTTGTCTCACCCTGCCTTGGTCTTGGTCTTTTCTTGGTCTCAACACACATTGGACTTGGTCTCGACTTGGTCTCGGATTATGTCGCCTTGACTACAACACTAATGCGTACATAGTGTGCAATACGTACTGCGTGATAGATAGATAGATAGATAGATAGATAGATAGATAGATAGATAGATAGATAGATAGATAGATAGATAGATAGATAGATAGATAGATGATAGATAGATAGATAGATAGATAGATAGATAGATAGATAGATAGATAGATAGATAGATAGATAGATAGATAGATAGATAGATAGATAGATAGATAGATAGATCCCAGAATACTCACTAACTTATTGATTAGAAAAAATAAAAAAGCATCAGCTAAATCAGGAAACACTTTAACAAACTATTGCAAAACTATTACAGGACATTATGACAAAAGACTTTGTACCCTGACAGGAGGCGATTTATTTGTTACTATGTCAGGATGTTGTGGCTTAGTATATTGTTTTATTGTATGAATATAATAACATTTTTGATGATCATCTTCCCAAATGACTGGATAGTGTCATATAAGCCCATGTGGGCTGGGCACCATGAGTGCATGACACTTAAATAAAAAATATTAATTCATTCATTCATTCATTACATTTATTGCTGCTTGTGTAGTTCCCTTTTGGGTGGCATTGACTGAAGAAGGTGGAACAAAGGGTTGTAATCTGTCGTTATTGTGCATGAAATGGCACTCTTATGGACTATTCTTACTCTAAATAATGCGGCTTGTTTAAGTAATTACCAACAATTGTGTAGCACTAGAATAGAACACAGCCTGTAAGTGGGGCCCTGTTGTGCCTTCTGTGGATTGGATCTTTCAATCAAGATTATACCACTTAGACCAGCCTCGTGCACGCAGTCTACGGCTGTCAGTAAGTGCCTGAGTGTTTGATTTTTCTGCTTTTGCTCCCTTTCTTCGAAAATAGGATGTTGAGAAAGGATCAAAAGACAGACAGACTGGAGGTCAGAGAGGCCCTGAAAGTGCTTTAAAATAATCAATCAGCCCACATTTGCTTCACTTAGACTTTAAAGCTCTCCTTTCGGGTAACAGCTATGATTTTAGAGGGGACGAACATGCTCACAGGATTTTTCTGCCCTTGTTTTTGAAATTCGCAAGCATGTTTTGGGGCTTCCTTGACCTTCGATGACTGATTTGCTCTGCGCAGCAGCTGAAAGGTCACCTGAAATGTTGTGATAATGTACCAGAGCTCCGATTGGACGGGAATGTGGGTGCCGCTCATCTACTGGACAGGCAGATGACATAATGTATATATTCCTTCCATACTAATGTCACAGTCAGTCTGCAACCTCAAAAAGATGCTATAGGATCCTGGGTAATGGTCTGTATGACAACTGAAATGTCCCTCTTTTGTCTGTCTTCCCCTCCTTTTTTGTCTTTTCCTCAGATGTTCACTTCTATTCTTTATAAATCTTCTTAACGCGCACCTCTCTCACCTTTACCGTGAGAAATGGTCTCTGCTTCAGTCAACTCATTATTTTTCTGACTTCGGTGCTGCACGTGCTTATGTCTCTTATTAAGCGAGCTCATTTTTTTGAAGACCGTTTCAGTTGGTGTCCCTTTACCGTTTCAGTTGGTGTTCCAGTGTATCTGCTGTTTTTAAAGGGATAGTTCCCCCACACATTCATTTTTTTTATTATTTACTCACCCTCATGTCGTTCCAAACCTGTATGACTTTCTTTTTGTTTGTGTAATACAAATTTAAGATATTTTTATTTTCAAAAAAATGTCTCTGTGGAGTTTTTGTCCATACAGTTAAAATGTCAGCAGCATTGTTTTGGACCCCACTGACTTTAATTATATGTACTAACTGGTAAACTATTCCTTTAAAACAGTGGTTCCCAATTTTTTATTTATGACAATGCTGTTCAAAAGTTTTTTTATATTTCTTTTTAAATTAGTCTCTTCTGCTCACCAATGCTGCATTTATTTAATAAAAAAAAAGAGTAATATTGTGAAATATTATTACAATTAAAAAATAAATGTTTTCTGTTTGAATATATTTTAAAATGTAATTTATTCCTGTGATGGCAATGCTGAATTTTCAGCATCATTACTCAAGTCTTCAGTGTCACATGGTGATTTGCTGTTCAAGAAACATTTATTATTATATTATTATTATTATCAACACTGATTAAAATGAATCTTTGAGGCTGTTAGCTGTAAAAAAAATTTGAGTAGCTCACTTCATTTCAATTTGTAGCAAAAACATATTTTTAATAATTACATAGTCACACTTCTTATCCTGAGTAATCTAGACAGGGCTTATATTTAATATTGTAGGGTATAATTTTATAACAGTGTTTTTTTGCATGTAGTTATGCTGCTGAAATGGAAGCACTTACTCCAAACGGGAATGTTTGCTGCTTGTTCAATATATTTAAATGAACACTTTGTCACAACTTAATTTAATTGTGTACAATCTACTTACTTGGAGTACGGCGATTTCTAGTTACCAGAATGCTTTGCATGGGATTTAATTGGAAGAGAAAATTTTGATTTTTTTTATCTTCATTAAGCAAGAAAATAAAGAAGGTTTGTTATTATTGTTTAATGTTCTATTAAGTTGGGATTTAGAAAAGTTTTTGTCATGTTAAAGTTTTTGATTACCGTCATGGTGACGACTGGAGCCTGATGTTATGCTGTTGAGTTAGGCACGGTGCATCATATGAAATGATTAACTCAATTAGCAGCTGTTTATAGCAGTATTGTAGTTTGTCTCTACTGCATACTACTTATTACATATAATGAAATAGAACTAATGCATATTGTAGGAAAGTGTTTTCACTTGAGTTATTTTTCCGTCTAGTTTTATTGGCGCATACTGAAATATGTTTCTGCTACACAAAGTAGTTGAGTTGTGTTTATGAGGAAAAAATTATTTGAAATTACTTAAAGGTGCATGTTGAAGACATGTGAAGTCTATTTGGTCAAACACAAATTAGATGAGTTCAAAATACTTAGAAATCTGATGTATATATATATATATATATATATATATATATATATATATATATATATATATATATATATATATATATATATATATATATATATATATATATGTTTACGTTGGCCACAATTGTTGGCACCCTTTTATTAAATACTTTTTGCAACCTCCTTTTCCCAAGATAACAGCTCTGAGTCTTCTCCTCTAATGCCTGATGAGTTTGGAGAAACCTGCCAAGAGATCAGACACCATTCCTCCATTCTGAATCTCTCCAGATCCTTCAGATTCCCAGATCCATGTTGGTGCTTCTTCTCTTCAGTTTAGCCCATAGGGTTCAGGTCAGGGACTGGGATGGCCATGACAGAAGCTTCATTTTGTGTTCAGTGACACATTTGTGTGTTGATTTTGATGTTTGTTTTGGATCTTTGTCCTGATAGAAGAGCCAACCACGGCCCATTATAAGATTTCTAGCAGAGGCCGTCAGGTTTTGATTTTTTATCTGTTGGTATTTGCTAGAATCCATTATACCATGTGTCTGAACAAGATGTCCAGGACCTCCAGCAAGAAAATAGGACCTCAACGTTAAAGTTCCAGCTGTATTTTTAGCCGTGGGCATGGGGTACTTTTTATCCCTGTTTGCACAAAACCTTTCTGGTAGATTTGCTGCCAAAAAGCTCTTTTTACAGTTCATCTGACCACAGAACCAGGTCCCGTCTAATGTTCCAGTTGTGTCTGACCACTGAATATGCTGGAGTGTGTTTCTGGATGAGCGAGGAGGATTTTTCTTGAATTCCTCCCAAACAACATGTTGTGATGTAGGGTTTTTTATTTATTTATTTTTTTAGGCTTTCTGATCCCAAGACTCAACTAATCTCTGTGATTCTCCATCTGTGATCCTTGGAGAGTCTTTGTCCACTCAAACTCTCCTCCTCACCGTGCATTAGGACGATATAGACACGCGTCCTCTTCCAGGCAGATCCCGAACATCTTTAGTTGATTGGATCTTCTTAATTATTTCCCTGATGGTGGAAATGGGGGTTTTCAATGCTTTAGCTATTTTCCTACAGCCACTTTCTATTTTGTGAAGCTCAACAATCTTTTGCTGCACATCAGAACTATATTCTGTGGTTTTACTCATTGTGATGAATGATTAAGGGAATTTGGCCTCTGTGCTTCCTTATATTTATACTTCTGTGAAACAAGACGTCATAGCTGGACAATTTCATGTTCCTCGTCACCCTGGTGTGCTACAAAATGTAAATATTAATGGGAATATACTTCAGAGATATTTTACTCATAACATTTTTAAGGGGTGCCAACAATTGTGGCCAACGTGTTTTGGAGAAAAGCATTTATTACATAATGTGATTTACCCCCCATTTTCAATTCTTTAACTTCAATGAAATGTTAGATTTTTGTGAATTTTTAAAATAAAAGATCAAAAGGATAAACAATGCAGATTTATTTCTTACAGCCATATTTGATCCTATTTATCAGGGGTGCCAACAATTTTGAGCACGACTGTATATATATATATATATATATACTATTCATATACTGATTGGCCCCCTTGACTATAACCCAGAGTTTTGCTTTTTCCCCCCAGAAATAAATATTTGCGGTAATCAACATTCAAGCCACAAATGCTGTTGATTAAACTTAACATGAAATGTTCCTTTAATGTTTCAGTTCTCCTGTCTGTATAAACAGGAAGTACCAATTAATAGCTAATTATACTTGCGTTCGCCTGCATACATGACCTGCTTTGCACTTTACAAATCATACTGCAATTATATACTGAATTAGGATGCGTTAGGTGACTCTGAGTTTGCATATACATCTGCACTTCTTTTTTTTTTGCCCACGCTATGCTTACATTATTATATCGTTACTCACAATATTGATTGACAGGGCACACGTGTAACCTCTCCCAGCAACACTGTATTTATCAGGAAATGCCCTGAGGCGGAGCCACTCTTGCAAGATGGCTGTGATTCGCATCCTTGTTTATTAATGCCTGCGATTCGAGGGCGTTGTGGTTAGGCATGACTGCCCTCTCTGCCCGTGTTTGCCGCAAGCTTGTCAGTCACCTGAGGAGTGTGAAGCCGCCGTGTTGTTCCCCGCAACTGACTCATATCCCTTCTCTGTCATCTCATTAAGTCCTAATTAAATGCATCTCATCTCCTGCCACTCTGATTGTGGCGGCCCATGCCATGGAAACAGGGATTTAAAAACAAAACAAAACAAAAAATATGGTGGCTCTCTACGAGAAAGAAGCATGTTTGTTTACTTTGTTCGCTTGGATACCAATCCTTGATTGGTTCCCTGTGAATGTTGATTGTGGGCATTCAGCCTCAAACCTCACCCTGCAGTTTAGTATCTCACAGATTCTCGAATGCTCCATCAATCTTTTTATCTGATACCTTCAGAAGGAGCCAATAAGGTCTGGTGTGCTCCTGAGAGACACTTTGAGTGGACCTCATCGTCCTACAATACCTTTCGGGTCTGCTAGCAGAGATAGCATGGCACTGGAAGAGAAGGAAGCAATGGAGACGTGCTATTCTACCCGCTTCCAGCTGTGGTAGTGGATGGCTCCACTGACCTCGCATTGGACACATTGGAAGACTGTATTTCCCCTGACCCAAATGTCCATTGTCTGGGGCATTGCCAGGCCAGACAGCTCATTGTTTTGAGAGATATGAGCGAGTGGGAGCCAGGCTGTATGTGACTGTGCTTTACTTAAGCTTATGTAGCTCAAAAGCCCATTTCACTACCAAAACAAATGTGCAGACACACAAATGGGAGGAGAAGAATAGAGATATTGAACAGGGCCAAATCTGGCCTGTAAACAAGACGCTGTGATCCAACCGCACTTACATTTTTGGCAAATTTTAGGACACATTGCTGTCATTCACTAACAGTAAATTAAAGTCAACATCTAATCAATTTTCTAAAGGCATATTTTTGATCTTGTGAATAATTTACCCCCGCAAGTTAGTTTTTTTTACCTCACAATTCTTAATCAAAAACACATCAATCTTGCTGTACTTCTCAGATATTATTTGCATAAAGCCCATCCCTTTATTACAATCAACTGCAAACTCGCATTGAGATCTGCCTACTTTCAATCGACACAAAGTTTTTTTTTCTTCGATAATCCGTTTCACTTGGATAGACATCACAATATGGATGAAAAGGGCTGTCAATACTTCGCTACATTGAGAATTTAAGGTTAAATTAGAACTTATTTGGGTAATGCTTTATTTTACATTGTCACTGTTACATATGTTACATGTTGTTACTGTTGTAATAACTGTAAATTATGCATAATTACATGCATTATTAGCTTTAACCACATCATATCCTACCCTAACCCTAAAGTAAGTGCATGTACTTAATATTACTCGGTACTTAAATGTATAATTACACTGTAACAATGACACCTTAAGTTTAAGTAAGCAGAACTGCATATTTTGATTTTGTACTCATACATTTTAATTGACTTAATTTTAAATATTTGATTCATATATATAATTCATATATATAATTAATACATTTAAATTAAAATGATCAACTTGAATAGTGGAAACATGTCTATAAATGCTACCTTGCTAATTGGTAACATAATGCTTTGATAGCATTAGCATAACATAGCCCTTCCTGATTGAGTACAGCAATATAGAACATTTAACATACTGTATATCTTTTCTCAAACTAAGCTCATGCACCACTCGTCACCATGATAGTAACCCCCAAAAATATAACAGAAGCTCTTAAACTAACATAGCAAAACATTAAAACACTATACTGAATCTCCACCTTAACACTGATCTTGCACAAAAAAAACATTTTATAATACTGTCACTTTTGAGTGTCATGACAATGCATGCTGGGAAATAGAAATCCCAGCCTAGTTTAAGTTTAAAGCTGCAGTCCATAACTTTTTGTGCTCTAGTGTAGTTAATAGTTAATAAACAGAACTGCATGCGTCTTGCAGAAGAACACTGCAGCCGAAGCTACTTCTCTCTGTTTATGTCTGACGAGTCACGCAGGGACTGAGCTCCTCCGCAGTGGTTTCTACCAGACCGGTCTGAATTAGTCCCAATATAAACACTTATTATAAGTGTACCATAATGATTCAGGGTATGACAAAAACACAGTTTGGAAAATGGATTCATGTTGTACATTCTCATTATCTAAATTTTGTAAATCTTGAACATAAACAAAGTTACAGATAGCAGCTTCAATTTAAGGTTGTCTAAATTAAACGAAACAAGTTCATTAAACTCAAAACTATGAAACAATTCAGATTACTTAAAATGTGTCAGTTTTGTGAACTCAAAAGAAAAAGAAAGTTCTTAATACTCAAACGTTCATTTGGTTGAACTAATTTGTTTAATTTGAGTTACTCAAACCAATTAATTATTTTGAGCATTCGGGTTAACAGTGCATGCACGCACGCACGCACGCACGTACGCACACACACACGCACGCACACACACACACACACACACACACGAACATACATATATATATATTCAGTCAAGTGTGTCTAAACATTTTATGTATATAAAGTCATTGACTAAAAACCACAAGGTTCAATTTAAAATGTATGCTGTCATGTGTAATAAATAAAAACATTTTCAATTTTGGGTGAACTCTTTAAACAGTATATTTTTGTGTATGTCCAGCCTCTCGGCACAAACAATTGTTGCTGCTGGGGATATATATTTACTGTAATTCCAGATCAGTGTTTTCATATAGAATGTTCTGAGCTGCCAACTGTTCCCAATGGACCAACCGAGAAGGGCAAGAGAAACACATGGTGCTGCTGCTTCATGGGTTTCTCTTCTGACATGCGCGCACACACACACACAAATTAAAAAAATAAAAAATGTTAGCCTGTGGCTAAGCGTTGGCTTATTCATGCTAACTGTTCATTATGAGAACATCCTTGTGGGTCTGTGTGTGTGATACGTCCACACATTAATTCTCACCGCAGTGCTCATATTCTGTCGGGTTATGTCTCATATGAGCAACTGTTTTCCTTTTTTTGGTTCCTGTAGCACCAATTATCCCCTAATTATAAATTTCAGATGTCAAAAACACCATAGCAAACCATAACCCACTGTTTCATAGCTCTGAGCACTGACAACACTAATTGATGCCCCTGGCCCAGGACCCAAAGGAGCATGCACAATCTCACACTCCTTGCGCTAGAAACGACCTGAATGGATTGTTCCTGAAAAGTCATAAATCTTTCACTGTGAAGTGCGAATCTGAGACAAGGGCTGGTCAGAGATTATTAAAGAGACAATTAGCACACAGACCCGGGGCCCACTGCTTGGCACAAGTATATACTTTTACATACACTTTTCTGTTTTCCTCCTTGGATCCGCTGTGACAGCTAGGTGTAGTATCATATGCCGTCTCTGGGGGCGCTAATACTTATTTGGACTGATTAATTGCTCCCTACTGAGTGGAGAAGAAAAATTTATTTTGTGTCCCACTGCCTACTGTCCTTTTCCTCAGTCCTTGAAGGCCATGCTAAGGACAGTGGTGTCACAGGCACCTTCAGGCCTCTGCGGCATTGTGGGAAGGGATTTGTGATGTATCATAGATGTGACTGCAGCGGTAATGACCTATGGTGGTAGGCTAGCCTTCTCATGAGAATAGCCCACATGATGTGGGTTCTATATAAACCCATTGTAGTGTATTGTATGTAATGGGTAATATTATTGACCAGTTATTCAGCTTTGATATGAACTAAAACAACTGCCAAACTCATCTTGCCTTTTCGAGTTTGACTAATAATACCATGGCCATATGTGTAACAAAATCATCCATTTGGTTCCTGTATGTTTTTGAAAAGAGAATGTCATAAGAGTATAGTGCCTTTTAAAGTGCCCTATTATGATTTTTGGATATAACCTTTCATGTAGTGTGTAATATAGTAGCTGTTTGTGAATGTAGAAGGTCTGCAAGTTTCAAAGATCAAAGTGCAAAGAAAAATCGAGTTCATTAGCTGCCCGTGAACAACGTCTACTTTGACCGGCTTGTAGTTGAGGCCTGGTAGAGTTTGGTTTGTGTTGTCGACATGTCGAGAAGCAGATTCACATTACATTCACTTCCAAAGGATGAGAACTCTGGCTCAAATTGATACGGTAAAACCTATGCCATTGTTTCTGTTCAAATCACTATGTATACAAGTGCTGAGGAAACCTCCTAAAAAGAGATTCAGATATACACTATATTGCCAAAAGTATTGGGACACCCCTCCCAATCAATTATTTCAGGTGTTCCAATCACTTCCATAGTCACAGGTGTATAAAATCAAGCACCTAGGCATGCAGACTGCTTCTACAAACATTTGTGAAAGAATGGGTTGCTCTCAGGAGCTCAGTGAATTCTAGCGTGGTACCGTGATAGGTTGCCACCTATGCAATTAGACCATTTGTGAAATTTCCTCACTACTAAATATTCCATGGTCAACTGTTAGTGGTATTAAAAGAAAATGTTGCAATGGGGAACAACAGCAACTTTAAAATCACACAGCGGGGTCAGCACATGCTGAGGCGCACAGTGCACAGAAGTCACCAACTTTCTGCAGTCAATAGCTACAAACTTCAGATTAGCTCAAGGACAGTGTGTAAAGAGCTTCATGGAATGGGTTTCCATGGCCGAGCAGCTGCATCCAAGCCTTATATCACCAAGTGCAATGCAAAGCGTTGGATGCAGTGGTGTAAAGCATGCCGCTACTGGACTTTAGAGCAGTGGAGACGTGTTCTCTGGAGTGACAAATCACATTTCTCTGTATGGCAATCCGATGAACGAGTCTGAGTTTGGCAGTTGCCAGGAGAATAGTGCTTGCCTGACTGCATTGTGACACGTGTAAAGTTTGGTGGAGGGGGGATTATGGTGTGGGGTTGTTTTTCAGGGGCCGGGCTTGGCCCCTTAGTTACAGTGAAAGGAACTCTTAATGCTTCAGCTTACCATGACATTTTGGACAATTTCATGCTCCCAACTTATGTGGGAACAGTTTGAGGATGGCCCCTTCCTGTTCCAACGTGACTGCACACCAGTGCACAAAGCAAGGTCCATAAAGACATGGATGAGCGAGTTTGGTGTGTAAGAACTTTACTGGCCTGTACAGAGTCCTGACCTCACCCCGATAGAACACCTTTGGGATGAAATAGAGCGGAGACTGTGAGCCAGGCCTTCTCATCCAACATCAGTGCTTGATCTCACAAAGAAAGAATGGTCAAAAATTCCCATAAACAATCTCCTAAACCTTGTGGAAAGCCTTCCCAGAAGAATTTAAAACTGTTATAGCTGCAAAGGGTGGGCTAACTCCATATGAATCCCTACAGATTAAGAATGGGATATCATTAAAGTTCATGTGCATGTAAAGGCAGGGATTCCAAAACTTTTGGCAATACAATGTAGTAATGGGGGTTTAGTTTTTCCGGCAGTAAGCGGTTGACCAATCACGACAGACTGGGCCATCTAACCAATCAGAGCAGTGTTGACACTCGTAAAGGAGGGATTTACAGAGAGCAAATAGTGTCAGATACTGTAAGAAAAGGGATGATGCTGCAGTGTATGCAATAAGAAAGCATTTTTTTATATATTTATGAAATGCAGAGAAAAAATCTATTATTTAAAAACTCTAAATCCCTAAAGAGTGATTCGCTGCGTTTGTATCCCCATTTAACTGTATGTAGGCTATTTATTTATTTATCTTTTAATTTATTTTTTATTGCCAAGGTTTAAGGCTGGGTGAATTAGCATTTAAAGCAGGCTTATAGTATCTGGGACAGTGCAAAAAGCCATGAATAACTGACAGCTGTAGAAAGCAGACAAGCGTGGAGGATGCCGTAGAAACGAGTCTGAACAAAGCAAACGGAGCGATACATTGCTGACAGAGGGGATTCGAATATCCATGTGTGGGAAGGAAGGCCAGCCTTGCCTTGGAGAAGAAACTCTGACCTTGAAGACGCATTTGATGAATGTGTATTGGTCTAATAGTCACAGAGAAACCGGTGAAATATTCATATGAATTTATTTATTTTGGTGTGGACTTTGACTGTGCAAGTCTGCGGATCATTCCCAAGCAACTTGTGTATGAAGCCAAACATTGGTTATCCTTCAAATCTGGACCTGTGACTGCACAAAATACGTGCAACACGTAGTAGTGCTAGAACATCTGCCTTTTATTATCTTCAAGGTTTATTTGAGGTCGCAAAAGGCATCACGCTCTCCCAAGAACTCCACAGCGGCAATTACTGTCTCTCAGGTGTCTGATATAAAAGATGTGTTCTCATCAGCGCTGCCAGTCCGTTCTGGTGTCTGTCTAGCATACGCGGTGTCCCGCAGATAACACTCTCCTCCTGAGGGAGTGACACCTGTTGTCTGTTGTTTACAGGTAGAAAAGCCTTTCCCATGGTCCGCTGGCTGGCTGAGGGAAGCTCGGGGCCTGCCCCTGGCCCTCGGTTACCCCTTCATGCATAGTTACCTTACCCGGGACTGCAGGCTATGTATCTAATTGCCATTTTATGGCCGTTTAGCCCTTGCCTTCCCGTAACTCCTTCGGCGTGTATTATTGATGAGGCGCTGCCATCCCAGAGCAGCTCACCAAATGCTTTCGGGCATTGAGAGCACGGCTCTCTGTCACTTTATTGTGAGACTTATACGTCTCCACGTGTGTATGCCAAAACCACAGCATGGCCGTTCATGGACAACACGGCTAATTAGACACAGCTGTGCCACAGCGATATGCGTATGGAAAACGAGGTAAAATGATGTGGCTTTTTGCTGCTCTCCATTGTGTCTGCTCCCTTTTCCAGCTTCACAAAGATGCTCTCATTTAATTGAGGTGTTAATCAGAGATTTGGAATTTAATTACTGAGTTTTGTGCAGTGGGACATATATTCTTGTATTTTCATATTTTCTGAATCCATTTGGTCACATGATTTCTAAGGAATAGGAAGGGAATCATCAAGTAAATATACGTTAGAGGCTGAATTGAGCAGGAACATCACTAAAAGTAGTGAAATTGTAGCATAGCTAATTGTGAAGTAATACAAATTTAACCTAGTCTGGGCTGCTTAGGGTTGAAGGCTAAGTATGACTAAGTTTCTGAGTGGCTTGGAGTAGCTTTACTCTTACTACAGCAGTGGGCTACATTTTCTCTGACAGCATTTAAGCAAGATATGTCTCTAGTATTTTCTGTTACCCACTTAGCATCAGAGCTAGCAATCTGCAAGCTGCTAGCAATTTGCAGTCTCATTTGTGAATTAATTACTAGTCAGATTGAGAAACACACACACAGACACAGGCACACTCACACACATTCACGCGCACACACATTGGGTTTACGTGTTTTATGGGGAATTTCCATGAACATGATTTTTATACTGTACAAACTGTATATTCTATCCCCTTACCCTAACCTACACATCACACAAAAAAAACTTTCTGCATTTTTACACTTTCAAAAAAACACAATTTTGTATTATTTAAAATGTTTTTTCCTCATTAAGGGACCAATACATTTTATGTGTTTATATCAATGTTTAATTGTAGTTGCATATTGTTTACTGTATATACCAACACATTTTGTTGGTTTTGAAGCAGGTTTTGCTAGACTGTTTTAAAATCATTAAAATACTTCGAAGTAAACTATGATTCTTTTTTTTAGCTGACAAGATTTCTGTATCATGCATGTTTTTTGCTTTATTATAGTTTTTTTATTAAATCTGACTATTTGTATGTATTAAATGTAGCAAGCTTCTTTAGCCTAGCTTTTGTAAAGGCTAGCCTTCAGGTTAGCTTACCGTGCGTCTCAATCAGCTCCCTATAGTTCAGTAGTCAGGGCTCTGATCAGGACATAAGTCAATGGGCTGACTCCCTGATCAGTGCCCTGACTACTGAACTAGGGAGCTGATTGAGATGCACCCCACGTTTGTTTCTTGGGCAGTAGTTAGTAGATTAGCATCTTAGCTTTGTTTTAGTAGCTTGGCCTTAATAATACATTATCTACTACTACTACAACTACTACTACTACTACTACTAATAATAATAATAATCATATCAATCAATCAATCAATCAACTTTATTTATATAGCGCTTTTACAATGACGATTGTTTCAAAGCAGCTTCACAGTGTTAAACAGGACAACATTGCAACAAAATTTGATTTGGCTAGTTTAATTTGGATAGTTTATAGAATTATATATGACCAAATTAATAAATTCTATTTGTATATTTAGTTGAGTAATTTGGATCATAATTTGAGTGTCCCCAACTGAGCAAGCCAAGCCAAAGGCGACAGTGGCAAGGAACCAAAACTCCATCAGGGCATGATGGAGAAAAATAAACCTTGGGAGAAACCAGACTCAGTCGGGTGCCAGTTCTCCTCTGGCCTATTATTAACAGTGTATAATTATTACTCAGGCAACCTTGCAGGTCATAAATCATATTAGATAGGAATATTGAATTTTTGGGTATGACGCGAGACGGGTTCATTTAGGATGGCGTCGATTACACAAGAATATGAATACTTGAAAGATCGGAGTTATTGCGCCGAGACGGGTTAATTGAGGATGACGCCCGGTGAGGCGAATTCAGAGGAGACACTAATGGACACGGTCTCAGCAGACACTCCAGGATGAGCTGGTCATGTCCAGATGCAGGTCCACCATCCGATCCGACACGGCCTGGATCCGCCGACTGCAGTAAACCTCGGGATAAACAGAGAGACTAACATTAGTGTGGATGCCACTCTTATGATGTAACGAGTACATCAGGTGTTATGGGAAGTGTTCGGTTCCGGCTGACCTAGTTAATGCAGCCTAAAATCAGTCATTTGATTTGAATAAAGAAAGTTAAAAATGTTCTATGTGTATGTCATAGTAAAGAGATGTGTTTTTAGTCTAGATTTAAACTGACAGAGTGTGTCTGCTTCCCGAACAATGCTAGGAAGACTGTTCCAGAGTTTAGGTGCTAAATAGGAAAAGGATCGACCGCCTGCAGTTGATTTAGATATTCTAGGTATTTTCAACTGGCCAGAGTTTAGAGACCGCAATTGACGTGATGGAGTATAATGCGTTAAGAGCTCGCTAAGTACTGGGAGCTAAACCATTTATTGCTTTATAAGTAATAAGCAAGATTTTAAAATGTATGTGTTTAATAGGGAGCCAGTGCAGTGTTGACAGAACTGGACTAATATGATCGCATTTCCTGGTTCTAGTAAGAACTCGAGCTGCTGCGCTTTTGGACCAGCTGGAGTTTATTTATTAGGCGAGCAGGGCAACCACCCAGTAGAGCATTACAATAATCTAGCCTTGAGCTCATGAACGCATGTACTAATTGTTCAGCATTTTGCATTGAAAGCATGTGACGTAATTTAGATATATTTTTAAGATGGTAGAATGCAGTTTTACAGATGCTAGAAACGTGGCTTTCAAACGAAAGATTGGTATCAAAGAGCACACCCAGGTTCCTCACTGACGAGGGCTTGACAGAGCAGTCATCGAGGGTTAGACAGTATTCTAGGGCACTACTTGTGGAGCTTTTCTGTCCAATAATTAAAAATTCAGTTTTATCTGAATTAAGTTGCAGGAAATTACTATTCATCCAATTTTTAATATCAGCTATGCATTCCGTTAATCTTGTGAATTGGTAAGTTTCGTCAGGGTGTGAAGAAATATAGAGCTGAGTATCATCAGCATAACAATGAAAACTAACGCCATGCTTCCTAATGATATATCCCAGTGGTAGCATATACAGGGTGAAAAGCAACGGTCCTAACACTGAGCCTTGCGGTACTCCATACTGAACTTGTGATCGTGTGACATCTCTTCATTTACTGCTACAAACTGATAACGGTCAGATAAGTAAGATTTAAACCATGCCAATGCAGTTCCACTAATGCCAACATAATTTTCGAGTCTATTCAAAAGAATATTGTGATCGATAGTATCGAATGCAGCGCTAAGATCGAGTAACACTAATAGAGAGATACAACCATGATCAGATGATAAGAGTAAATCATTTGTAACTCTAATTAGAGCAGTCTCAGTACTATGATACGGTCTAAATCCTGACTGGAAATCCTCACATATACAATTTCTTTCTAAAAAGGAACATAATTGTGAAGACACTGCCTTTTCTAATATTTTTGATAGAAACGGTAGATTCGAGATTGGTCTGTAATTGACTAATTCTTTAGGATCATGTTTTTAATAAGTGGTTTAATTACAGCCAACTTAAAAGTTTTTGGTACATATCCTAATGTCAAGGATGAATTAATAATATTAAGCAGAGGATCTATGACCTCTGGAAGCATCTCTTTAATAGCCTAGTCGGTATAGGGTCAAGCATACATGTTGTTGATTTTGATGATTTGACAAGTTTAGCCAATTCTTCTCCTCCTATAGCAGTGAATGAGTGTAATTTTTCCTCAGTGAGACTACAATGTTCTGTCTGAAGTGATACTGTAGTAGACGGCTGCATGGTTATAATTTTATTCCTAATGTTATCAATCTTACTAGTAAAGAAGTTCATAAAGTCATTACTGCTGTGTTGTTTACAAATGTCAGAAGTTGAAGCTTTATCCTTTGTTAATTTAGCCACTGTATCGAATAAATACCTAGGGTTGTGTTTGTTTTCTTCTAAAAGAGTTGAGAAATAAGCAGATCTAGCAGTTTTTATGGCCTTTCTGTATGCAATCATGCTCTCTTTCCACAAATTGCGAAAAACCTCCAGTTTTGTTTTCTTCCAGCTGCGCTCCATTTTTCTGGCTGCTGTTTTTTTCATAAGTAGCTCAGTTAATTTTTCTGCAGAGTATTTGGTACAGAATAGCATCTTGGCTATTTTTGAGTATCTTGCTTTAGACAATGTCCATTTAACATAGGAATTAATTTGCTGCTATCACTGTAAATATCACCTGTTAAGTTGACTTTCCGAAAGTACTCTCATAAATATTGTCTATTTCTATCTTTAATAACGTTCTCAACCTTTATTTTTAGGTTGCACGTCACGTTTGATGTGTGATTTGATTATTTATTTCTTTATTGCCTCTTCTCCAAATCCAATTTTAGCTGACATTTCTTCTGACTGTAACGAAGTATGACCTTTGAAAAGGACACTTCCTGCAAGCGGACGGCGTTTTGGGCAGCTTTGCTATGCCTCAGACGAGTAAAGGGCCGATTCCGCTTTCATGCGTTTGCGGTGCTTCATGGGAAGGCCTTCTTTTTGAAGCTGTCTGTGCTTCTGTTGACGTTTTTATCGTCATCACCATCTCTGAGGCTGACCGTCACACACCCGAGAACAGCAGAAAAGAGCACGGGAGCATGTGCTTGGAGAGTGCAATGTCTGGTTAGGAGCTAATGAAGCTTTCAGAGGGACTCAATAATTCCTCTTTCTCTATGCTAATGCGGGTGAATGATCTGTCTCAATAAGGCCCTTAACCCTCCTTCCCACGTCCCACATGCGCCTGACTCTGAATGGATGACACGGTAATGACATCATTCGTATGCAAGGGCACACATTAAGACCCCCTCTGCCTTTACACACGCATCAAGCACATGTAGGCGTGCTAACGGACATGTAAACATATACGCGTACAGCCATTATACGGCTAACAGGAAACTGTTTAAAGGCACTCCTGTTCTCATTCACCACTCGCACATGCCTAGTTGTTCTCTGAAAGTCATTACCGTAATTGATAGTCTGCGACAATCTGAAAAGGTTTATTTGGGAGCTAAACTCCCTCAAGGGAGTAAGATGGTTCAAACACATCTTTGTTTATTGTGCTCGATTTTCAAACTAACGGCGTGTGTGATTATTTTCAGTTCTTTGGAAATCTACTTTTGTATTCTCATTGAATTACAATTTATGAGGAATAAAAACAGGAACACAGAGGTTTTCTACTAATACATGGAATTCTCCATTATGTTTGTCTGTGAAAGTAGATGCTTAACCTTCAGAACAATTTGTCAAGAAAATATTACACAAGATTTTTAGTCTGTGATATTTTTGTTATTCTATGTTGATCATTTTTATGTTAACAACTCTGAAATACTGTACTGTTTAAAATTCTGATTCTGTTATTTTGAGTTCATGTACTACTACTACTACTAATATTTATTTATTTATTTATTTATTTATCCAAACCATATGTTGGTTTGTAGTCATTTAAAGGGGACATATTATGCCCCTTTTCACAAGACAATTTTTGGTGTCCCCAGAATGTGTCTGTGAAGTCTCAGCTCAAAATACCCCTTAGATCATTTATTATAGCTTGTCAAATTTGCCCTTATTTGGGTGTGAGCAAAAACGCGCCATTTTTGTGTGTCCCTTTAAATGCAAATGAGCTGCTGCGGATCCTTTACATGAGCTTCGGATACTCCGTCAAAAACAAAACAGGCGAATCTCACTCAGCCATAACCAGTTGTGGGGTGCAGCCGCATGTTTGAACCAGAGTCGGACTCATGAATAGGTTGCAACTTTTAGACTGCACCTGGACCTTTCTGAATGGTTAGTGGATACATTTATGTAGCATTAGTTGTTGTGGATATGTATAGGTGCCCGTGCGGAAACGTAAAAAACTTTTATGAATTAAGCAGATGGTGATCATTTTCGGGATTCAAGGCTCTAGTCTCTGTGAATACAGTCAGATAATATGGCAACTTTAGCCTTATAAGCCGTACAGCGTTCTTGAATTTCAAAAATGAAATTCAACCACGGTGTCCTCAGTGGTTCGGATGCCGGGAGTCTATGGAGACTTGTTGGTAAATCCAACAACAGAATATTAGTAAGGTTTTTTGGCACATAAATTTTTAATACTCTAGCTAGCTGATATAGAAATTTATTCAGCCAAACCATATGTTGCTTTGTAGTTATTGATAGACTTTCTTATGAATTAAAAGGAAATTTATTATAATTTTTTTACACAACTAAAAGGATTGACTTGGCTGAATTTGACTATGGTTATAATACAACTTGTGTAAAAACTGAGAAAATTTAAATTGAACGATTATTTATGTCTTTCTGCCATGCTTTTAAAAGATTCATATTTCTGGAGATTTTGGGCATATTTAGTATGACGATTAGTGAAACAGGCTAAAATCTTAACCTTTGTGCCTGTAATGATTTTTTGAGAAAAAGTGAAATGATTCCATCAACTCTATCTCTCTCTCTCCCTTCAACTTTTCCTGTCTCTAAATACATTCAAATATTTTAGAGCTCTGTTAGCAAGTCAAACTGACTAACTGCTTTATGCAATATTCAGAATCTTCTGTTTTTCATGATCCAGTTCCCCTAGCTGTGGAAGTCATTTTTCCATTGAAGATTTGTTATTTTGGGTCTAGCAGGAATCAAGCCTTGATGGACAGCGCTCCGGTTTATTTAGTTGTCCTGATCCCCCAGACCCCTTTCCTTTTAAAGCCCACTGTCCAGATGAACTCCTCTGTGTGCCGAGAATAATAATGTCCTCACCAAAATACGGAGCCATTGTGTGTCCCCGTGGAGACCACCTTAATAATCTCATTATCAATTTAATGAGGTGATTAGAATGCCGAGGGCAAGCGGCGCAGGAGTGAGTGCATTACCAAGAAACTTTCGTTTGAGGAACCGAAGGTTATTTTGTTTCAATTTATATATTTTTGTCAGTCTTTTTCGCACCCGCCACCTTCTTGAGTCTAGATTGGGTGTCTACATGACTGGTTAGCTGGTTCCCTGCCTCCCATCCTTCGACACAGGAAATGGAAAGAAAAGAAAGTGTGAGGATTCGCAGGCTGAAGTTGCTATGGCAACAAGTCAGAGCAGCAAGCACATTTTTATTTTATTTATTTATTTATTGCTGCTGGAGATTCCTTATGCGCCACACTAGGGACCGGCTAAGCAGATTCAGATTAGGCACATTAGCATGTTGAAGCGACTTTGTCTAGGAAAATATTCAACAAGTGGTTGTTTTCGTTTCACTTGGTTCCTTTCAAGAGCTCTCCAGGAAGCACACCTTGTTTTCAGCGCCACTTACAACTTTTTTCCATCATATGCCAAAAGGGCCCTTTAAGCACAGTTTTTTCCCCGTTATGGTTTTATTAGCTGCAAAAATATGCATGCTGAGGTTGCTAAACAAAGTTGACATATTTGAAGAACCATTAATACACGATATCTGCAGAAGAAAAAAAAAAGATTTATAATATCTATAATTTTTATGTTCCAGGCCAAATCTACTAGACAGCTGCTATTTAGTATACAGTCTAATCACATTTTAAAAGGCATTTTGGTAAACCAGTTTTTTCTTCTGCTCATAACTCTGACATCATAATCATGATATTCAATAAAAGCTCATTAACATATGAACATCCACATTTGAACATCCACACACACACACACACACACACACACACACACACACACACACACACACACACACACACACACACACACACACACACACACACACACACATGTTGGGTTTTCATGTTTTATAGGGACATTCCATAGGCGTAATGCATTTTATACTGTACAAACCGTATTTTCTATCCCCTACACTGCCCCTGCCCCTAAACCTACCCATCACAGGAGACATGCTGCATTTTACATTTTCAAAAACATCACTTAGTGTGATTTATGACCTGTTTTTCCTCATGGGGACCAAAAATGTCCCCACAAGGACAAGGATTTTGGATATTGCCATCTTTGTGGGGACATTTTGTCCCCATACCGTAGGATTACCAGTCCACACACACACACACACACACACACACACACACACACACACACACACACACACACACACACACACACACACACACACACACACGCTGCGTCTGGTTCACTATCTTTGTGGGGACTCTCCATAGACGTAATAGTTTTTATACTGTACAAACATTTATAAGCCTTTTGAAGTGTGGGGATCGCTAGCTGGTTCCCACAATGTATATGTATGTATATATATAATAAATAAAAAAAATCACTGACACCAAATCTTTGAATGTGTGCGTGCGTGCAGATCTGCATTTAGGCTGATAGGGCTCGACTTCCATTGTAACAGTTGTTTGAGTTAGCTGTAATGATCTTTTGTTTTGCTGTCAGTAGATGCTGAAAGAAAATGCAGGTGAAGGGACGGGTCAGGGACAGGCAGCCAGCACGCTCCAGTCCCCTGGGCAGCACTAGGGCGAAAGGATGCATCTGGGTGCATTGATTATCTGTCAACTGCTCCTGATAGGATCTGAGCAGGCCAGTGTTGGGGGTATTAAGTGATCTGAAGTATTCAATAAATATTGATAATGAAGGCCTGTTAGTGAGGCTCCAGGGTTTTTGTTTCAGCCCCAGGAGGGGCATTGCTTACTGCCGTCCCACAAGGCGTTGTGTAGTTGTGCATGTAAGTATCCAAGAGGAAAGATCTAAGAGCTGAACTGATGTTTTCTTTTAGTTTAAAGTGATGTCCAACCAAAATATGAAACTGAACAGGTGCAGCTCGGTTAATGCTTGAAAAGCCACACAAATGATTGTGACCGTAATCCATACAACCCCAGTGGATGAATCAATGTCTTCTGAAGCTAAATGATAGGTGTGTATAAGAAAAATAGCAGAATAATATTTTACTTTTTGAAAGGCCCACTGAAGTATCTTGATTATTCAGTGTGTTGACATTAATTGACCATTCGCAAAGACCCTTTAGTTACTGTTGCTATGTCCGACAAGCCATGGCGCTCTCACACCACACACGTTCTCAAGTAGAGAAAATACATCACAGAGCAAAGAGGACACTGACAACACCCCGACAGACAGGACAGAGCAAGTTACTTTTGATAGGAAACAACTTTAAAATGTTTAAAAAGAAATTTAAACAACAAATACCGCTTTGTGGCTCTTTAGTGTGTCGTGATAGCTGTAGCGCCTCTCGTGAACCGATCATCTCTTCCTTCTAGTTCATTGATAAGCATCAAATTAACATGAATGAACCCTAAAATAAATGTTGTTTCAACAGCGGAAAGATGTCAGTACACACTGTTTTTCAAGTTCAAGTCCACCGAATGTAATCTCTAACTCTTCTGACTGCTTTGTCGGACAAAACAGCGGATTTGGCGATGTGATTGGTCAGATCGCCTGTCGATCAAAAGTGCGGCGAAGAGTCAATTTCCACTGAAACAGGAAGAGAGGATGGGACTGACCGTTTAACCCCTCCCCTTTTAAAAAAAATAACCAATAGCATTTCGTTTATATCACAGACCAGAGCCTAGAGCAGTTTCCTCCTAATCTCTAATCATTTCTCCTCCTAATATCCTCCATTATCATTTTAAAATATAGCATTTTGTGTGGAATTTTGTGTAGAATTGTGTAGACTTTTTAGATTCTAGAGAGCATTTGATTGGACAGAAAATCTAATGAGAAGCTGAAGTGCAGGGTGATGTCATCAAAATCATTGATCCATATTTGCGGAAGTGAGAATGTAAGTTTTGAATGCTTATATCTTCTAAATTCTAATTTTGTCTTTGTTTTGGAGCACACTAGCTTATAGAAAACAGTAAGGCTAACATATTCGACTTTAAACCTTTCTTTCTTCTGGTCTACTGTCATACAAAGTGGCGGTCCTCTGTTCTTCTGCGTTTCGTCTTGGTCAAGCTTCATAACACATTACGTCATGACTCACATCACAACGTCCTTCTCATGAACACTCATATGACAGAAGACAATGATTTAAAAAAGTATTTCACATCAGAGGACATTGATTCATCTACTAGGGTTGTATGGATTACCTTCATGATTGCTGTGTGTGGTTTTTCAAGCTTCAAACGAGAGGCGCCCATGCTCGCAGAGATGGATTATTTTCCTAAAAGTCTTAGTTTGTGTTTATCTGAAAAAAGTCATATACATTGGGGATGGTATGAAGATGAGTACATTTCATTTCCATGCCATCCTACTGTATTAGACTTGACACAAACCTCATTTATGCCCTTATTACACCTGGTATTAAGAAGCGTTTTGGTCGATCGGATCACAAGTAAACGAGGCAGACATACTCGTTTACACCTGATGTTTTAATCCGTCTCTCTGTTGAGCACTTTCAACCACTTCCGTCCTGACTTCTTCTTTCGTTTCTGCAGCCGCAAGAACACGCTGAGTGTGTGTTAGAAATCAGGAATGGTGAGAGAACATTGTGCTTTTCGTCTTCAAACCAGACCTCGTTTTTTTTTTAGCAGACAAAGTTTAAATCCCATCTTCCCATAATGTTAACGCGGCAAGTCAGTTGGTGGAGTGTAGATGGTCTTTTGTGCTGTTCGAACGCTTTCGACCACATGAGCGTTTACACTATGAAAGCAATCCGGTCGAATGCATTTCTACCTCTGGAAGTGGCCAAAAGTGGACAAGCTCGAAATGGTTTAGATCCCGTTTACGCCTTTATTTAGCATCATCCACTTGTGATCCAATCGACCAAATTGCATCTCAATACCAGGTGTAAACAGGGTCTTAGAGACCCTCACCTCTGTTTTCGAATAATGCTTCCATCTTGGCCTTCACATCTGAAAGCTCAGTTCGGAAAACCTTATCTGCTTCAGTCATTTAGCATTGTATTGAGTTTAGTGGCTTTTAAGGCTCCAGGCCTCCTCTTCCTCGATTTAATTTGTTGTCTTGAAAATGACCAAGTCTCTGTTTATTGAATTGCCGGGCTGCAAGGTACTGTGCTGTTGCACTTATTCTCTTAACTTTGGGCTGGTCGCCGAGCTGCCGTTGTTTGGCTCCCCTATGTTTCCTTTATCACATTATTGCAAATAGTCCGTGTTAAATCATTAAATTCTCTCTCTCTGTTTTCTCTCCCCTGCAGAAACTTGTCCGGGAACCCTCTGACAACTCTCTCATGGCAACTCTTTCAGAATCTCCAGCTTTTCGAGCTGTAAGTTAAATGTGTTTTTCTCTCTTTCTTTAAGCTCTCAAGCCTCCATTGATTTTAGCTGTGGTGAACACTGATTTCTAACCAAGGATGTACAGTGATGTGTTTGTTGTGAAACAGTGAATGTTCTTTTTGCAGGTCGTAAAAGCACATTAAGCCACTTTTGCTCTGCAGTACATTTGACCTTCTGGTGGCACATAGTGCAAGTATGTTCGCCGGACGTCAAAATGGGAGGAAAACCTTTTATAATGAGCTAATTATTGTTACTCATCAGCGTTTCGGCTTTTTGAAGTTGTCTGCTGGTTTCACAGTTGTACGTCAGGGGAGCCCTTTAAACTTGGACACTTCATTGATTGAGCGTATTGCGCTCCGACTAGGAATGCACAATACATTTCACGCAAATTATGCAGATGATTGAATGTAAAGGGCATTTATATTTGGCCTTTCCATGATTGGATAGTACTTGATCAGAACACTTGGGTTTAATGTCATTGGTCAAAGATTTTTTATTTGTTCTAGTAAGTATCAACAGGAAAACTACTAGAAGTGCACTTAAAGAATTTCAAATAGAATTTATCGGTCTCTAAATAATTGATCAAGTTTGTCTTGTATCTTTTTTATATATATTTCTCGCCATGAAAATAATGGATGCTGACATGGCATATAATATAATATAATATAAAAAGATCACTATCTTTGTGGGGACTCTCCATAGATGTTATAGTTTCTATACCGTAAAAACTGTACATTCTATCCCCTTACACTGCCCCTAAACCTACCCATCACAGGAAACATTCTGCATTTTTACTTTCTCAAAAAAACTCATCCTGTGTGATTTATAAGCCTTTTGAAAATTGGGGACCGCTAGCTGGTCCCCACAATGTAGGTGATCTCAGGTTTTACTTTCCTTATGGGGGCATTTGGTCCCCACAACGTAATATAAACAAGGACACACACACACACACACACACACATGTTGTGTTTCCATGTTTTGTGGGGACATTCCATAGGCGTAATGCATTTTATACTGTACAAACCGTATTTTCTATCCCCCTACACTACCCCTGCCCCTAAACCTACCTATCACACGAAACATTCTGCATTTTTACATTTTCAAAAAACATCACTTAGTGTGATTTATAAGATGTTTTCCTCATGGGGACCAAAAAATGTCCCCACAAGGACAAGCATTTTGGATATTGTCATCTTTGTGGGGACATTTTGTCCCCATAACACAGGGCTTACCAGTCCACACACACACACACACACACACACACACACACACACACACACACACACACACACACACACATACACACACACACACACACACACACACACACACACACACACACACACACACACACACACACACACACACACACACACACACACACACTGTCTCTATCCTCTATATTATGATCTTTAAATCAATATAAAAGTTTTGGTTTATCAGTTTTGGCTGTGTTTACCTGTTTATTTGCCGATTATGTGAAAATCAGTGTGTGGCCATGTTAGCAAGTCGTTGGGCCTTTGTCTCAGGATTACTGCAAATCAAGTAAAGCAATTTCATAATTATAGCGGAGGTGTCATCGTAGTCCTGTCCAACAAGCAAACACTAATCAGCTGAGTGCATAGGGCTTTATTCATACAGGCATCTGCTTCTGTGTGTATTCGTGTGCGCGTGACTAAACGTGGTATTTTAAGCAAGGGAAGCAGGACAGCTCCTCAGAGGTGGCCCATCTTCTCTGCAGGGTTAGCACGTCCTTTGGAGATCCTCCATGGAGAGGAGTACTTTTGGATTTCCTGGGAGATATCGAACATGTGTTGTCCTTAGAAAAAGGAAAGTGCTAACAAAAGCATATCTTAATGGGTAACTATTCTAATTTAGCTGCATATTCAAGAGGCAGCCTTCTTGTTAGCATGTTTTTCTTGGCCCTTTAGGTACGTTTCCAGCGAACCTTAGGTTAAATAAGAGTTTGTTTATCATTTAAATGTGCAGTTGACATCATGACATTTAGCTTCTTGGTTAATTCATATTCTGCAGGACAGAAGGAAATGACAAATGCCCTAGCTTGCGCTTGGGGAAAGTCATGTGATTAGTCTGAGGGTAAATTAATTTCGTGTGACATAACACAGGTCATATGGGTAATACCAGAGCCATGAAGCGATAATGATTGTGGGACACACTCTCCAAAGGGACAACACAACCATATTACATATGTGCACTGTTATGTAATTCTAGCACGATTACCATCTGCAAGTCTCCTGATGTTTTAATGATTTCTCATTGGTTTTGTGCGGACCAAACATTACTACAAGCATTAGTGCATTTTAGCACATTTTGAAAGCTGTCTATTTTATCTATCTTTTAGGATTTTCTTGCATTAAAAATATAAAACATATTACAAGACCATGAGCTTAGAAAATTAATTTAATTAATTAATATAAATCTTATATATATATATATATATATATATATATATATATATATATATATATATATATATATATATATGTATATATATATATATATATATATATATATATATATATATATATATATATATATATATATATATATATATATATATATATATATTAGTGGTGAGCATAGATTAATCTAGATTAATCTCATCCAAAATAAAAGTTTGTGTTTACATAATATATGTGTGTTTTCTTTGTATAACTATTATGTATATATAAATACACACACATGCATGTATATATGTAAGACACATTTGCATGTACATACTGTATATATATTTATATAATTTATCTTATATATAAATATGATTATTTTATTAATAAATATAACATATTTTTCTTAAATATATACATGCATGTGTGTGTATTTATACATAATATTTATACAAAGAAAACACACATATACTATGTAAACACAAACTTTTATTTTGGATGAGATTAATAGATTCATCTATGCCCACCACTAATATATATATATATATATATATATATATATATATATATATATATATATATATATATATATATATATATATATATATATATATATATATATATATATATATATATATATATATATATATATATATATATATATATATATATATATATATATATATATATATATATATATATATATATATATATACATATTATTTGATATTATTAGATTTTTCTGATTTATAGGAGTTCAGTAAGTGTAGTTCTTCCTGGGATTTCTGCGAATATCAGTGATTTAAAAAGATATATAATTTAAAACACACCAAAATGGTGGCTTAAACAGAAGCATAGAGCATTGATTAGCCATTTCTAAGCTCATGGTCTTGACAGGTTTATAGGTTATCTTTTAAAATCAATTGTCTCTATGAAATGTATACGATTTTGACTTCTAGAACCCGAGCAATGTGACATGTAATGTATTTTTATGATCAAGTACCGAGCAAACCATCTCCCTCTCATCCAAACCATCTCCACCCTCCCACCCCCACCCCAAAGATTAAAACAAGACTGACACACACACACACACGCACACACACACACACATATACACACACACACACACACACACACACACACACACACACACACCAGCGCACAAACCCCTTTGATGATACGTTTTACTTGATTTCTGATGCACTTTGAGTGCTTCTATTATCAGCCTGTGACAGACAGTTGGTCATCATGGAGCTGCTCCACTTGGGGACACATCTGTTGATTAAAAACAGATAAGCTGAAAGACGGTTCCTGTCCTCCGAACAGCACCGAGCCGGAATCATCATTCTTTAAAAGAGGACACTGTTTGGTGCTCTTTGTGAGCATAACGGAATTTTCATTAAATTAAGACTTTTTACTTGTATTTACAAGGTTTGGAATTTTTATTATAAATGTAAACTTTACATTTAAATATTATTTTTATAATATCAAATAACAACTTAATAAATGTGCTTTTATATTTACTAAAATATTATCTAAAATTATTATTTAAATGCATTATTTTATTTTTATACCTATAATTTTTCAGCATATTACATATTGTAAATAACAAATAGTGTTTTGGACAATGGCTGATTTCACTGAAGCTTATATAGAGCGCAACAGTTGGGTTCCAGAAGTAAAAACTCCCCAAAAGGAAATTGATTTCCTTTAAAGACAGCCCTACTGTGAGCTAAGATGTTGTTATTCAGTGGTATTTGCTTCTGCTGAAGCCGTCAGCATGCATTATTTCAGCTTAATTCTTTGTTTAATAATAGTGAGCGGAATTCCTGATGAAAAACTACATTACCCATGATGCTGTAGAGAATTCCACCAATCAGAGCCAAAAAAGCAACGCACGCCAAAAGAGCTCTTTAGCTCGATTAATGGCGTAATTGAGTGGATTTCTATACACTCTTAAAATACTTAAATATTGGTATATATGCATATTTTGCAATAAACTTAAAATATATTGTTTTTATAATAATCAGTAGTTTTATATTTCCATCTTTTTTTTTTTATTATAACACTTTACAATAAGGTTAATAGTTAACATTAGTTAACTACATCAGTTAACATGAACTACTAATGAACTGCACTTATAAAGCATTTATCAATCTTTGTTAATGTTAATTTAAACATTTACTAATACATTATTAAAATCTTGTTAACAGTGAACAGTTGCACTGTGAACTAACATGAACAAACCATGAACAGCTGGATTTTATTAACTAACATTAACAAAGATGAACTAATGCTGAACAGAGGTGTTGTTCATGGTTAGTTCATGTTAACTAATGCATTAACTAATGTTAACTAATACAACCTTATTGTAAAGTGTTACTGATTATACTGTTCGCAATGCTTAATGGCTTGATGGAAAGAACTACAATCATGAAGTACACAGTCTTTTTTATTTTTGTCAAATTTTCAAATACTTGTTTGCCTCAAATCAAAGCTTTTAATCTAACGATCCACCTCGTAGATGTTTGGCTTGGTTCAACAAAGACTTTTTTAAAAACCCTATGGAAATTTTTTTTTTAAATACACAAGCGCCATGGAAAAAAGAAAACAGGCACTGTTGCAGTATTATGAAGGATGGGAAGCTAATCCTTAACTACTGCTTTGTTCTATAAAGTGGCCTGTTATTTAAGCAATAAGTGTGTCTGCCAGTGTAATTTCAACCATGGTTTTGGTGTATGAAGCACATTCAGTGCTACTAAGCAGTCCGCACTACGCACAAAGGCCTGGATAACTAGCATAATGGTTTAAGCACATTAGTCCTTTACTTTGATATGCGCTCTTGGAAGACTCTGATGCACCCGTCACAGTGCTGCCAAGATTTGAGATGCAGGCTGTGGGAATCACACATAATGTCTGCAGTCAGTGCCAGCACTGTCACTCTATAAGAACTGATGTGAACACCTGTAAAAGCGTCTTAGCGCAAATGTGAGTGTTTGTCCACACCCACGCGCAAATGTGCTCACACATGTAATTGCTGTCAGTTTTTCTTCTTGACTGCCGGGAGGTGAGAGGGGCGGTGTGTGTGCGGCTTAGGACCGGGGGTATAATCACTGTGTAGTAGAGACCCGTGCAGAAAAGACAGCCCACTCTGAAACTACTGCAGGTAGGAAATAAGACAATTACCCATGTGTCTTATGGAAACCCATGCCACAAGAATGCAAGGTCTCGATTGTCTTCAGTGGAGCCTTTCGAAATATTGACTATGTGATTTAATTTGAATTAATTTGGATTCATTAACTGGCATATTATGTAATTAATTTAGTTTTTAATCAGTTGACAGCACTAATTTGTACATTGCTGTTTTCCCATGTAGAATCGTAGGTTGTTACAATGGATTGTGTTTGGTTGCTAAGGCGTTGCTAGGGTGTTTTGAGTGGTTGTACTTGCTAGTCCAGGTCAAAAGAGCTCCATCGTGTAATTTTGTGTGTGTTTAACCCTTAAATACATGAAAGTTTCACCAATCATTATTACATATTTAGGTATTATTTAGAGACCTGGATCTACGTATATCTAACTCGGATGGATCTCTACCTCTCGTGATAATATAAAACTCTCCTGATATTAGAGTAAAAATTACAGAAGAATAAAGCACATGTTGTTACCTGTTGGAGCTTGGAAGGGTTCAGTTTGAGCAGATGTTTTATACCATCAACACTGTCCTCATCAGAGCTTATTTGCCTGTACATTCAGCATCTGGATCATATTCACATTCTAAAACATATTCTCAAAACTAACATTTTCAACATCTTCAAAGTCAATATTTGAATCTCTGACAGCTTCTTTATCAGATCCACCATCAAGTGACAGTGACACTAATATTTGATTGCATTCAGCGCTTGCTCTCCAGTAAATCACTGAGCCATTTCAAGTTTTTCTGATGATACTTCCTATTCTTTAGTTTTCTGCCTGCAGTAACTATGAGTGAAACGTCACTTCATCATTGTGTATCAGACATTGTCACCTTAATAAAGGTGAATTGCACTTATTCAGTCATCAAAGATTCAATTATTGCTGTGCATAAAAAATATACTTACACTATTACACACCTCGGGTCACCAAGGACCCTATACAATGTTTAATAAAAATTAATTGGAAAACCAGCATTATTAATATTATTATTTTTTATTATTATATTGTTTATAATGAATTGATTGAGGAATACTATGAAGGTTGATGTCTAACCTGAAAAAAATATATAAGGAGGGTAGTAATTAGTGAATGACATCCCAGATCTTTAAAGACCCGAGGTATGCGTTTAAGGGAACATTTTAAGTGATCACTTAGAAAAGTGATAGTACACCTCTAAATAGAACTAAGGGTACGTTTACATGACAACCAGGTACTAAAAACAGATAAGTTCTTCCTATGGATTTTTCAAGTACAGAAGACTGTGTTGTCAAAACGATCCCCATTCACATGAGTCCGCCAAAATGATTTAAACGCTGTACTCTGCTGACAGGCCAGTAGTTGGCGATATCACTTTGTAAAGAAACACTACACTCCTATAGATTGAACACCATCATATGCATGACATCACTGTTTTGTCGATGTTGTTTTGAAAAACTTGCACTTTGAAAAACCCTATTGTTGTGCAAAAGTGTCATGTAAGCGGACCCTAAAGCACTTTTCATTTTCTGTTAAAAGAACTAGGAACATAAAGGGACATAAGGTTAAAAGAAAGGGACATAAGTTATAGAATTGTTTTACTTGAACTGTCAACACCAAATGATTCACTAGAACGAATCAGACTTTTCAGACCCGCACATTATGAAATTCACATTGTGAAATTAAAACATTACTACTTCTATTAGATATTACTAGAAAATGAGAGGATTGACGAAAGCCTGATTTTGATGTCTTTTACGATCCCTGAAATTTCTTCTTGGATGGCAAAATTGTGGTAAAAATTGCACTTTACACAAGAGATGCATCAGGCTCTGCGTAATTTACATTTTCATTCTCCTCGGGCACTATAGCTGTCCCAAAAAGAATGAAGAGAAACAGAAAGGACTGCAGTAATCAAGATAGATATAGAGTGAGATGGAGAAAACTACATCCAGCAGGAAAATAGTGGCCTGAAATCAGATCTTTTGCGCAGACCATATTGTACAGAGTGAATGACCATATTTAGTCTCCTTTGTAAAACAACACAGCAGAGGACACTGGAGTAGCCTGTTCTGAGGTGCAGATGTAGGCCAAGTGTCTCATTTATGTTTATTTGCCGCAAATCCAGTTAAGCATTCATCGTAAATAAGCTTGTTGAGGAACAGCGGGAAGCACTGTAGTTTCTCAATTATATATTTTCTGACATCTTTGCTATTTTACAGCAGAAACAAAGAGATTAAAGTCATCAACTGTAACAGGGATGTCATTGTTGGATTGAACATTTCTCTGACAGAATATACCTTAACCCCTCGCTGCCATCCCCCATTTTAGCTATTTTCCTTCAGTGATTACAATCTCAAGGCAAGCGTGAAGTATGCATAGATGTTTGGCAGCTTGCCCTTGAGGTGATCTTGATTTGAAAGATGTCCGCTGATCTTTCAAGGCAAGTCCACGATATCTCTCGCATTGTCAGAGTTTTATTGAGAAGAGTCGTTGTTGGGCAAATCAAAGCAGAAAGTATATTGTTCAGTCACGTGACTGGAGCTTGACACATTAAAGACTCCGATCAACACGATAAGTGGGTCTAACAGGATAAATATTCTTCATAGTCCATGTAGACCACTGTATGCATACTGTGTGTCATTTTATGAAGATAAAGACAAAAATGGGTTGCAGAGTGTCAGATCATGGGCATCTGGTTCAAAACAATGCTAAATGCTAATAATAAAATGAAATGAACCAGATAGCAACATAACAAGACAGGGGTAAACACTTTTTATATCTTTTTTAGTTGGTATATAAAAAACAACAATAGCAATTTGGTGCAAATTCAAGTAGCAGCTAGTCAAATTAGCCAGATGCTAATATAGACCGTTGTGTGACCACCCTCATTCTCAAAAACTACAAAACTAGTTAAGAACAGCCTCTTTTACCTCACTTTTTTTATTCTTATCTGAAGATAACCGGTTAGCAGTGCAAGCTAGTGCTTTACTGTATTTAGCCCCCCAGATTCTGAACATTTTCTAGCAGGTTTTAGCGATTAGCGAAAGTGATTTTGAAAGTAATATTCCTTTAAAGGATCAGTGTGTAGTATTTATGATGATCTATTGATAGAAATGCAATATAATACACATAACTATGTTATCAGGGGAGTATAAAGACCTTACATGATGAACCGTTATGTTTTTATTACCTTAGAATGAGCCGTTTCTATCTGCATACACCGCAGGTCCCCTTACAGTGAAATCGCCATTTTGCATCATGTTTCTACAGTAGCCCTAAATGGACAAACTTCTCTACAGAGCGCTAATCACTCTCTGCTCTCTCTCCGACAACATTTTTGAAGAGCGTTGTGTGATGCGATTCACTGCACCTTTAAGATCGCTGTATGAACACACTTCTAAGTCTTTTATGTTTTTCTTGTAAAGATTACATTCTCAACTAGTAGGATACAGGCTAAAAATAAGTCACATCACATTTTATCGGACACACTCATGGACAGCAGGGTAAAAACTATGCTAAATGCTAATAATTAATGTGATGGCAAAATAACAAGAGAGTGTTTACTCTTTCCTTATCCTTTGGTGTTGATATAATAAAACTGCCACATTTTGGTGCAATTTCATCTCTCACTTGGTAGCAGCTAGTCAAATTAGCCAGATGCTAACAAAGACTGGTTGTGTGACATGTCCTCATCCTCAGAAAGGACAAAACTAGTTAAGACCAGCTGCTTTTATTTTTTCACCTTTACCTGAATAGGTTATTGGTTAGCAATACGGAACCTAGCGCCTTTAGCTAGCCCCCTTGTTTCTGAGCATTTTCAAGTGCGAGTGAGGTGACAAATGGTAAATCTTCTGTACCCGCTTGGAGGATGATGATATGATACAAGCCTATTTACGGCCAAAGCACAAAAGCGCATTCGCCACAGTCCGCAGACTCAGTCACTCAGCCGCCGCTTTCAGCCTCTCGGCTAGCAGCTGTGAGCACCATCAATCCGTTTTATTCTGTTGACCTTTCTCTAATCTCAGTCTGTATAAAGCGGCTCCCACAGACACGAACTTCATGTCTGGCTCATCGCTGGAAGGATCATCACGGTTAAAAAAAAAAAAGGACTAAGAGTAATAGTGACAGTAAACAAGCTGCGGGGAGAGTCTGTTTTAAGGCATTTATTTCCACATTTACAGCTGTCTAAAATGTATACATAAATAAATAAACACAAACAAAACACTGCAGTTTGGTTTTAAGCCAGGGAGCCGGGTTAACAATTTAATCAGATTATTTAACAGGCCCAGTATTGTCGATGAGCCAAGGGAGTTAAATAATATAACAAAGTAATTATATTTTACAGGATGTAGGAATGACCTAATGTGGGCTTTAATTGCACAGATAAAAAGTTGTAATGTAAACAATTGATGAGAGAATGCTAATTATCAGGGTAGAATATGAAATAAATATAGAATATGAAATAAATATAAAACAGTTTAACGTTTTAAAATTCAACCTTTGTAGAGAACTGTTTATATTTTTGACATAGTATATAAAATGTTAATATATATAGTAATGCATATATGTAGTGTTTTCATAGATACACACACACACACACACACACACACACACACACACACACACACACACACACACACACACACACACACACACACACACATATATATATATATATATATATATATATATATATATATATATATATATATATATATATATATTATAATATGCAATATTATATATAAAAATGTTAATAATTAGTATATAATAAAAATTTGTGTGTGTGTGTGTGTATGTATGTATGTATGTATGTATATATTAATTGCAATTAATCGCAATATATGTATATTTGCACACACTTGCATGTATATATTTAAGAAATATTTGTATGTATATACTGTATATGTATTTATATTACTTATATATAAATATTTTCTTAAATAAACAGTACATGTTTGTAAACACACATTTTATTTTGGATGTGATGAATCTACTATTAATAATAAAATCAATTAAAATTAATAATGTGATGATGATTTATATATCAAATGAATGTATATTAATTGCATATTTAAATATTTGTCTTCAGATTGTGTGTGTGTGTGTGTTTTAAGTGTGTGTTTGTTTTATTTCCATTTTGCACAAGTGACTTACAGTCCATAGCAATATATTTTACAGTCGAGTTCATCAGTCTATCAGAAGTAAATTTACAGCCCAAATAAAATTTCCAGCCACCATGAGATACGATGGGGGTAGCAAATCGTGAATAAACTCTTATCCTTGTTTTATTCTGCAGGACAAGGTCAGAAATAGCACAGGAACTGGCAGTTAGATGAAAGTCTATGGTTGTTGTAATTTGGACAATTTGAAAGTTTTCTCTGAAGGGACCTGACCTCCCTCAACTCCAGCGACGCGACCTGTGGAATCTGTGTGCGTTTTAGTAGTGATTGCACTGCAGGTGGTGTCCATCATCTGAATGGAACCATGCCCAGTAATTTAACCAATGCCAATTTAGTGTGCAGGTTAGGATTCTGGCATGGGTTCACTTTTAAGTCCCTGTTAAACATGACACAAAAAAAGGGCGGTAAAAAAAAAGCACATACTCACTCGTCTGGTTTGTCTGCAACTTAATGGGATTACTGATTGGGAGAAAACTGTTAAGCCTGGTGACACATTGTGGAGGGAGATCGTACATTAATCCTCGGTTTGTAAGGATGCTTAAGTCATTATGCATGTGGAAAAAGATTAAAATGCATATATTCATTAGTCTTGGGACTGTTAGACAGAACTTGGCAATATTGCTGAGAATCCATTTTTCACAGTTCTCTTTACTTCCTGCAAACATTTCTGATTCCTATCAAACCTGGCAGCATTTGTGACGCTTTAAAGACGGCTTGTTTAATGTCGGAAAGAGGATACGTGCTAATTAGCATCACAGAAACACAAAAAAACACTGCATATCTGCATTGCATTTAGTGGTATACTCAACAAAATATTTGACACATGAAAAAAGCTGCGACTTTTCACAATATAACAGCAAGACAGGACTGCGAAGAACGTGTTTTGACAGTTTTAAACCGAGCTGAGTGAATTTAGCTGGTATAGAAATACTTTTGATCACTGGCCCCACCTGTTACCATGACTACACGTGATCTTGTCTATCTATCAAGACAAGGCCAAGCTTTTGTTACACCAACTAGTGAAAGCGTGAGAAGAAAACAGAGATGCTTGACAGAAATCTGTAATTTCCTGGCCATTTAAAGTAACACGCTGCTCCAAGGAACACACAGACCTGCATATACTAGCACTCTGAAAGCTTCCCAAATGAAAATCAATCGTAAGCAATTCATAAGATAAAAAGTAATCGGTATGCCAGGCTGTGCTATGCTTCAAAGCTCCGTGTGCATGGCTGTATACTTTGGATGCAGACCAAATCATGGAACAGTTTGAAATTTACAGTTCATAGGAATACCTAACAGAAATGCAGATATGAAAATAAATGAGCAATTTACGCACTATATGCACATATTGGATGTTGTGTTACTAAAGTAAAGTAATGTGTAACAATATCACATTACTCCCTAAAAATCTAATTGCTTTACTTTTGATGAAAAGTAATGTGATGTTACTTTTGTAACACTTTTTTTTTTCCTGAGCTGGGCTTGTTTGTTTGTTTGTTTTTTATAACAAAAAAGTTATATTTTTGGCAGATATAATGGCCGGTTCACAACAAAAGTGAAATGAATAAGCTTCAGGCAGAAGGGCACAGTTTATTAGTATCATCAGCAGGCATTGGTTAATAAAGTGAGATTAAATATATAACATATTTCATTATTGCTGGCTTGTGTAATATTCTGAGCTTGCATTTCACCGTTTCTCTTGACATGGGGATAGGAGAGGTGTCAGTCCATATATTGAAAAATATATTTTTATTTGAAAAAGGAACTTAGATATTTGTTGTACATTTAAAAGTAATGCGTTACTTTTACCTTTACTCATTACTTTAAAGAAGTAATCTGATTACTTCTAATGTATTACACTGATATATATATGTGTATATATATATATATATATATATATATATATATATATATATATATATATATATATATATTTATATATATATATATATATATATATATATATATAAAGATAATTAAGGTTTTTTGTTATTATTATTTAGTTTTTTCATATCTGTAGCTCATCAGTAGAGATTAGCGGCCATACTGATTGCGCATACTTTTTAATCTTATTTTTTTAATACTTTTTAAAAAATATATTTCTTTTATACAATCTTTTCTTTTTCTTTTTTTACATATGATTATAATGTATATGCCTTGTGTTGGTGTACACACAGAGTATATATATATACGAGAATAAATTGTGCGACATTGATTCTGAAAATCTCCAAACGTTTGAAAGAGGCATGCTCCCTCTTTCTTGCATTCTATATATTTATTTTTCCCTCTGCCACTCCCTCTTTCTTTTGTGGGGTTTGGCCCTTTATGTGTGGAATAATAGGAACGATGCTTTCATATTGATTGTTAGCCTGAGGTAATCACTCAGAAGATGAAGATAATAAGCTCAGCAGAGAACTAGAGAGGGACATGACTGATGCCTAGCAAAATGTTCATGCACTGGTAATAATGTCCTCCTGTATTGATTATTACTTCCCACTTACCCCCGCGATTAGTTTACATATTTAATGCAATTCAGTTAAAAAAAACTACAACATTTATTCAGTGTTTTTGTGCCATGTATCTATTGCAATATCAATGTTCATCCTTCACAATTTGCTTAATGCGTTTTATATCAAGATGTTAATCCAGGACTGATGGGGGCAATATATTTAAATGAAATACTGATTTTCAATGGAATACTGAACGCAAAGGGTTGTGGGTAACAAGAGCAGGAAGACATTGAGGGAGCTGTTCAGATTAGTAGGGCTGGGTGATACAGATAAGAATATATTTGATTCATTATTTCTTTTTTTATAATTCTGTTCCTTTTTTGGTCTGAAATGGCTTAAAATGGCGTGGTTTTTTTCCAATGGGGGACACTATAGTTGTGACTGTTGTGTAATACATAAGAACTACACGATTCAAACATTGTGATGAATAACACAGGTGAAGTGAATAACGCTGATCATCTCGTCATCATGGCACCTGTTGAGTGGGATATGTTAGGCAGCAAGTGAACATTTTGTCCTCAAAGTTAATGTGTTAGAAGCAGGAAAAATGGGCAAGTGTAAGGATTTGAGTGAGTTTGACAAGGGCCAAATTGTGATTGCTAGACGACTGGTCAGAGCATCTCCAAAACTGCAGCTCTTGTGGGGTGTTCCCGGTCTGCAGTGGTCAGTATCTATCAAAAGTGATCCAAGGAATGAACAGTGGTGAACTGGTGACAGGGTCATGGGCGGCCAAGGCTCATTGATGCACGAGAGGAGTGAAGGCTGGCCTGATCAAACAGACGAGCTATTGTAGCTCAAATTGCTCATGAAGTTAATGCTGGTTCTGATAGAAAGGTGTCTGAATACACAGTGCATTGTAGTTTTTTGTGTATGGGACTGCATAGCTGCAGACCAGTCAGGGTGCCCAAGCTGACACGTCCACCACCAAAAGCACTGACAGTGGCCATGTGAGCTTTAGAACTGGACCACGGAGCAATGGAAGAATGTGGGCTGGTCTGATGAATCATGTTTTCTTTTACATCATGTGGATGGCTGGGTGTGTTTGCGTCGCTTACCTGTGGAACACATGGCACCAGGATGCACTATGGGAAGAGGGCAAGACGACCGAGGCAGAGTGATGATTTGGGCAATGTTCTGCTGGAAAACTTGGGTCCTGCCATATATGTGGATGATGTTACTTTGACATGTACCACCTACCTAAGCATTGTTGCAGACCATGTACACGCTTTCATGGAAATGGTATTCCCGGGTGGATGAGGCCTCTTTCAGCAGGATAATGCACCCTGCCTCAAAGCAAAAATGGTTCTGGAATGGTTTAAGGAGCACAATGAGTTTGAGGTGTTGACTTGTCCTCCAAATTCCCCAGATCTCAATCCAGTCAAGCATCTGTGGGATGTGCTGAACAAACAAGTCCGATCCATGGAGGCCCCACCTTGCAACTTATAGGACTTAAAGGATCTGATGCTAACATCTTAGTGCCAGATACCACAGCACACCTTCAGGGGTCTATAGAGTCCATGCCTCGATGGGTCAGTGCTGTTATGGCAAAGGGGGAGCAACACGATATTAGGAAGGTGATCATAACGTTATGCCTGATCGGTGTATATTGCTGTTCACTAAATATGACAAAAAGTGAACAGCCTGCCATTTCCAGATTTTTCCATGCCAAAAAATGGAAGTTACCTGCATGTCTGTGGTTCTGATGTCACCAGGGCATTCGGTAACACAATCTCATACTTCCCTGCCCACCCGTAGGCATATTTCAGCGTCACTCACGCTTTCTCGGGTCACGGCAGACCACCATCAATCTCTGTCGTTCCCCTTCGCTCGCTCTCTGTTGTGCAAACACTACTCATGCCTGACAGAGCAGCGCTGCATGTTTCGCTCCCATCCAATCCATATTGACGTGTGTCATTTAGAGCTGTGGTCAATGACGAGTCTTTATCACTCCCGTCGCTCCCACTGCCCGCTGACAGCTTCCCGTCTAGAGCTTATGAAAAACACCAAAGCTGCTTAATGGAAACTGCCTTCTGCCACCGTAAATGGTAATAGAGTCAGTCCCAAGATGTGGTGGAGAAGTGCAGGTTGGGAAATGATACCTGCTGTTTGGAGCACATCCAGAAAATCCATATGGATTGAGACGAATGTGGATTTCCATACCTTGAAGCTGGCAATGCAGGCGTATTGTGAAGATAATGATGCAGAAGGTGTGAGAGTCCTACAAATACCAGTTCGCTTTTCTCCACAGTTTGTCTCGCAAATGTCTACGTGAGAATTAATTCGCAGTTTTGTTTGAGAAAGTTAGGCATGAAATGGCATTCATTGTCTTTTAATGGAGAGTTAAGCAAACAATCTGTCTTTTTACTTTCATTTTTTCCCTTCGTCAGGTGCCGTGTGATTGTATATGACACCCCGTTTGATTGATAATTAGGTTGTGATGACTGGAGGGACTTAAAACTTTAATTATAATATGATTAAACAATGCCCCCCTCATAGATCAGGCTAACGATGCAAGAAAGCCAATTTAATCCCTGTAAGAATGACTCGGAGCATCACAGGAACAGTAATGAGAGCTCGCAGAGAGAACCCTAATATCCGCCACATGTGGCTCGATCTCCCTGCGAGGACTTGTGGGTTTATATCTGTTACCACACATACATGCATACACTTGAATGGGAAACTTTCTCTTTTATATTCATTGCTCTTAATACAAGGTAATGACCCCCGACTCTGCACGTTTTGGATGTCACTTTTTTTGACACCCAATTTGGTTCATAGAATCATTTACTAAATTGTTTCACACTGCCCTAAGCCAACTGCTTTATTAGAAAATTGCTACTTATTGTATTTGGCTCATTGGGAAAAATTTTGTGGAGACATTTGTCATCTAAATTACAGTTGCTATTTTTCCCATCTAAAAATGCATGCACACACACATACTTTAGGCTATATATATATATATATATATAGAGAGAGAGAGAGAGAGAGAGTGTATTTAAAAAATACATAAATTAATAAACACATTTACATATACAGTATATAAAGCCAAAAAAATATATAAATATATATATTTTACACCTAAAGAGTGTGTATTAGTACCTCAAAAATACATATTGCTGGAAAAAAAAATTAGTACCCAACTTGTACATATTAGATCATTTTTAAAGGGTACCGTCCCAGTGACAGCTTTTGTACTTTTTTCTGCAGGTGTAGAGTTTATTGTTCTATATGTTGTCAACCTCCTCCTCCATACGTGTTGGTGCATGCCGTCTCTGCATCTTCACCTGGAGCGATATGGCCTAAATTGTTAGCCATATGCATGTAGATGAAATGGTCTTCTCTGAAAGCATTAGATGCTCAGGTTAGCACCTCAACGGCTGGAGCTTAAACTGCCGCCCACTGTGATATGTCACAACGTATGACCCCGGCAGCTTGAAACTGTAGAGCACCCCGTCAGAGCCGTATCCCCTACCTTAACCTTTCATTGGCTCCGTATAATGAATCTGAATGGATCTGTCTGTCTACATCCAGACCTAGCTTTAAAGCCTGGTTCTGTCAGCCATTTTATCCTAAGGCAAAGTGCTTTCGAACATTACAGGTGTACCTAGCTGCCCTCTACACTTAACTTGCACTCGTTGACTTTACCTTCTATTTGCAGCCTTGCTTCACTTTGTTGTCGAGTCTAACCAGCACCAAAATAAGCGAACTTCCAGCAGGTATATTTCTCAATTGTCATTAAATCTGGATTATGCCATCTTTCTCATCCTTCAGGTTCCTTCTCATTGGGAAAGTGTTTCCAGGGAGAGTGTTAGTTGAGTTAGTACATATGGGTTTAACTCATCTACAATGCATAGCTGACATTTACCCAGCATGTCTTGAGAGCTCCCTGAACATACGCTAACGCAGTCTTCTGATTATTTATGTATAAATTCTGCCCTGTGTTGTGTGCGCTACTGTATGCAGATGAACAATTTATAAGAGGAAAAATGAATAAAGCATTTTTTAGAGTGCTTTTGAATTGATTCATATTATAAAGGCTCAATTATACTCTCCGTCTTAGCTAGGAAGCTAACCGCTGTTTGTCACCTCCATTGCGGTGACACTTTTCATTAAGGCATGAGATGTGCGTATATTCCCATTTATTTATCAGTATGTGCATTCCTCTGCCCACTGTTCAATGCTCCAGTGGATTTATTCAATGGTGTCCCATCGTTTGACTGCGTGCGGATACAGAAGCGCATGCATAATGTATGGCTACTGTGCGGATGTACTTTAGACCACGCTATTTTGGAATTTTTTCTAGCACCCAGGCTCAATGCATCAACGTCCCCTGTGTTTTTCCTCTTTTCTTCCCCTGCTAGCAGTCACCTTGACCTTTTGAAAGGTTAATTTGATATTTTATTCAAGTTTGCAAGTTATGAAAATATTTATTCTCTCTAGCTGTGAATTAGCTCTCCAAACAAGCGCACACTGCTGAAAAAATTGCTTTAACTAGCTTAATTTATTTAAGTGGTTTCCCAGCATGGCAAAGGCTGGTCTCTTTTGATGATTTTTGAGAGGTTTTGGGCACTTGTCAGCTTGTCTGGCTGTGAAACCAGTTAAAGACCAGCTTTGCCATGCTGACTTAACACCATTTTGGCAAGGTGGGGAGTCCAGCTAAACCAGCCGTTTTATTATTATTATTTTTTTATCCTTTAAAGGCACAATATGTAAGAATTTTGATTAAAATATCCAAAATCCACCAGAACAAGGTTATATATTTATATTTTCTATTTTGTTGACTTGTGTACTTACATTATCCCAAATGTTTCCAAGAATGTTTAAATCCAGAGAAAAAAGCAATTTTAAATATATAGACCATGTCTGTCGTCTTTCAATATCATACCCGCGTTACCCTTGATTTTTGTTTTATTTTGTGGAAACCATGGAAACACCAAAGATGCATTAATATATTGTGCTTTACTCGACAGGCGAACAACTATTATGATCATTAACTGACGGAAAATGAATCATTGTTATTTCGCTGAACACAGTCTTATTGTTTATATCTCATTGTCTTGATTTACAGTGAGTACCATGTTTTACCATGCCTCATATCGATCTAGCTCACTGCAGTGTGCAACAGGTGTCTCATAGTAGCCGCCAAGCGAAGTCACAGAGTAGCATTATAACATAACCCTCGACACACTCAAATGTATGTAATGTGATAAAACAGCACTGCGTTAACCCACATACGCATGACCGGAAGAAGCGGAAGCACTCGTCTGGTGCATAATAAAAGCTCTGAGCCGTGTGACACGCTTGTCTCTCATTAGCAGTCGCTCCAGCGGCCTCGTTCCGCTCCAATGGCTTTCACTCCCACCATGCTTCATACTACAGTAACATTAATAAATCTTTAAAACATTAGCTCATCCATGAATATGATTTCTGCCCACGCCTGTCTGATTATTTTCCACTGGCTGTAGAGGTGAAGACAACAGCTTGCATGATTCCATGAAATAAAGGCATCATCAAGCTACGACTTGTTTTGAAATAACTGACCTCTAACGGTGAAAATGACATAATTGTGCCTTTAGATCTGGTGGTTAGCTTATCTACCTTGGCCAGATTGGTTAGGTTAATGTATTTTGACCTATTTTGGATTAACTTTGGACATTTGTCAGCTGGCCAGGCTGGGTATGAAACCAGCTAAAGACCAGACTGAGCACATTGGGAAACCAGAAAAGGAGCTGAACATAATTTTGGTTAGACGGGAAGACCAGGTAAAACCAGCAATAGTTGAATGCCTGTAGCAGGTAAATCAGTCTAATATGGAAATCTGGTGTTTTAGCCTGGCCAAACCAGTTAATCTGGTCTTTTTAGATGGATTCTGGCACTTGTCAGTGGATCTGGCTGGGAAACCATCTAAGGACCAGTTTGGCCATGCTGTGAGACCAGTTAAATCCGCCTGAGCTGTTAGGTTGTCTATCCTTGCCACACTGGTTAGGTTAGTCTATATTGATTTGACTTGGACAATTTAGGACTGGATGACCAGCTAAACCAACTAAATACTAGCTTGGGAAACCAGAAATTGTGCTGAACACCTGGATAAGTGGGGGAGACCAGCTAAACCAGATAAAACCAGCAATTTTTTTATCTATTTATAGCAGTTAAACCAGCCTAATCTGGTTAGCTGGTCTCTCAGCCTGGCCAAACTAGCTAGGCTGGTCTGTTTCGATGGTTTTAGAGCTTTTGGGGGCATTTGTCAGGTGGTCTGACTCAAGCTAAACCAGGTAAAACCAATAAACCTTCTTAGGTTGGTTTAAGTTATTATTTTTAGCAGTTAAATAACCTTACTGGTTAGGCTTGCTTGTTGTGTTGGTGCAGTTATCCTAGCTAAATTATATTTTAGTTACATTTTATTGTTATAATTTAGCTTTTTTCCCCCTGCAATCTGTGGCCCATCAGAACAAGCCTTTTGCAACCTATTTTTTTGGGTCGTGTGACCCACTAGTTTAGAACCACTAATCTAGACTGTCATATTGTCAAGACGTGGGCTATAAATTAAGCATGTCATGCGTGTTCTTTCTCCATTATGAACTGTTCATGACACTGCTTAGTATAAAGGAAATGTGCACTCCTCTTATTAGGCATGTTAATTTAGTTTTTAAAGGGTGGAGAAACTACTTAGACTCTCCTTTGATCATTATTCATCAAAGCTCCAAAATGCACAAGCAGGTTGCGCTTGTCCTTGTGCGGAACGTGCCGACAAAATTGTTTAAAGATTCACGAGAAAAATGTCCCCCTCATTTGTGCAAATGAGCAACAACTCAGTTTCTCAGAGCTTACAGTTCGGCCTATTTCATATTCATGGGATTCAGCTCATATGCCTCTATCTCCTGCCCTATCTTGCAAATGAGAAAGGTTATCTCGCTCGCACCAATTGATGAATGAATGAGCGTGCAAAGGTTTAGGCAGGCATGCTCCGCCAGGCTGCAGACCAGGTGAGACATATCCTGCGGGTTTAATATTTCGTACTCTTAAAGGGGAGAGACTCCCACTGAGATCAGCTCCAGAACCTTCCGCAGCGCTGCAGGATCCTGCCGGCTGGAAGCCCTTTAGCGAGGAGTGAGCGTAAAACGGAACAAAGGCGATTACACCCTATTCTATGCTCTCAGTAACTATGGTAGATAAAAGTATAAAGGCAGTTGTCATACAAATTTCTAAATCATTGCAATTGGGGACTGTAGAGGCAAATTAGCCTGTAATCTGACAAAAAGTGTAATTAAGGATTATTTTAACAGTTAATGTTATATATTAAAAAATAAATGACTTTTTTATTAATCCATTATTCTTTTTAGGAGCATTTGAACAGGGATTATACTTTTTGGGGGCTACGCAATTAATCAAAGATGAAATTGCAATTTAGTTTTTTGTGTTTGGATTTTTTTCTTTTCTAGATCTATCACCTATTTTATTTTATTTTTATTTATTATTTTATATATTTTTTAATCTTATTTTATTATTATTTTTAAACATGCATTTGCCTCCTACACCCAGTATTTTTTTAATTAAAAATACATTCCATCTGGTTTATCTATCTTCCATGCTGGTTTGTTTATTTGTTGAAAATATATATTCTACCTTTTATTATATTTGTTTTAATTAAATATATTTCATTTTATTTTATTTGTTTTCCAAAGGTACATATCAGCTTAGATATGCATTATATCTTTTATTATCTATCTCCAAGTTTTTTTTAAATTATTATTATTAAAATATATTTTATCTCCTAGTTGATCTTTTATTTATTTTTGTTTTGGTTTGGTTTTCCTTACTTTACTTTGCTATATTATTACCAGAGGTACATGTCCGTTTAGAAATGAGGGCCTTTGAATAATGTCAAATGAGGACCTTGAAGTGAAAAGGGTTGTGAACCGCTGAAGGAGAAGTAAAGGAGTGAAGGTGAAGATATAAGTAGGGAAGAGGATAGTTTCAAGTACTGGAATGGTGCCCCTGACTCAACATTTCCAGGAATTTGAAGACCCTCTAAACTCTCAGTGGAGCCTTCATGATCGCGGGGAGATATGTCAGAGTTGACATTTAGACATTTGGAGGAGGTTGATGTAGATGATGTCTGTTTTTGGTGCAGGAGTGGGGGTGGCTGCGCTCAAAGGTTGTTTGAAAGTGCATGAAATGCGATACTGAGAGGGCTAGAGATGCTTGCTGTTCTCAGCGATATAGCTGCTCTGGGAGTAGGTGTTGGAGTCATAGAGATGGCATAGAGATGGTTCCGAAAGGAAGCCCTTCGTTGGTCCAAGTGATGTAGGTGTGGGTGGAGGTGCTATCTAATGACGGTTTTATGTGGGTTTGACCTCACACCCTTCCGTCTGTCCAATTAAATGTATGCAATTATAATCCCATATGTTTCCGAGCACCGAGAAGGTTCTTTTTAGAAAGCCTAATATGTTTTACTCGCTCACAAGGTCCAACTTCTTGCTAATGGGGGCTGAATTAAGAAAAAATGCTGGCAAATATTTATAGTATTTTTTTTTAGATATTCAAACATTTCTCTTGATATTAGATTTTTTTTTCAGTGCTTTACATGTATTTTTTTAATATGATCTAGCAAAGCAAATGTTATGTGTACAATTTGATTAAAGTTATAAAGTGTGAATCTTAATTTTTTTCGAAATTTCAGATAAAAACACATTTCAGATATGTAAATATGAAAAGAAAATATAAAAATACGTGAATACGTGAATACACATTGTGATTTTGTTTGCAATATTTTTATTTTGGTGGCTTAAATTGGCTTTAATTATACTTGATTGAGGATTGAATGATTTTGATTGTTCTTACAATTTGCTGCATTATATGATAACGTTTGTGATTTAAAGTTACCAGCTAATTACAATTTATACTTATATTTTGCGAGGATTAATTTTAGACTATCAAAATACATTATATCACATCTTGCAGCTTAGTTTTTGCCTTAATCCAGAAGCTCATGTTTTGTTTGACTTCGTTTGCGGGGACTCTGATCGCCCTGGGCCCCAGTAGTGAATTTGGCATGCCGAATAGCTGGACAGACGTGGCCAGGAAAGGGCTGCAGTCCAGAAAGCATTCATACACAAAGCCCTGGGCACAGAACTCGTTCTGACTGCAAAATGGAACGACGCCAGCAGCTCTCCGGGCTGTGGTTGACTGATGGGTGCTGGAAAAGTTGATGTTTTAAATAACGGTGTCCTTCACCTAGTTTGCTACTGGTTTTCTGAATGGACCTACTTGTGATTGTGTGCATATGTATGAGTCCTCACTAAGAACTCTATTGTGTTGTGGCAGGAAACTGGAAGGGGTGGTGTTTAACTGCAGCTGTGGTATCCGTTGGATCCAGCTGTGGCAGCAACGAGGCGAGGCCGGACTCCATAACCAGCAACTGTTCTGCAACAACGGAGTCTCCAAGATCCCTCTACAGCTCATGAACATCTCTCAGTGTGGTACGGGACACTATCTGTAAATTGTGGCTGTCATGAAAAGAATGGTTTGGCTTCAATCAAGTCCAAAAAACAAAAATGACAATTCTCAATTCCGTTATTATTTACTCACCTTCATGACATCTTAACCTCCATGGCTATTTTTGTGTGGAACACTAAAGAAGATATTTTGAGAAATTATTATTATTATTTTTTAACGAAATGGTCAAATGTTGTTTTGGACCCCATTGACCATCATTGAATGTTCAAAATCAAACACTTGTCAAAATATCGATAAGTCAAAAATAAAGAGTCATACAGGTTTGAATCAAATTGAGAGTGAGTAAAGGAACACAGAATTGAGATCCTTTTTGAGTGAAATCCCTTTAAGTTCTTCAACAGCAATTATGGCAGTGGCGATTACCACAGAATTCTTGTTCTTCCTAGATTTTCCAAGTGGAAAACATTTGCTTAAAAGTATAGCTTTAAGACTTAAACAATTATAAATGTAAGCATGAGTCTAGTGTCGTAAAATTGCTTCCCGATGTTGTTTGTGTAAAATTATAACCTATTATTTAATGTTATTAACTTAAAGGAATAGTTCACCCAAAAATGAAACTTCTGTCATTATGTATTCACCTTCTTGTTGTTTCAAACTAGTAAGACTTTCATTCATCTTCGGAACACAAATGAAGATCTTTTTTATTCAATCTAAGAGCTTTCTGTCCTTCCATAGACAGCAACGTAACTGACACCTTGATTCCTCAAGAGGTTCATGAAAAGATCGTAAAACTAATTCACATGAATTGATCAGTTTAGCACAAATTTTCTGAAGAGACACTCGATAGATTGAATTTAGGCCTTTATTCAAATATAAACATTGATCAGCGAACAGAAACAGAAACTCAACCGAACTTGCTTGACACATGAGAATGAACCTGATTAGTTCCTTGAGGAAGCTCAAACGTGCTGCGTAACACATGAGAATGAACCTCATTGGTTCTTGCAGAAGCTCAAACGTGCTGCGTAACACATGAGAATGAACCTCATTGGTTCTTGAGGAAGCTCAAACGTGCTGCGTAACACATGAGAATGAACATCATTGGTTCTTGAGGAAGCTCAAACGCTCAAGCGTGCTGCGTAACACATGAGAATGAACCTCATTGGTTCTTGCAGAAGCTCAAACGTGCTGCATAACACATGAGAATGAACCTCATTGGTTCTTGCAGAAGCTCAAACGTGCTGCGTAACACGAGAATGAACCTCATTGGTTCTTGAGGAAGCTCAAACGTGCTGCATAACACACGAGAATGAACCTCATTGGTTCTTGAGGAAGCTCAAACGTGCTGCATAACACATGAGAATGAACCTCATTGGTTCTTGAGGAAGCTCAAATGTACTGCGTAACAAATGAGAATGAAACTGATTAGTTCTTGAGGAAGCTCAAACGTGCTGCGTAACACATGAGAATGAACCTCATTGGTTCTTGAGGAAGCTCAAACGTGCTGCGTAACACATGAGAATGAACCTCATTGGTTCTTGAGGAAGCTCAAACGTGCTGCGTAACACATGAGAATGAACCTCGTTGGTTCTTGAAGAAGCTCAAGCGTGCTGCGTAACACATGAGAATGAACCTCGTTGGTTCTTGCAGAAGCTCAAACGTGCTGCAAAACACACGAGAATGAACCTCATTGGTTCTTGAGGAAGCTCAAACGTGCTGCATAACACATGAGAATGAACCTCATTAGTTCTTGAGGAAGCTCAAACGTGCTGCGTAACACATGAGAATGAACCTCATTGGTTCTTGCAGAAGCTCAAACGTGCTGCGAAACACACGAGAATGAACCTCATTGGTTCTTGAGGAAGCTCAAACGTGCTGCGTAACACATGAGAATGAACCTCATTGGTTCTTGCAGAAGCTCAAACGTGCTGCATAACACATGAGAATGAACCTCATTGGTTCTTGAGGAAGCTCAAACGTGCTGCGTAACACGAGAATGAACCTCATTGGTTCTCGCATGTCAAGTGAACATGCTTGAGCTTCCGTTTACCATAACTGATGTGTGAGTTGATGAATGTTTATGTGAATAAAAGCCTAAATTCAATCTGTACATCATATAAAGGGATCGTGTCTCTTCAGAAAATTTGGGTTAAACCACTCAATTCATATGGATCAGTCTTACAATCGCTTTATGAACTTTTTTTTAAGTGTCAAAGTGTCAATTGTGTAGCTCTCTATGGACATGAGGGTAATTCTTGAAAGAATTCGGTAAACTGAAATATTACTTTTGTTTTAAAAACAAGGGATAAATCTAAATAATTTTCTGTACCCACATTGATGACATCATGAAATGTTTGCCACAAATGCTGTCAATAGCTCAGAGCTCAGCTATTTCACTTATTTAGATTAACTTGTACATATTTATATTAAAATCAATAAAATACCTTCTATTATCGTTCATACCAATGACTGCTTGTCTATTTCAAACCAAGATTTGCCGGAAATCAGCGTAAGTCACAGTAACCTTACGGTGATTGAAGGTGACAGGGTCACAATCACCTGCAATGGGTCAGGGGTGCCGATACCGGAAGTGGATTGGACTGTCGGTGGACTGCACTCAATTAACACACACCAAGTAAGGCGGACTTTTGCGTGTACCATTCTGACTAGAAATAAACATGCACTTTTTTGTAGCTTTTAGTCAGGGTAGATATACATACCTAATTTAGTAGAGGCCAGCTTAAACAACTGTAAACTAGTAAATTGTGCTTATGCTGTGTTTTTTCTCTCTGCTGGACCTTAAAAGGACTGTACTTCTCATCCCTTACAGCCTGGTTTTATTCGTTTCAAATAAAATATATTGTGTACCGTAACTAAGATCTATTAAATAATCCACTTGAGCCTTACAATGACTAGTTAGACCATAAACCATTTGTTAAATCTGTGCAAGCTTGGTTGTGTTTTCAGAAACTATTGTCCTCCTCTCTTCCAGTCCAATCAATATCCACCGAATGTCCACTCCATCAACTTAACTCTGGTCAACGTCAGCCGAGACGATAACGGCTTCATGCTGGCCTGCATTGCAGAGAATATAGTTGGGATGACTAATGCCTCAATACAGCTTTCAGTGCAGTGTAAGTGCCTCTTTTTTTGCTCTCTGCCTCTCAAATGCCTTTACATTCAGCCTTGCTTCCTCTAACGTGCCAATTCTACCTTACAGCCTCAGAGTAGCTCACTGAACCTGGCTGTGTCTGCCTCTTTAGCTTGATACCGTCAATTGCTACTGTGCCTCCCGGCTACCAACTCTTAATTTGTATTGCCTTTTATTTTAAAGGGTAGGCATTTAGGGAGGGAAGATCACCAAAAAGCTTTCTTCCTTTTTTCCGTTTTGAAGTAGTGAGTATTATTGATCAAAATGGCTCTGGGAAACGCAGAATCAATGCTACAACAAGGTAGAGGTGAAGTGTGTAATTTTTTATATTAAAATACTTACCATTATTTCAGCTTAAAGGTGCACTGTGTAAATTTAAGCGGCATCTAACGGTGAAGTTGCGAATTGCAACCGCTCAACCCTCCCTTTCACAGCACATAGAGAAGCTACGGTGGCCGACACAGGACAAAGATGTTGTTGTCTGAGACAGCAGAGAGTAGCTAACGCTCTGTAGAGAAGTTTGTCAGTTCAGGGCTACTGTAGAAACATGGCGGTGCAAAATGGTGACCTGAGGTGTATGTAGATAGAAACAGCTCATTCTATGGTAATAAAAACATAACGGTTCATCATGTAAGGTCTTTATACACCACTGAAAACATAATTATGTATATTATATTGCATTTCTGTCAGTAGATCCTCATAAATACTACACACTGCAACTTTAACATGTAGGTAACTCCGAGTAAGTCATTGTGTCGGTTGATGTTGCTGAAAAGTGTATGCACTGTGGCTCTGTGGTGATTTCAAAACATTGCTGTTTAAGCATTCCGACCAGCACAGCATAGCAACTGGCTCAGCCAATGGCATGTGTTTTGGGCGGGGCTAAGCAATTGACTGACCAATGGCAGAGAGAGAGAGAGTGTCCTGGAAACCAGTTTGACAACAGATTGTTTTGACACTTTCATGGCAATTTTTGCCACTCTTTTATGGCTTTTGTGGCTATTGATATGAATTCGTACAATCTCATTCATACAATCTGTTTCTGTAATCTGAAAAGAATGTATGAATTACATCATACAAATTCATATGAAAACTCGTAAAATAGTTAGTTCACACGTCAACTTTTAAATGTGTTGTATATTGTTTAGTGACTGCTTTGTCAAATCAAATTCTATAAATCACAGTGAGGCTAATGAAATTATGAAGTAATGAGAAATTGGTTCACCAAAAACAATCATGCTCCTAGAGACTCCTACACAACCCTATGTGTTGTAGGAAAGTCATTTGTGTAGTTTATTGATCTATGAAAGCCAGGGCTGTTCTTCATCTGGACTTTTCACACGAAAAAAGGCTGTAAGTGAAATATTAGAGAGATTTATCAATGTTATCATGTTTCAGTGTGTAGTAGGCTACATGTGATTGCTTTGTGGTTGAGTTAGGTAGTGTATTTTCTGTGTTTTTGTGTTGGCAAGGGTATGCCGGGGTCTTCGGAATCAGAAACTTGGAAACTTTCCACTTATAATGTGGTTTTGCTTTATATTACACTACAAAAACCATGCACGTTGCATTTTTATCAGTAAAAAAAAAGTTTATTTTCTCCATATAGGGATAGGAATGTAAAAAATGATGTCCCAAATGAAAAATAAAATGAAAGAAACAACAATCCTGAGGCAATAATGAAAATTGCCAAAAAGAAACTATGCCTCTAATCAAACATATAAATCCTGAGAAAAAAATATCCAAACAAATCCAAAAAGACAAGGAAAAGCCTAGAACAAAGACATAATCTGCCTCAGACACGTATCATATATAAAGATGTGCCTCTACATATCACATTTTGACATCAAGGAATAAAACTTCAATTTATCTAATTAAATTAAACGAATGCATAAAAAATAACTCCCGAATTGACAAACTAGGTGATGTACTGGCTTCAATATAGACCATTTTGAATGTGATTGTCTTTTGTGGTTAGTTAAAACTATTTGAGATAACGCCATAAATTGTCACAACAATCACAAAATGTTGCGATTGAAACCATTGCCATTAATTAAAATAAATGGGGGAGGGGGGGATATCACAGTAAGCAAACACAGTACAACATCACACCATTAAACAACAGCTGTTTTCGCCCACTTTCAATGAAGTAAGGCAATTATAGACTTCCTTATATGAACACAGCTACAATTACAATGTAATGTGAGGTCGCTGTGTTGGATCTGTATTTACATTTATACTGAACGGTGTTGGCCAACAACAATGTAAGATGATTCTTCCCACACTCAATATCTATTGACCACATGAGATTTGCTTAGAGCAGCAAATTCTGTGGAAATAAGAGTAAGTCAGTCTCTCTCCCTCTCTCTCTCTCTCTCTCTCTCTCTCTCTCTCTCTCTCTCTCTCTCTCTCTCTGTCTATTTGTCTCTGGCCTTGAGACTGGAGGAAAGTCACAGAAATTAAGGGATGCCAATTGATTAAAAGTTTTATATGTACAATACCGTGTAAAACTTTGGGGTTTGTAAGACTTTTAACTGTTTTTGAGAGAACTATTTTATGCTCAACAAAGATGCTTCTACAGTATTTGATTGAAAGTACAGTAGAAACTGATATTTTGAAATATTATCAGAATTTAAAATACATTTGTGGCGAGGGAGACAAGCGAGAGACGTGGGAAGAGCGATCGGAGATCGGTGTGTGATTGCAGAATGAGCATCACCTGCGAGTCACACCAGTCTCCGATCGCTCCTCCCACATCTCTCGCTCATCTCCCTCGCCACAATATGTAAAACTGGATTTTCAGCATCATTACTTCAGTCTTCATGATCCTTCAGAAATCATTCTTATATGCTGAATTGCTGCCTAAGAAACATTTCTTATTATCAATGTTGAAAACTATGGAGCCCCTAAAAGAAAATGGTGGTGCAAAAAAATGGGAGAAAAAAATTAAATGCTTTTGCTTTTGCTTGGAAAAACCTTTACGTTCCTCCGAGAAACTTTGTGTTCTCTCGCAAAACGTTTTGTGTTCCCCCGAGAAACTTTCGAGCTCTTTGCGAGCAACTCAATTTTGACTTTATATCTCACAATTGTGAGTTTATTACTAATAATTCTGACTTTATATCACACAATTCTGACTTTATATCACACAATTCTGACTTTATATCACACAATTCTGACTTTATATCACACAATTCTGACTTTATATCACACAATTCTGACTTTATATCACACAATTCTGACTTTATATCTCTCAGTTCTGACTTTAAATCTCTCAGTTCTGACTTTATAACTCATAATTCTGACTTTATAACTCATAATTCTGACTTTATAACTCATAATTCTGACTTTATACCTCATAATTCTGACTTTATAACTCATAATTCTGACTTTATACCTCATAATTCTGACTTTATATCTCTCAGTTCTGACTTTAAATCTCTCAGTTCTGACTTTATAACTCATAATTCTGACTTTATAACTCATAATTCTGACTTTATAACTCATAATTCTGACTTTATACCTCATAATTCTGACTTTATAACTCATAATTCTGACTTTATACCTCATAATTCTGACTTTATATCTCACAATTCTGACTTTATAACTCATAATTTTGACTTATAACTCAATGCTGACTTTATATCACACAATTCTGACTTTATAATTCATAATTCAGACTTTATATCACAAATCAGATAAATTATAACTCATAATTCTAACTTTATAACTCATAATTCTGACTTTATATCTCACAATTATGACTTTATTACTCATAATTCAGACTTTATCTCACAATTCTGTCTTTATAACTCAATTCTGACTTTATAACTCATAATTCTGACTTTATACCTCATAATTCTGACTTTATATCTCACAGTTCTAACTTTATTACTCATAATTTTGACTTATAACTCAATGCTGACTTTATATCACACAATTCTGACTTTATAATTCATAATTCTGACTTTATATCTCACAATTCTGACTTTATAACTCATAATTCTGACTTTATATCACAATTCTGACTTTATAACTCATAATTCTGACTTTATATCACAATTCTGACTTTATAACTCATAATTCCGACTTTTTAACTAATAATTCTGACTTTATATCTCACAATTCTGACTTTATAATTCATAATTCATACTTTAAATCACACTTCTGATAAATTATAACTCATAATTCTGACTTTATAACTCATAATTCTGACTTGATATCACAATTCTGACTTTATAACTCATAATTCTGACTTTATATCTCACAATTCTAACTTTATAATTCATACTTTATATCACAATTCTGATAAATTATAACTCATAATTCTGACTTTATATCTCATAATTCTGACTTGATATCACAATTCTGATTTTATAACTCATAATTCTGACTTTATATCTCACAATTCTGACTTTATAATTCATACTTTATATCACAATTCTGATAAATTATAACTCATAATTCTGACTTTATAACTAATAATTCTGACTTTATATCTCATAATTCTGACTTGATATCACAATTCTGACTTTATAACTCACAATTCTGACTTTATATCACAATTCTGACTTTTTAACTAATAATTCTGTCTTTATATCTCATAATTCTGACTTTAAATCTCATAATTCTGACTTTATATCTCATAATTCTGACTTTAAATCTCATAATTCTGACTTTATAACTCATAATTCTGACTTTATATCTCATAATTCTGACTTTAAATCTCATAATTCTGACTTTATATCATGCAATTTTGACTTTATAATTCATAATTCTGACTTTATATCTCACAATTCTGACTTTATATCATGCAATTCTGACTTTATAACTCATAATTCTGACTTTATATCTCACAATTCTGACTTTATAACTCATAATTCTGACTTTATATCTCACAATTCTGACTATATAACTCATAATTCTGATTCAATGTAACATAATTCGCAATTGCAGTTGTGTTGCTAAATATTTTTATCTTGAATCTGTGATACTTTTATGTCAGGATTTAAGATCAAAGAACATTTACAGTATTTGAATTATAAATCTTTTGTAACTTTCTAAGTATTATTTTTTCAAAAAAAAAATCATGCATACCTCAAACATTTGAACTGTACTGTATTATATTTATATTGTATATATTTTTCCTTATTACATGAATAACTTAAAATAACTTTTCTAAAAGGAATTAATGAAAAGCTGTATTCATGTAAATAGAAAAATTTGAGTGAATTAACCACTGATTTGATCTCTGAATGGTTAATATGGACGTTTGACATATTTACAGCATCATTGCTTAGTTACTGTCTAATTAACATGTGGTGGGTGGAAAAGATAATGTTAACGTTTATTGACTGCAGTTGTTTCCACCTTTGGCTCAGCGCCTCTGTTCCATGAAATGTCCGCTCACGCAAATGCTTGATGACCTGCCAGGCAGTTAACATGGGATCTTCTGTCCAAGAGGCAGGATAAAGAATCAAACAACCTTACGGACCACCTGTGCCATAGTCGCCAAAGTCGCTCTTTTTTTATCTGAGCTCAATGGTCCATGGATTTTTTGTTGGACGGTGGCACGAAGTAGTTAATTATTTCTGTATAAAACCGATCTTGTTTCTCTCCTGCAGTCCCTCCTGTCATCATTAAATTTGAGGAGCCGCAGAAGTGGCACGACACATGCATGGTCTTCACGGTGCGTGCGCACCCCCGGCCCACCCTGAGGTGGTACTATAAGGGCGAGGAGATCAAGCAGACCGATTATATTCTTCCAGATATTGCGACGTATCAGGACAACCTGGAGGGATGCCTCTTGTTCAAAAACCCAACACATCACAACAACGGCAATTACACGCTGGAGGCCAGCAACTTCCTGGGTGTGGCTGTCAAAACGGTATACGCCCACTTCCTCCAACCACCTTTTGATGGTACGTGACTGACTTACACCCTGTTAAATTGCATATACATATATACTATTTGTTTAATTGATTAACAGTCAAATACATATAAAGACCTCTTTTTCCCACAAGGCTGGAGAAAAGATAATGTAAAAGGAAATAACATACAATACTTATGTTATCATACCAGCAAATCTTTCTTTAAACGTTCATCTTCCACTTGTGCAAAAATAGTGTGTCCTCTAAAGAGCTCATGAGGAGGGTTTCTAAGATTAGAGCTGTTAGGTTGCAGACGGCATTTTGAGAAACAGAACCGGATGTCGTTTAAAGGCCCCGCCTGAATAACTTATTAACACCCGAGGTGAGAATCCACCAGGTTTATAGTTATATATAGATGCAGACCCTCACTTGAAAAGTTCACATTTCTTGGCGTGATGCTATAGCAGGCCCAAGATCTATCTATCTATCTATCTATCTATCTATCTATCTATCTATCTATCTATCTATCTATCTATCTATCTATCTATCTATCTATCTATCTATCTATCTATCTATCTATCTATCTATCTATCTATCTATCTGTCTATCTGTCTGTCTGTCTGTCTGTCTGTCTGTCTGTCTGTCTGTCTGTCTGTCTGTCTGTCTGTCTGTCTGTCTGTCTGTTCTATGTCTATCTGTTCTATGTCTATCTGTTCTATGTCTATCTATCTATCTGTCTGTCTGTCTGTCTGTCTGTCTATCTGTTCTATGTCTATCTGTTCTATGTCTATCTGTTCTATGTCTATCTATCTATCTGTCTGTCTGTCTGTCTGTCTATCTGTTCTATGTCTATCTGTTCTATGTCTATCTGTTCTACATCTATCTATCTGTCTGTCTGTCTGTCGATTAAATAATTCTTTCTATCTATCAATTGTTCTATCTATCATTCTGTCACTCGTTCCATCATTCTAGCAATGGTTCTATCTGTCATTCCTTCTGTCGTTTGTTCTATCTATCATTCTTTATATTGTTCATTCTAGCAATCTATCTATCATTCTATTGTTCTATCTATCGTTCTATTATTCTATCTATTAGAAATAAACCGTTTCAAGATTTTGAAATCTATATACACATTTTTAACAAATGTAATATTTTATCTACTAAAGATTTTGTGTATACATTTAGTATAACACATTAAACATATACTTTCACCTTTTTATATTAAATGAATTGATAACATTTTTCTATAGTTCTAATATAAACAATTTATTTGAGTTTTTTTCAAGTGAGTTTTGTATTAGTATAGAATGAATAGTTTAATTTTAGTATTAATGAATACTTCAGAAAGGACACATTTATACTCACCAAAACTCTCATTATGACTTATTAGCAATGATTTAGCAATAAGAAATGTTTCTTAAGCACTAAATAAGGATTTGATTTATGAAGAGTCATGTGACACTGAAGACTAGAGTAAGGGCTGCTGAAAGTTTAGCTTGGTCTTCACAGTAATATGTTACTTTTAAAAATATATTCAAATAAAAACAGCTTTTTTAAATGTTTGTGATATTTCACAATATTACTGTTTTTTTACCGGAATTTTTGATCAAATAAATACAACCTTGATGAGCGAGACTTCTTTCAAAAATGTTATCTGACCCCAAACTTTTGAATGGCATTGTATATTCTTTAATCATGATTGCTTTTATTACATCAGAAAAGAGCGTGAAATATATTTACACTAGTGGTAAATGAATTTTGAACCTCACTTGCATTGTCAATGTGTATTTATGCTCTCAAAATAATATACATGCATAAATGCAGATCATATGACAGCCTCATGCATGATTCCACATTGATGTAATGTTTCATTGCATGATAAATATTGCAATTATTGTCTCATATTATATTCTAAAATGCTCACATCTTAACATTACCATAATTGCACAAGAAATGCACTGAAGGATGAATGCTGATCATTTTAAAATGTGTTTACATGAGTCCTTAGAGCTGATCTCGACATATTCATATCTGGTGATTATATATGTGTGGGTTTTTTTTCTCCTTTTCTCTGTAGACTACCACGAATATGGTGAGTTTCTCCCTTTAATTGTCTGCTGCATGCATTTTTGTAACTTATTCATTAGTTTTGTTTATCATGAAACAAAGAATGATTTAGAAAGAAGCAATTTAGTCTGTGCACTGAACAAACAAATACCCTCCAAACAATTAACTTGGCCTTTTTCTCAAATGGCTGGCCGCCATATAGTTGGGCATGCTGTTATTAGACCTGTTTTGTATTTTTGGCTTAAAGTGACCGATATCTGTCAGTATGTGGAAAAAAATCAGATCCTTTTCCACAAGAAACGTATTTAATCTGGAACAAGGTCAGTGTCCAGAGGACAGTCACTCACCTTCACAAGAACATTTCTTGCAATCATACCACCCTAATTTACCATATTTAATAAAGTTGATGCATGGAAACTGAGCAAATGACAGATTGTTACTGTCAGAGCTCTGAATGAAGTTAGATGGCTGTAGTGCGGAATATCAGGCTGTCCGCACGGGTCCTTCGTCGAGGTAAAAAACAGAAAAAATAAGAACAGCCTAAGGCTTTTGTTCAATACTACATGAATAATAGTGGCAGATTAATCTAGGAGCAGACTCCCTGTCGAAATGGCAATAACCTTGCATAAAACGGGTCTAATCAAACAGTATTTGCCCCAAGACATGTTTAGTGAATAATACCCAACAGTCCTCTTAAAACCAGGATTGTCTAGTCCTGTTCCTAAAGGGCCACCTTCCAGCAGAATCTAGCTCCAGCCCTAATTAAACACGACTGAACCAGAAAATCAAAGTCAGGCACTAGAATCTTCCAGACAGGTGTTGGAGCTAAACTCTGCGGGACAGTGGCCGTCAAGGAGCAGGATTTGACACCCCTGTCTTATGGTGCATTCAAGTACTGGGAAGTTTGTATTTACGAGTTGGGAAGTTGTAATTACAATACCTGCTGGTCTGACTCGCAAGTGTCATTCGCTTCCGTGGCTTTCTGCACGTCCTGCTTTATACCACTGTAATGTTAATAAACTTTTAATACATTCGCTCATCCGTGGACATGATTTCTGCCCGAGTCCGTCAGATTCCTTTCCATCGGCTGTGGAGGGGAAGACTGCAACTCCATGATTCCACACTCATTCACAGGGTCATCAAGCTACGCCTTTGTTTTGAGACGAAAATTATATTGTGCTTTTAAGCTAATCCCAGACCAAAATGCATGTTTGAGCTGTTTAAACTAAAATCAACTAAACGTAAATAAAATGAACTAAAAAATTAAATAAATTAATGTCAGCTTGCTTATTTTGCTCAAGATAAGGATTTATTAAGTCCACATGTCATGCTTTTAGCCACAGGTTTAGAGCGGTAGTTCCAACCACACAACTTTGCAATTGTTACGACCGTCTAGGGCCAGCCGCAACGTAAATGAATGTGCGCTCACTCAGTGGTACAAATTCAACAAAAATAGATTTATTAACCATAAAAGTATAGTGAAAATATAATCAAAACAAAGGGATTCAATTCAGGAGTGGACAAGGCCAAAATAACAATTGAAAAGAACAAATTTTAGTACCCACTAAATTCCCTAAATGAAAGAAAACACAAAAGAAAAATACAACGCCACTTCCCTGACTCCCTTAATCAAAAACATAAAACAAACGACACATACAGAAGAAATGGCGTCGCACTCCCTACTTCCCTTAAACTGAGTATTTACAAATAATATGTACACAAGATAACTGAAAACAAAATTAATGCTCAGAATTGAAAATCAAACTAAACAAAAGCAAGTTTTACACAGAATACGAAAATCAAAGCGGAAACACTGACAGAGCAAAAAATGGCTCGCATTCGGCCCTCCTCCAGTGTTTGGGGTGATCCTTTTCACTAGATCCAGGAATAGGGCAATCAGGACCAGACCAATCAGGATCTCTGCTGGTTTGAGTGCAGGCCACACCTTTTCCTGCAACAGACACACTCAGAAACAAACACACATTTCTAAAACGACATAAGACATACAATGTTGGGAAAACACCGGGAAACACTGACTCATTGAACTATGCTGATAACAACGGAATTTGCAACCATAGTAGGCTAACTATGCTTTTGGGAAATGCAACATTATTTTCTTCTCTATGAAGCCCCTCCTTTTGAAAAGTTCAATGTGCTCTGATTGGTCGGATGGACCAGTGTATTGTGATTGGCCAACCGCTTTGAGTGTGTTTCAGAATTGTCACACCCCTTGCCAAAACCACTACTTAAAGTCCCACTGAACCGGAAGTAGCAAGTGAGTTTTCTTCAGTGCTGTGACGTATTTTCAAGTGAAACGGAATATTGAATAGTAGGCAGGGTTTTACTTCAGTGCTCCTCCTCTCCATCTCTCGCTCATAGCAGACTAACGGTTGGAGGGGAGTGGTTACGCATTTTCAAACCTAAGCCGTCAAACTGACATCATATGAGAAGGAACGCCGTTTCCAAACCGGAAGTAACTTTTCAGACTTTGATTAAAGATTACAGCGTCAATTTTTTTTTGCTGTGTATTAACTTGCATGGATTAATTGTTCACCCTAAGACCTTTAATATGTGCTAACAAGCTAAATAGGGTCAATTTTGATTTCCTGAGGACTTTAACGCAACGCACCGGATGTCACGGTACCAAAATTCCAGTAGTTGGTACCAGTACCATAAAAATGTGTACTCTGTACCAATTTCGGTACCACAGCTAAATGTTTTTTTTGTTTTTGTTTGTTTATTTAACAATTTTTTTATTTTATTTTATTAAATGTATTAATTAAGTTTATTATTTATGATGATAAGTATAAGTAAATAATACATAAACATTTAAAGGATGTATGCTGTTTAAAAGTAAACATTGTTTATAAAAAAAGTAATTATTATTATTATAGAGGGGTATTATTATTAGGATAGAGTAGCTAAATCTACTGTTAACTACAACAACAGGAGCCTACAATATTTTGTCAATTTCCATTTTTTTAAACAGAACTTTTATTTTGACGGGTTGCCGTGAAGACCTTTGTGTGAAGACCTCTGTGATCATGATATGACAGTTTTCTCAAATTAATGAAATGGTACAGTCTCATGAAAAGACGGTTTGCGTTTGTGTCCTCCTCATATAGCGACCCGACACACGGCAGAGGCTAACGACAGCGAGCGAGTGTTGCGTGTGTCCGCCCGCGCGTCATTCACACAGAGACGGAGAACATGCAGGAGTAATATTTAAATAGTATTTTGCAGTTTACAGACACTACAGACACAGACACTAGTATATATTCGGCTAGTCTGGAGCCCTGCGCTCAGTTAAACACGGAAGCGACTGAACGCAGCTCCGGGTACCGCGGGAGTCGGTAGGACAGAAATGCTAGTATCGTCACATTTTTGTAATTTCAGTAATGACTTGGTACCGAAGTAGCGATACTTGTGACATCCCGGCTTATACGTGGGCGGGAATTATTTAAATGAGAATACTGCGATGTGTACGTTACCAGAAGAAAACTCAAGATTACATTTGAGCCATTTCAGGGAATTCAGAGACAGTTCTTACTGACAACTCGTAAATACGATCTTTCCAACATGATTAGAGTGCACAATTCAAGTTAGTTCTATAATGTCTGGAAATTTATTTAAAAATGTCACAAAATGTAATGCATATTCATATACTGTGAAAAAATAATGATAAAAATAATTTTGATGGTGAAAAATATATATTTTTAGAAGATAAATTGGTAACACTTTACAATAAGGTTCTATTGGTTAACATTAGTTAACTACATTAGTTAACATGAACTAACAATGAACTGCACTTATAAAGCATTTATTTATCTTTGTTAATGTTAATTTCAACATTTACTAATACATTATTCAAATCTTGTTAACATTTGTTAATGTGCCGTGAACTAACATGAACAAACCATGAACAGCTGGATTTATATTAACTAATGTTAACAAAGATTAACTAATGCTGAACAGAGGTGTTGTTCATGGTTAGTTCATGTTAACTAATGCATTAACTAATGTTAACTAATGCAACCTTATTGTAAAGTGTAGGACATGTTTTAATTCAATTACACTAAAATATATGTCAAGGTCACAGGTCTGTATGTCCTTGTGGTCTTTTTTTTCACTAATACGCTAACACTAATACGCTCTTGTTTGTGTCCTAGCGAGTCCTACTCCGACTGCTATTCCAACCATGACACATCGGCCTGAAGAGGACACGTTTGGTGTGAGTGTTGTTTTCTCTCCTGAGATCGAAAGCACCCATATGAAGTATAATGAGGTTTCCCAAGAACACATGGTAAAAGGTGTTGAAAACAAACCCCATTCTAAACCATTTATCTTTTCGTCCATTTTCCTTCTCACATTGTACCTCCTATCTTCCTGTTCTCTTGTGGCTTGTGTGTTTTTACAGCTTCTTTTAAAAAGTACTTTCGTTCATTTTTGTGCCGTAATTGACTGGATAGAGATTATTTTCTCATCTGAAGATTTTAATAGGGACTCTGGCGCGAGGAAGAGTAAGCGTGGCCCTCGATTGTTTGGAGGTCCTAATTACAGGGAAAAGCTTTGTGCTTCAGATAGCTTTATTCCAGCACTTTGACTGCTTTGATTTATTGTTTATTGTCTTTATTCTGTGTTTATCCAGAGCATTTAGACACTATATTAAGTTGTTCGCTTTGTATTTCCCAAAAGGATGTGTATCTTGGCTGTAAGTTAACCGTTATCACTCTCCTACAATACCTAACATGAATTATTATTATCATCATTTTTTTCTCTTTTATATGCTTTGCCCTTCCCTTTTCATGCAATTTATCAAAGCTACTGCTACTTATGACTCCAATTATTTAAACCTCTCATGATTACAGCGTCAACATCAATATAAATCATATAAACAAGTCAAGACACGCTTCGTAGGTTTGCTGTAAAATTGCTATTTTTCCCCTGTGCGAGACACTCGAGATTAGATGTATTTGACACATTTTAGGTGGATTGTTGTCAGTCTTGCACTGTAGTTTTCTCCCCCCAAAAAATCGGCAAATTGGCAAAAATTATAGTCAAATTTATCTTATCTTTTGAAAATCTAGCAGAATTAAGCTAATGTCATAGCATGCTAGCATGCTAATAGTACTATTTCTGTAAACAGCATGCATATTTTCTCTATGCGTACATGTAGAATACCCAGATGACCTGCTATGTTTGCCAAAATGTGCAACTGAGCATACTGATTCCCACAATGCATTGCGCTTGACTTGGCCTTTCATTCCAGTGATTAATGAGCTGGAAGCAACTTAATATCTACAGTTTTAATATCTCTTACTAGACTCAGTGTCTCATTCACTAATAATTGTGAGGATTATTAAGTATTTGTACGCACAGGCGAACTCCTCATGAAAAATTTCCACAACACTTGTTCTTAACCTCGCTAATGTGGAGTATTCTAATAAATAAGCAACCGTGTGCCTAAGGTTAGTAATTTGCATGAATCATACCCAATCTATCTCCATATAAGGGCTTCCCTTTACAATTTCATCTTCACATGATTGTAAGGCCACCCAGAGTATGGGAATTATTTATTTATTTATTTATTTGTGTGTGAAGGATGTTTCAGTGGTTCCTACATTTTTGTCATACGTTTAGAATTGTCAGGATTTGTTCATGAAAACGTTTTGACACAAATGCGTGCACACACTCTTAGTAAATGATACCCATTATTTTGATCAGACTGTCGCAAGTTAAGACATTTTACTACTCAAACTACTAATTCACTTCTACTGTGTGAATTAGCATGTAGCGTTATGAGACAACAATGTAGCATGCTAATGTTTGTTTTATCCTTCCATACTGAGTAGTATTACACAGCTTTCTTTGAATTAGTATGCATTAAACAGTTTATACTGTGTAGTAAGCCGTGTGCTAGAATTATGTTCTAAAAAGAATCCTTTTTCACTTTTAACCTGTTAAAGCTAAGCTAAGCGCTAACCTGACTGTTGAAATCTGGCTCTCATTTTCTACTTTGGTTCTTCAAATAAATCAAATGTTTTGTCTCCTACTTCTCTAGGTGTCGATTGCGGTTGGCTTGGCTGGCTTTGCCTGCGTTCTCCTTGTCGTTATGTTTGTGCTAATCAACAAATATGGCAGACGCTCAAAGTTTGGCATGAAAGGTAAGCCAGTGTAAACTATTCAGCGGGAAACTTGGCATGTTGCATTATTAGTGAATAAGTGTGACATCAACTGTCTCATTTATATCAACAACTGTGGTTCGTAGGAAGAAGAAGAAGACTGAGATGCTAATTATTATGCTTTCTATTTTAGCAGTTTGTTCTGAATATTTTGTAAATGTTTATTTGTGGGAGTGCGAACGTGTATGTGCATCTTTAGTTGTTTATTAAACTGAGTCAAAATGGCTGTCTTGTTTACCGATTTCAAGGAATAATGAGCCTGATGGAGTTTCAGCCACGCTTTCGGTCCCTAAATAGGATTCATATGTCACTGTGCTGGATGGACCCTTGGGTTTGTCCGAGGTCCAACGCCTATGCGTTGCTGGCGAGCAGTTAGAGGACGCTGTAGTTAGCCGTCGCCATGGTTATGTGCTGGGATGGCGGGATGCTCGGCTCAGTCATGCTTTCCTGATTCTCCGATGGGTTTGGCAGGGTTGTTGTTTTCCTCTCTCCTCTCAGAATCCTCCAAAGCGTGATCGGTTTGGCTACCCATGATGCATTTTGGCTGCTTTTTTAGCTAGAGCAGTGGGAAACAACCCTGTTTTGTATCCCAGCTCTGACATGAAAACGAGAAATTTCACATTTCCCCCCTTGACACTTTAGTCATTATGAATATGAGTCATCCAGACATCATATAATGGCTTCGCAATGAACATTACATGTGACATGTAGGCTCGTGTGGAACCGTGCAACACCAATTACAATACAACCAACACAAATGCTCCTGTATCAAAGGGATAATTAATATGATGCTTTCAGTCCCTGGAGCCTCTTGCCATGTTATATTTTTCATTCAACATCAACTGGAATCTAATCATTGGCTCTGTCTGGTGGTAACGGTGTCAGAGTACCCATAAGTCCCTGCTACGGCGCAGACAGAGCTCTAAATGAATGCGTGCCGTGTTGGCTGACTCTTGCCTTGGCACAATGCCACGTTCATTGACTTTCTCCGTTGCGCTTTGGTTCCCACGGGGAGATTCTTTTTTTCCCCGTCCTCTCTTTCTGCTGTGTTTTACAACCGCTACCCTTGTCTCTTCTCTCCACCAATCCCTTTATACCCTCCCACCTTCTTCCGTCTGTTACCCCCCACTCTTGTTGACAGAAAGCGAGAACTCTCAATCCTTTTTTAACTAAGCTAATTAATTGGAGATTAAGCCGATAACGTAAACGGATGTGGAATTAAGCAAAAGACTGGAGGAGGGAGGAGATCTCTGGATGGTGCTGGAAGAAGTCCGGCTGCCGGTTCCGGCTTGATCCGACTTGTTCCGGCTGTTTTGGTCTCCAGCAAATTACAGGAAGATGAGTGTTGTGCATTGGTTTGCTTGTACCCCATTAATTCAGACTCTAGAAAGAAAGAAAGAACGTCTACAATAATGGTCAGTATTATTGATCAATATGATACATTTCAATATAATCAATGGCTGTGAAAATAAATCTGCATCGTTTATCCTTTTTTTAATCTTTTATTAAAAAAATTCACAAAAATCGAACCTTTCATCGAAGTAAAATAATTGAAAGTGGGGGGTTAATCACATTATGAAATAAATGCTTTTCTCCAAAAACACGTTGGCCATAATTATTGGCACCCTTTTATGAAATACTTTTTGCATCCTCCTTTTGCCAAGATAACAGCTCTGAGTCTTCTCCTCTAATGCCTGATGAGTTTAGAGAACACCTGACAAGAGATCATTCCTCCATACTGAATCTCTCCAGATCCTTCAGATTCCCAGATCCATGTTGGTGCTTCTTCTCTTCAGTTCAGCCCACTCATTTTTTATAGGGTTCAGGTCGGGGACTGGGATGGTCATGGCAGAAGCTTCATTTTGTGCTCAGTGACACATTTGTGTGTTGTGTGTTTTGTTTTGGATCGTTGTCCTGATAGAAGAGCCAACCACGGCCCATTATAAGATTTCTAGCAGAGGCCGTCAGGTTTTGATTTGTTTTATCTGTTGGTATTTGCTACCATCCTTGATAACATGTATCTGAACAAGATGTCCAGGACCTCCAGCAAAAATAGGCCCACAACATTAAAGATCCAGCTGTATGTATTCCCTGTTTGCACCAAACCCATCTGGTATGTTTGCTGCCAAAAAGCTCTTTTTTTGGTTCCATAGAACCAGGTCCCTTTTGAATTTCCAGTCATGTCTGACAACTGAATATGCTGGAGTTTGTTTCTGGTTGAGCAAAAAGGATTTTCCTTGAATCCCTCCCAAACAACATGGTGTGATGTAGGGGTTTGATTTTTTTCTGACTGCAAGACTCAACTAATCTCTGCAATTCTCCATCTGGGATCTTTGGGGAGTCTTTGGCCACTCAAACTCTCCTCGCTGTGCATTAGGACAATATAGACACGCGTCCTCTTCCAGGCAGATCCCGAACATCTTTAGCTGATTGTAACTTCGTAATTATTTCCCTGATCGTGGAAATGGGGATTTCTAATGCTTTAGCTATTTTCCTACAGCCACTTTCTATTTTGTGAAGCTCGGCAATCTTTTTCTGCACATCAGAACTATATTCTGTGGTTTTACTCATTGTGATGAATGATTAAGGGAATTTGGCCTCTGTGCTTCCTTATATTTATACTTCTGTGAAACAAGACGTCATAGCTGGACAATTTCATGTTCCTAGTCCCTGGTGTGCTAACAATGTAAATATTAATGGAAATATACTTCAGAGATATTTTACTCATAAAAAATTCTAAGGGTGCCAACAATTGTGGCCAACGTGTTTTGGACAAAAACATTTATTTCATAATGTGATTTTATTTCCCCGACATTCCATTCTTTTACTTCAATGATAGGTTAGGGGTTTTTTTGCAATTTTTTTGTTGTTGTTTTGTTTGGAATTATAGATCAAAAGGATAAACAATGCATATTTATTTTTACAGCCATCTTTGATCATATTTACCAGGGGTGCCAATAACTAGTACAAGGCCTCTTTTAAAGGGTAAATTCATGAGCCATGGCTTCTTATTGGGAATTTGTCAATATTAGCTGATTAAGTATTACACAAATTTTTCTTTATATCCTTTTGTGGCTTAATTATGTATGTTATGTTAATCATGACAGTGAATGCTATTGTGCTGATAGACATGCTGCATTTTTATAAATGTGCATATATATATATATATATTAGGGATGTACCGATATGAAAATTTTGGCCGATACCGATGACCAATAATTATTTATATTTGAAAGCCGATAAATTATATATTGTCCAATATGTCTAAATCTACATTTTTATATAATTTTTGAGAGCCTGATTACAAACACAAAAGTCTCACCATTAAAAGCCATGTCCCAAGCACACAATTATTAATGTTCCCATTATAATTGTATGTAGTTATAATATTTTCCTTTTTGAAGTGATTCCAATCATATTTCAAGCATTGTGACGAAACCAGGAAGCATTTGAGGACATTTATTATAAATGCAATATATTATTATATATAACACACATACATTTTTAGATAAATATTTATATAATATTTATTTGTTGATTTAATAATTATATATATATAGTATTTATATAAGTATATACGTTTAAAAGTATATAATTATACAAGTTTATATAATATTTAATTGTTTATTAATTTATTTTGTTTTTAATAAATGCATTTCACTTTTAGAAATTGGGTTTCTTGTGGACAGTTTTACCACAGTTTCCATATTCTACTAAATGCTGCTATAGTATCAGACTTCAATTCTTGGCCTTGTGCCTAATTCAGCCCTCAATTCTGACCTCAGAGCCGCAAGTGCCTGGGGATAAAATGTGGCCTACTGTCACCCTATTCAGCTAGTTTATTATTCCTTTATTTGAAATCAAACAGTAGTCCTTTCTGTCCGACTGTCTCGACTGAGAGCGGTGAAAAAAGCTGTTTGTGCACTGGTATTGAGACTTTACATTATTCTTTTGGTTCTCATCCAGTTCGATGAATGAGAGTTGTTCATATGAACTGAGGCGTAAATAATCTTAATCTACTCCTGTGGTGAGAGAAAGATTTGGTCCAGGGGACGTGCAAGATCCTTTAAAAAACATTAGTATTTCTCTGAAGTACTTGTAGATCAAGCTGTTCAGGCAGATAGCGCTTTTTTGTCTCCACTTTGGATGTATTTGGAGGTGCATCACTTTCTATGTGTTGTCCTCAAATGCTTCCTGGTGGAGACCGAAACAGAGCGATATCTGAAGAGATCTTGGTCCAGACTTTGTTCATCTGCAAGTGCTACCTGGCTTCACTAGCTCTCTAAAGCAGGACCGCAGGGTGTTTAAAGCGCCCGGCCCCGTCTCCTGATTCTTATTCCAGCCCGCATCTTACGTCTGAGTTAAACTTTCTCTGAGGGCTCGCAGTGAGATCCCATTATTACCATCTTAAATCTGACAGCAGGGCTCTCACACAAATGGAAAGTCCTTACATCTGAGAGGGAATATGTGTAAAATATATGTGTGTATGAGAGATCTGTAGCTCCAGTGCCTGCATTCATCCTTCTGGTTCAATAAAATAGACAACCGTAGTTCTCCACTCCCAGACTTCATTTCTGCGGATATGGAGCTCAAATGCTTCGCTCCAGGTTACTCGTGGCAGTCTGTTTAATTTGTCTCAAAGCATATTGCTCATTAAAGAATAAGTGATCTGAAAACATCAATAGTGCATCACACTTCCTGTGATTTACTTATATCAGATTGTTTTTTTGTTACTTTTTTAACTCTTTGGTGATGTTTTTTCCTTGATGACTTCCATCGTGTGCCAGTCAACGAAAAGTGTGTTTGAAACGGATGCCATTCAACTTCCTATTAAATAATTATTTACTTAACCCCAAAAGACCTCTTTCACGAGTCTAAGGCATAAATTCATGAGCCATGGATTATTATCTCTTGTAATGAATGATTTGGAAGTAAATTGTTGTGTAGCAATAATGCCAATGAGAGCTATTATGCTGATAGATAGATAGATAGATAGATAGATAGATAGATAGATAGATAGATAGATAGATAGATAGATAGATAGATAGATAGATAGATAGATAGATAGATAGATAGATAGATAGATAGATAGATAGATAGATAGATAGATAGATAGATAGCAAGATTTAGTTGTTGCAGAGATTAACCCATAGAAATCGCACTAGCCATCTCTAGGTAGTTTCCTATAGTTTCCTTTCCCTCATCTATACTGCTCCAGTGCATCTAATGAGAGAGTGTGTGCTAGCTGAACCCTGATTAAACTTTAGCAAGGCTAGTGTGACACCAGTTGGATATTGTTCATCCTGTATTTTTACATCTAACCGGCAGCATGCTTGATTTATTTCTGTGTTCGGGTTTCGGATTATAATTACCAATCTTTTTGAACAGCATAATGAAGAGGAGATGAGGAAAGAGTACCCATATGCGACCTCATTTGTTCTCATTGACAAGGGTGGTAATCGGTGATCGATTATAGATGGCCTACCTGCAGTGGCTACAGCCACCCAATCTCACACACACACACACACACACACACACACACACACACACACACACACACACACACACACACACACACACACACACACACACACACACACACACACACACACACACACACACACACACACACACACACACACACATACACACACACACACACTCTCTCTTCAGCTTTCCTCAGTTCTGGCCTCGCTGCTTCACAAAAAGTGATTTGATTCTGACCTCAGCAGGTGTAGTGTGCTGAGTTTGCTTTACTGGGAAATCTCCCATATAAAGCATTTTTTTTTAATGTTTCCGCCTTTGTAGCTGGAAATGACCCATTTTATTGTGGCACCGTCAAACAAATGTCTTTCTTTAGGTTTGTCGTTTGTTCTTCCTACTTTCTTTGCCTTCCTTTTTTTCCCTTCCCCTTTGCAAATTTCATCTGTCTTCCTACTTTCTGTGTGTCTTCGTTCCTACTTTATTTTTCCACCTTCCTTCCTCTTCCATTTCTCCCCTCCCGTCCCTTTTCATTTTTTTATACTCTCTTCCTTCCCCTTTCATTATTCCTCTCTCTCTCTGCCTTTATTGTATTATATACGTATTATTTGTATTAATATTTTATTATTATTTTTATATTTACTTCAGCGAAAGGCTGAAGTAAATATAAAAATAATAATACAAAAATTATAATTCTTACTTTCTTATTTTATACAATATTTTCTTTCATTCAGTTTTTTGTCCTCTAACCTCTTTTCCTTCCTTCCTTCCTTCCTCCCTTACTCACTCACTCACTCACTCACTCACTCACTCACTCACTCACTCACTCACTCACTCACTCACTCCCTCACTCACTCCCTCACTCACTCACTCACTCACTCCCACTCACTCACTCACTCACTCCTCCTCCCTCACTCACTCCCTCCTCACCTCCTCACCACTCACTCACTCACTCACTCACTCACTCACTCCACTCACTCACACTCACTCACCACTCACCACACTCACTCACCACTCACTCAATCACTCACTCACTCACTCACTCACACTCACTCACTCACTCACTCACTCACTCACTCACTCACTCACTCACTCACTCACTCACTCACTCACTCACTCTCTCACTCACTCACTCAGATCACTCACTCAACTCAGATCACTCATGACTCAACTCATGTCATCTCTCACTCTCTTCACTCTCTCTCTCACCTCATCCCTCCTCCTCCTCCTCCTCCCTCCCTCCTCCCTCACTCACTCCTCTCCTCCTCACTCCCTCCCTCCCTCCTCCTCCCTCCTCCCTCCTCACTCCTCACTCCTCCTCCTCCTCCTCACTCCTCCCTCCTCATCACTCCTCCCTCCCTCCTCACTCCTCCCTCTCCTCCTCCTCCTCACTCACTCCTCACTCCTCCTCACCTCACTCCTCACTCACTCACTCACTCCTCCTCCCTCAATCACTCACTCCTCCTCCCTCCTCACTCCTCCTCACTCCTCCCTCCTCACTCACTCCCTCCTCACTCACTCCTCCTCCCTCCTCACTCCTCACTCCTCACTCCTCCTCCTCACTCCTCACTCCTCCTCACTCACTCCCTCACTCACTCACTCCTCACCTCATCATCATCATCATCATCATCATCATCATCGTCATCATCATCATCATCATCATCGTCATCATCATCATCATCATCGTCATCGCCATCATCATCATCATCGTCATCATCATCATCATCATCATCATCGATCATCATCGTCCATCATCATCATCATCGTCATCATCATCATCATCGTCATCATCATCACGTCATCATCATCATCATCATCATCATCATCATCATCATCATCATCATCATCATCATCATCGTCATCATCATCATCATCATCATCGCTCATCACCATCATCATCTCAATAAATCGTCATCATCATCATCATCATCACTCATCCTCATCGTCATCGTCGTCGTCGTCGTCGTCGTCATCATCCGTCGTCATCACGTCGTCGTCATCGTCGTCGTCGTCGTCATCGTCTCGTCATCGTCATCGTCGTCATCGTCGTCGTCGTCGTCGTCGTCACGTCGTCGTCGTCGTCGTCATCGTCGTCGTCATCGTCGTCGTCGTCGTCGTCATCGTCACGTCTCATCTCGTCATCGTCGTCGTCGTCGTCACCGTCGTCGTCGTCGTCGTCGTCGTCGTCGTCGTCGTCGTCGTCGTCGTCGTCACGTCACGTCGTCACTCACTCGTCGTCACTCATCATTCTCACTCGTCGTCAAATAAATCAAATGTCAAATAAATGAGTCGTCATGGAGTCACCTATCATAGTCATCATCACCATCACCAAGTACCATCACCACTCACTCAATCATCATACTCACTCACTCTCACCTACTCACCATAACTCAGATCATCACACCATACTCACTCACTCAACACAGATTCACCACACCATGATGACCACCTCATGACCACCAATACTCACTCACTCACCAATAATCACCATCACTCAATAAATCTCACCAATGAATCACCAATCACTCTCACCAATCTCAAATACCAATTCATACCACTCACTCACTCAAATCAAATAAATTCAAATAAATAAATCACACTCCCTCACTCCTCACTCCTCCTCCCTCTCCCTCACTCCTCCTCACTCACTCTCCTCCTCACTCACTCACTCACTCACTCTCCACTCCTCCACTCCCTCACTCACTCCTCACTCACTCACTCACTCCTCCTCCACTCACTCCCTCACTCCTCAATCACTCCTCCTCACTCCTCACTCACTCACTCACTCCTCACTCACCACTCACTCACTCCTCACTCCACTCACTCCTCCACTTACTTCCTTACTTCCTTTATTATCTCTCTGCCTTTATTTTATTCCTTCCATTTTCAGTCTTTCATTGTTACTTTCTTATTTCATATAATCTTTTCTTTCTTCAGTCTTCCTTCCTTCCTTCCTTCCTTCCTTGGAAGAGAGGAAGGAAGGAAGGAAGGAAGGAAGGAAGGAAGGATCCTTCCTTCCTTCCTCTCTTCCATTTTTTTGTGTCCTCCAACCTACTTCCTTACTACTTTCTCTTTTCCTCCTAGTAACGTATTTTTATCATGCATTTGCCCCCTGTTTGTTTTTCTTCCTTCCTTTGACTATAAACCTACTTGCATTTTTCACAAGCACATGAAATCCACTTGATTTATGGTTGCACAGTGGAGACTACAAAGACTACAGGTCTCATCCATTTGTTTGTGATTCTTGGTGGGCTTGGAACCACATTCATATTTTACGTGCGTCCATTTTTATCTGATGTAACGAAACTGGCTGTGCTATTTCAGAGTTCAGCACCTTCCCTTTAGGGAATGCAGAGATTCATCTGGTGATATAACATCGGAAGAAGAGAGGAAAAAGAGGCTTTTAAAACAAAAAGAACAGGACAAGAGAACAAATGATTCTATTAAGCATCCGCTGCTTGTCGTCCTACAACGATAGATTCCCTGCCAAAAGGGCGAGTGGAATAAAATTATTTTTTCCCCTCTTAGCAGTGGCCTTGTATCTCAATGCAATCTCATTCTTTGCCCAAGAAAGCTTTAGGTGATGCTTAACTTTGAACCAGGACAGCATAATGATATTAGCGTTATGTAATTATAAAGCAAAGGCAATGTTTTCCGTCTTTCCAGAGCACTGAGTGCAATGTGCTCCGCTTGTTCTTTAGAATGAAGGTTATAAAAGAATGTACATATATGCACACACACTTTGTGTCAGCGTGTGTTTGCTGCAGTGGTAAGAGGGCAGGATCTAAATGTAGCAATTCTTTTATGGAACAAATTAAAACTACTCCGAAAACTAGAAAAACTTGAACAGAACAACCAAGTAATATACGATGAGGACAGACAATGAACAAAATGAATCACAGGGCTTAAATAACAAGGCAAACTAATCAATGAAATGAACAAAAGGTGCAACAACTACACACAATCAATGAAAAACAATAGAAACAAACTAAAACCCACTCAAAACAGAAACAGAAATCCATTACACTTTGCACTATTTCTCTCTACTATAGTGACCATACTAAAGACATTCTGAAGTTTTACTCTATAATTAGTAATTCAGATTATTAGCAATTCAATTAGCATAGGCTTAGTTGATCCATTGGACTATTGTGGTGCAAATAGCAATGCTATGTGGCCTGCACCAAGGCACTAAAACTAATACTCCATTTTATATCAGTGGTGGCATGTTTTGACTTTACAAGCTGGCTTTGATGAGTGTATCATGGGACTAATTGTGCCAGACTACTTAAAAATCAAGATCGATAGCACATCATTCAATCCACTGCCATCTCTACCTGCAGCTTGGCCCGCTTACACACAGAGTCGGGGTTCTCACTCTCTCCACAGTTGATTGGAGTTGCCAGTGATGGCCTGAACTGCACTGTCATTTGTCACTGTCCATTTTTCCGCGGTGTCTACCTCTACCTCCCATGACCCCCGCCGCATGAGAGCAGGCACCTGCGCTCCGAGAACCGGCCTCCACGTGTCAGCAAGTGAAGTGGAGCTGCCAGAACTGGGGCGGGGCCTGACAGGCAGCGTATTAAACTCTGACACTCACACCACGACTCTCTCCCGTCTCCTCTGTGACTAACCAACCGCTTTCAGCCCCAAGCACCTCCACCTTGTCTGCATCGGTCGCCTTCAGTCTATTCCGGCCTCTATCACCCTTCCACTTTCCCTTCAGCTTCTTGGTGCTGGGTGCACTCTCTTCCCCTTTCCCCACATCCACCACCCCATGTCTGTCACAGGGTTTTTTTTTTCCTTTCCTTTGTGCACCATTACCTGTGTAGCGCCGAAGGGCGATTAGTGCACACCAGTGAAATAAAGTATATGACTCCTGACTGGCTCTCAGCCATGGCAGCCTGAGCCAGAGGACGGAAGATTGGCACTGCCCAGAGTGCTGATGTAGTCCTCTATCCTGATGCTAGTAAAGAACCACAAGGATTTCACTAGTTTACAAGTTTAGTTAATACTTTTTTATTTATTTATGCATATTTTCAATGTGATAATTGAATATATAATATTTATTGCTTCTAATTTGTGTATATTGTTTCCTATATATATATATATACACACACACACACACATATACACACACACATATTAAACAATATAGTAAAGTAGACTTAGAGTTACTTTAAACTAGAGTGTATATGTTTGTATGTATGTGTGTGTATATGTTTGTATGTATGTATGTGTGTGTATATATAGATAGATAGATAGATAGATAGATAGATAGATAGATAGATAGATAGATAGATAGATAGATAGATAGATAGATAGATAGATAGATAGATAGATAGATAGATAGATAGATAGATAGATAGAGATATTGTGTGTGTGTATTTTCGTATTTGTGTGTGTTTGTGTGTGTATTATATGCTTCTATTACTATTATATTCTAAAATCAAATTGTTGTGTTTATTTATAAGGCATTCATATTGTTTTGGCAGCCACCTTAATGCAGTTTAATAGCCATCTACTGTATAATTGAAGACTGAGATGCCTTTTGTCTTATTTTAAAATCAATGAATATGTCATATTGGCCAAACAAATGCATAAATCATGTTGAAAAATCTGGACCCCCAAATAAGATGTTTTATTTAATACTGTAGAATGCAAACTGGTGGGATTTATCTACCCAGACGTACCGGTCATCTCACCAACATTGGTAGCATGCTGCCTAGAGTCTGTGCATTAAACTAGACATATCCTGCTGTATACATCACTGTGAAAAGCTCTTAAAGAGATGTACATTTGTACGAAAAAAAAAAATGCTGCATTCATATCAGCTTCTTTTCTATCTCCATGTGCAGGGCTTAAGAGAGAGAAAATGGCACCATTTTCCATCGCCCGCAGGCCTCGTTCCCATCTGCCATCGTTTCTTTGCTCTGAAACAAAACAGGAGCCCCTCAGACCCCTTTATTTATTTACTGTATGGCAGTTAAAGATAGATGAGAAGAACCCTGGAGAATCTGGCTCCCCTCCACTGTCACTGTCCTAGAAATAGAACAGAGCGATGAAGGGGCAGAGCCTTCGTAATCGCCGCAGTATCAAAGACAGGACCCCAATAAAAAGAAGGCCGACCGAGGAGGCTTCTGGGACTCCTCGGGCGAGCTACTCCATCTGAGCTTCTGCCAGGGTCGTCTTGGGAGTGTGTTGGCTTTCGCAGGG